>CM022474.1:30219748-30231268 GCA_011952105.1 Coreoperca whiteheadi
ACTC
Source organism: Coreoperca whiteheadi (assembly GCA_011952105.1). Classification (NCBI taxonomy): domain Eukaryota; kingdom Metazoa; phylum Chordata; class Actinopteri; order Centrarchiformes; family Sinipercidae; genus Coreoperca; species Coreoperca whiteheadi. The sequence goes on from CM022474.1 coordinate 30,219,753, forward strand.
ATAATGTCCAAAAACACACAAATATGCAAATCACAATTCCATGATTTCGTTATTTTCACCACTTCCAGCAATCCACACAAGCTTTACACCCTCTGAAAGGGCAGACTCTGCAGAAAACAAAGATGCCAGCCACGTTGCCGTACGATGAAATATCAGCAATCTACAGTCATAAATGTAACAAAAAATCATAACCATATCATAAACCATGTCTTACCTCTGCTGTCTTCTGGTCAAAAGTCATACTCAGATTGAATATGCAGATCGGCCAATGGGCTGCTGATTTCTGGGTGTTTGACAGGCCACACACAGGCAGGTGAAGAGGCATAGTGTATGTGCAGAGAGAGTCCCTAGGTGAATCTGAGCCAGATTATAAGCTCTAAATGACTCAAAAACAGTTGTATTTGATGGAATGAGTTACTATAATGATATATTAGTGAAATATAATTAGTTTTTACTGCCTGGTACCTAAAACAGGTCAATGGCATATCTGGATCCAAATGCCATATTTGCTGGTTCCGCCTGGAAATATCTGTGATAAAATGTGTGTTAAACTGCTTAGGTTCACTTTTTTAGCATCTACTTTTGCACAGTTACTTAGCAAATATTATTTTAATCATTCCTACAAAGTTTAGGCTTATTCCTTGATGATTCTAATGTGTTTTCACTATAAATGATGTGTTTTTTTTAGGCAGAGGTAGAAATAAAAATGTTCTACTGCTTTCCAGATGCATATTATCTGACAGAGTATAGATACCTGATTCCCTACACTTCTATTGTAATCTCACAGGTCTTAGCTTTCTTTTGAGACCAAGATTATACATATAGCCTTTGTGGTTGTTAAGATATACTCAGTCTATTTGGGCATGTAATTTCGGGAAAATAGTTAGGAAAAATGGGCTTAGTAACCAAGTTAACTTAGCGCTAACTTGCTCAGTTGCTTTTTAAAAGCGAGATGGCTAGGTACAAACCATCACGAAGTGGGGTCCATTTGCTATGCACAAGTTTTCGAAACTGACCTGTAAAAGATCCATAGAAATAAAGGGACAAACGATCGAGGCTGTGCACCCAGCTATGGATAGCTTTCAGACAATTTGAGCATTTAGAAATAATTCACTTTGCCCAAAAACATCAAAATTAAAGTTTAGCTGGCAGACTTGGCGCTAAACTTTGTTGCAGGAATCTTATGCTGGATCTCGCATCGCTGCATTAAAAATGAGAGTTTGGTTCTGAAGGAAGGTAGGCTTGTGGCCTGCTGCTGGCTGGCACGAGGCCAGGAGGGAGAAAGGCGGGGACGGCGTACCATCTGAGTAGGAGATGAATGCAGAGAGAAGAGAGGGCAGATGTCACTGACCTGTTTTGTTAACTTGGTGACTTTCGGGTCACACATCAGACAGACGTCAATGCTTAGGATTGTGGGACAAAACGGAATGCAGTCCTTAAATCAAAGTTCAGTTAAAATCACCCACATTAATTTGTTTAGCCCTAACACCATAATGTTTAACATTCAGCCTCTGAACCACAATTACATATTGCTGTATAGTCAAAATGTAACCTCACCAACAACAGAAAATGGGACATTAATGGATCACATTTACATAAAAGGTGATCCTAAAAGTGGAAATGTGGAAATATTTTCCAAATACTACAGCTACCATGAATGTATTTCTATGGGTTTCTTACTTGCTAACTAGGGCCTACAACATTCATCACTGTACTACCTTAAGGGGGGCTCTTTTAGTGAGCTTATGAGCTTTTTCATGTGTATGACTTAACAAGATATACACTTGAAGAACCATTTCTGTCATAGTACAGCACTGCAAGACACAAGCCTTCAGTCTTGCCCAGCCCAAAAAAGTAGAAATGTCCATCCAGCTCTACTGTCCTGTCCTCTAATGTTCCTGTTGGGGATTTTCATCAGCTGCCATCCATTAAAGGAAGGCTATTTACACAAAACAAATAGTGTATATGTAATCATATATGGAGATATGACTTCCTGTTTTACTGCAACCTATAGGAAGTTGTTTATAACTTGTCCATTTTTTGGACTATCAAAATTCTTTTAATAACTTTTGATCATGCTGGTCCATATATTCTATTCTAGTGATATTGCACACTTTAATGACAAATTTATTAATTAACATGAAAGTTTAATATTCATAAAAACTTGTTGAAGGGGCACCACTTTGCCAGTTTTCTGGACATGACACTGGTAGGGAGCATCTAGAGACACCTATTAATGCCACAGCACTAAATGGCCATCTTCTCTGCCGGGTTACCCATCAGTTATCCCCTCTGCAGATGAGCATGTCAGGTAATCACACTGAAACACTCATTCATGCACATCAGCAACAGATTATATTGGAGTACCTTTGCCTAAAGAGAGATAATCCACAAATAGACTGGTCATCAGGAATCCTTCAGTGGGGGTCTCACTGTCATTCTGTCTGTTTAAGATCTGCTCACTCATCTGCTCCTAGTTTGCCTACTCCTTCTGATTTTCCAGACCTGACATGCGTTCCCAAAGAACACATGGATATGACAGAGGTGTTTAACAAGACCCAGGCCACCTCCTTGCCACCATCAGACCGGTTATAGAGTGGCCCACTCCTTCGACCCTTAAGGAGCTCCAGCGGTTCCTGGTATTTGCCAACGTTTTATCACAAACTCACCACACTCAACTCCCAGAGCATCCCCTTCCGATCATCGTCAGGTGCTGAAGAAGCATTTGGTGAGTTAAAGACACTTTTCACCTCTGCTCTCATTCTTATTTTTCCACACCCAGCTAGTCAGTTCATCGTGGAGGTAGATGCCTCCGGTCAGCCAAGGACCAGAAGATCCATCCCTGTTCTTTCTTCTCCCGCAGACTTTCCCCGGCGGAGAGGAATTATGACATCGGAAATCGGGAGCTACTGGCAGTAAAGTTGGCACTAGAGGAGTGGAGACACTGGCTGGAGGGTGCCGAACAACCGGTTGCAATCTGGACTGACCACAGGAACTTGGATTACATCTGTTCGGCTTAGCAACTGAGTTCCAGGCAGGTTCTTTTTTTGTACCGCTTTAACTATTCTCTGTCATACCACCCAGGCTCCAAGAACACTAAGCCCGATACCCTTTCCTGGCAGCACCAGCCAGACACTTTCCCCACTCAGCCAGAACATATCCTCCCTCCCTCCTGTGTTATTGGAGCTGTAACCGGGGAAGTGGAGGACAAGTTAAGATGTTTCCTGATGACGCACCCTGTGCCTAGTGGCTGTCTTGGCCTTTGATTCCTCCAATATCCGCTTGCAGGTCCTTCAGTGGGGCCATTCCTCCAACTTGGCTTGTCATCCTGGGGTGAGACGCACCCTGACCCGACTGCGCCAACAATTCTGGTGGCCATCGATGGAGAAGGATACGAAAGGGTTCATTGCCGCTTGACTTACCTGTTCCCAGCACAAGGGCTCACACCAAGCTCTACCTGGCCTTCTCCAGCCTCTGCCTGTCCTGCATCGCCCCTGGTCTCACATTTCATTGGACTTCGTTACTGGATTACCTGCATCTAACGGTAACACGGTCATCCTCACAGTGTTGGACCGATTTTCTAAGAGCGCCCACTTTATTCCATTACCCAAATTACCTACAGCTAAAGAAACAGCAGTTATCATGCTTAATCATGTCTTCCACCTGCACGGCCTCCCCTTTGACGTGGTATCTGACCGGGGGCCACAGTTAACCTCTTGTTTTTGGTCTGAGTTCTATAGACTCCTGGGAGCAAGGGTCAGTCTATCATCAGGATTCCACCCTCAAACCAATGGTCAGGCAGAACGCATAAACCAGGAGATGGAAACGGCTCTACGTTGCCTCACATCCCACAACCCTTCTTCCTGGTCCACACAACTCCTCTGGATAGAGTACACCCACAACACCCTTCCCAGTTCGGCTACTGGACTCTACTAACCACACCTTTTTCCTGAGCAGGAACGCGTGGCTAGTGTTCCCTCAGTCCAAGCATTTATCCGGAGATGTAGACGCACTTGTATGCACGCTTGTTCCACTCTTCTATGCTCCTCTAACCATTACCAGCGGACCGCAAACCGGCGCCACACTCCAGCACCCCATTATGCCCCTGGACAACAGGTGTGGCTGTCCACACGGGACCTTCCCCTCCATGTGGAGTACAGGAAGCTAGCACCCCGGTATGTGGGCCCTTTCCACATCTCCAGGATAATCAATCCTGTGGCAGTCCGCCTCCGCTTGCCCCGGTCTATGAGGATCCATCCCACATTCCATGTCTCCAAACTCAAACACGGTCACTTACAGTGTCAGTTCTAACTCACCTGTCATTACAGACCTCAGTTCTCCCTCCTGCCTGGCCTTCACCTCCGTCCCTGCACCTACTGGCCCCGCCTATCTCCTCACCTGCAGCTCATCTATCCCAATCAGCCCTCACTATTTATTCCAGCACCTTTCACCTGCCCCCTGCCAGATTGTCCAGTGTTCATTGCCTAGCTCTCCAGCATTCGTACCCCGTCTCTGCCTGATCTGCCTGTTCTTTGACCATCGCGTGATTTCTGTGGACTACCGATCTCTTGCCTGCCCCTTGTTTGCATTTGTTTGTCTGATTGGACTGACTTCCTGGTTTCGACCCTGCCTTCTGCTACCTAATAAAATTTAATTCACTGCTGAATGTCTGATCCTGAGTCGTGCTCTTGGGTTCACCTCTGCCAGCTTATAGCGGCTGTTACAGTACAATCTGGCCAACATGGACCCAGATGACTCAAATTTGCTGCAGAAGGAACTGATGGCACCAGCCAGCGCCCTTACAACACCATTATCAGCAAATGACCTCCATAGCCGAGGGACTGCAAGAGATGTCTGCTTGCTACAAATGCAGCATGGAGCCCGTTCGGGAACATTTACCGAGGTTCTCCACCATGGCCCAGAGTCCTGTCACCACCCCTCCACCGAGCCACTTAACCACACCACTTAACTGTTTAAAAAAAGGTAGCTAAAAGTAACAATTAATTTATCACTTGGAATAAATCATTTATTTAACCAGTCATTTTAGCCATATCAAATTGAACCATCTAAAGCAAAATTAATTAATTAAGACAGGGACTTGAACTCTGTTAAAATCAGACACACACACAGCACGTTTTGTGATAAGTGAAAATATTTATTAACTAAACTAAGGTTAATAAAAGTGACAAAAGTGGGACAAGGATTACATAATGTGGACTCCTAAACATCAGATCTCTGTCATCTAAAGCTGTACTAGTAAATGATCTGATATCAGATTATCACATTGATTTATTTTGTCTCACTGAAACCTGGCTGGGTCATGAAGAATATATTAGCCTAAATGAATCCACTCCGCCCAGTCATATTAATACTCACATTCCTCGAGGCACCGGCCGAGGAGGTGGAGTTGCAGCCATCTTCGACTCAAGCCTATTAATCAACCCTAAACCTAAACTAAATTATAACTCATTCGAAAGCCTTGTTCTAAGTCTTTCACATCCAACCTGGAAAACACGACAGCCAATCCTATTTGTTATAGTGTACCGCGCTCCTGGTCCTTATTCAGAGTTTTTATCTGAATTCTCAGAATTTCTATCAGGTTTAGTCCTTAAAACAGATAAAGCAATTATTGTAGGTGCGTTTATCTCACTATTAGACTCGATTGGCTTCTTTCAGTGTGTACATAAACCCACTCACTGTTTTGGCCACACCCTCGACCTTGTTCTGGTATACGGCATTGAAATTGAACATCTAACAGTCTTTCCACAGAATCCTTCACTATCAGACCATTATTTAATAACTTTTGAACTCCTATTACTGGAGTACACACCAGTAGTCAAATACTACTACAGTAGATGTCTATCTGATAGTGCTGTAGCTAAATTTAAGGAAGACATTCCATCTGAATTTAACTCAATGCTATGTCTTAACATAACAGAGGACTCTTATGCAAATTTCAGTCCATCCCAAATTGATCATCTTGTTGATAGTGCTGCAGGTTCACTGCGAACGACACTTGATTCTGTTGCTCCTCTTAAAAAGAAGATAATAAAACAAAAAAGGGTAGCTCCATGGTATAACGCTGAAACCCGCAAATTAAAGCAAACATCACGAAAACTTGAAAGAAAATGGCGTTCCAACTATCTAGGAGAATCTTGTTTAGCCTGGCAAGATAGTCTTAAAATATATAAGAAGGCCCTTCGTAATGCCAGAGCAGCCTACTACTCATCACTAATAGAGGACAACAAGAACAACCCCAGGTTTCTTTTCAGCACTGTAGCCAGGCTGACAGAGAGCCACAGCTCCATTGAGCCATGTATTCCTGTAGCCCTTAGCAGTAACAATTTCATGAGCTTCTTTAATGATAAAATTTTGACTATTAGAGAGAAAATTAATCACGTCCTGCCCTCAGCTGGTGCCAACCGATTTTCAAGCATAGAGACGTTGGAGGGAGCTGTGAAACCTGATGTGTACTTGGACTGCTTCTCTCCTGTCGACCTTATTCAACTAACGTCGACAATTTCTTCATCTAAGCCTTCGACCTGTCTCTTAGACCCAATTCCAACTAGGCTGCCTAAAGATGTTCTACCATTAGTTAGTACGTCTTTTGTAGATATGATCAATTTGTCTTTACTGACAGGTTATGTACCACAGTCTTTTAAAGTAGCTGTTATTAAACCTCTCCTTAAAAGCCCACACTCGATCCAGGGGTTTTAGCCAACTATAGACCTATATCTAACCTTCCCTTTATCTCTAAGATCCTTGAAAAAACTGTTGCTAATCAGTTATGTGACTTTCTAAATAACAATAGTATATTTGAGGATTTCCAGTCAGGTTTTAGAGTGCATCATAGCACAGAAACAGCACTGGTGAAAATTACAAATGACCTTTTAATTGCATCAGACAATGGACTTGTCTCTGTACTTGTCTTGCTAGATCTTAGTGCTGCATTCGATACCATTGACCATCAAATTCTATTACAGAGACTGGAACATTTAATTGGAATTAAAGCAACCGAGAACGCTGGAGCACGTGTACTGACAGGAACTAGGAAAAGAGATCATATTTCTCCAATATTATCTTCTCTGCACTGGCTCCCTGTGAAATCCAGAATAGAATTTAAAATCCTTCTCCTCACCTATAAAGCTCTTAATGGTCAGGCACCGTCGTATCTTACAGAGCTCATAGTGCCTTATTACCCCACTAGAACACTGCGCTCTCAGAATGCAGGGTTTCTTGTGGTTCCTAGAGTCTCCAAAAGTAGAATGGGAGCCAGAGCCTTTAGCTATCAAGCTCCTCTTCTGTGGAATCAGATTCCAGTTCGGGTTTGGGAGGCAGACACCATCTCCACATTTAAGAATAGGCTAAAGACTTTTCTCTTTGATAAAGCTTATAGTTAGGGCTGGCTCAGGAGAGTCCTGAACCATCCCTTAGTTATGCTGCTATAGGCCTAGACTGTCAGGGGACTTCCCACGATGCACCTCTCTCTCTTCACCTCTGTCCTCCTCTCCATCCATATGCATTCTCATCACATAAATGCATGTCACTAACTTGACTTCTTCCCTCTCCCGGAGTTTTGTGCTTTGTCGTCCGTCTCTTCTTTCTTACTCTCACTTTCAGCAGGTATTTCAGTGTCTGGAGATGTATCTCGATCTGTGACTATGGCGACCTGCTGGGGCAGTGTTGCTGTGTCTATGGTGCAGGGGACGAGTGGCTCAGGTCCTGCTCATTGGGCTCCACGTGGAGCTGCTCGGTTGTCCGTCTGGACCCATCATCTTCCCTTATGTTTTACCACCTAAACATTTCTAACATAATAATATATATATATATATATATATATACAACAATTTTGCCATCATGGCTGTATATGTTATAGTTTTGATGCTATAAATCTATTCTGTACTTACGACATCTATTGCATGTCTGTCCGTCCTGGGAGAGGGATCCCCCCCTTTGTTGCTCTTCCTGAGGTTTCTATCATTTTTTCCCCTGTTAAAAGGGTTTTTTTGGGTAGTTTTTCCTTAATCGAATCGAGGGTCTAAGGACAGAGGGTGTCGTGTGTTACAGATTGTGAAGCCCTTTGAGGCAAGTGTGATTTGTGATACTGGGCTATATAAATAAAATTGAATTGAATTGAATTGAATTATGCCACTGAGATGATTGCAGGACATAATCTCCAGGGCTCTGACTGGACAGAGCAGCCACAGCCTATCCTGTTCTGCGGAGCTAGAAGAGGATGGAACACTGGATGGAAGGATCAGACTTCTGATTAAACAAGTGCTCTGTGTCTCTAACGAAGAAATTAGTCAGAAGCGATTTCGGCAGTGTGTACCTCCCTGCCCGCGCTTAATCCCCACTGACGAGACACACAACATGTGTGTTAGCTGCTTCGGTCGGGAGCATGCTCTGTCAGCCCTAGAGGGGGTTGACTGTGAGCATTGTGAGCATCTTCCCATGAGGATGCTCCGCTCTCGGCCGGCACTCTTCGAGGAGAGCGGCCAGCTCAGTCTCAGATCGCGCCCTGAGAGCACTTTATTTCCCTGGGTATCTAAATGTGGGAGCAGACATCCTGTCAAGGCAGGGGCTGAGTAATTAAGGATTGGAGATGGAGACTGAACCCCAAGAGAGGGCGGAAGTGGACCTGTTTGCGTCTCACAAGAACGCTCACTGTCCCCTCTGGTTCTCCCTGGTGTATACAGCGCCCCTGTAGCAGGATGCCATGGTGCAGCCGTGGCTGCAGATGTACGCATTTCCCCCGATTGCTCTGTTCCTGGGAGTTCTAGAGAAGTCTTTGCCAAACAGAGTTCCAGCTTCTGCTTGTGGCCCCGTTTCTGGACCGCCCGAGTATGGCTTTTGGGCCTGCTAGCCCTCCTGGATGGTCTCTCGTGGGGGATACCAGTCTGGGAGGACCTGCTATCGCAGGCCAATGGCGAGATCCTGCACCCCCGTCTGGGGATGTGGGTGTGGCCCCCGAGGGGGACCACCTCCGAGCTGCTGGTCTCTCTACTGAGGTAATCCTCCACGAGGAAACTGTACTTAAGTGGAAGATCTTCATTGCATGTTGCCAGGAGCACCACCAGGATCCAGCTAACTGCCAGGTGGCTGCAATGAAGTTACTACAAAGCCGGTTTTCGGCCAGGCTTTCCCCCGCTACACTTAAGGTGTATGTGGCTGCGATTGCAGCCTTTCACAGTTGGCTGCTTGCTGGGAAAGCACCATCTTGTAACCAGTTTCCTCTGTCGTACCCTGAGGATGAGGTCTCCAGGTTAGAGTTACCGCCTGGGACCTAACAGTGGTGCTCGATGGATTATCCACGGCACCCTTTGAGTCATTGGACAATACGTCTGACAAGTCATGTCGCCAGCACCAGCCGGTCCTGCAGATTCATCCTCTACAACATCAGGAAAATCAGACCTTTCCTATCGGAGCAGTCTACACAAGTCCTAGTCCAGGCTCTTGTCCTGTCCAAACTGGACTATTGCAATGCACTGCTGGCTGAACTCCCTGCTTGCACAACCAAACCTCTGCAGATGATCCAGAACGCGGCGGTAAGAGTGGTCTTCAATGAATCGAAGAGAGCGCACGTAACTCCTCTCTTCATCAGGTTACACTGGCTCCCTGTTGTTGCCCGCATCAAGTACAAAGCGATGCTCTTGGCTTACAAGACCACCACTGGTTCTGCACCAACATGTCTTTGCTTGTTCATAAAGACCTACGCTCCTGCCACGTCCCTGCGCTCTGCAAATGAACAACGTCTGGTGGTACTATGGCAAAAAGGAATAAAATTACTCTCGCGCAGCTTCTCTGGATCCGTTCCACATAGGTGGAAAGATCTGCCTGCTTCTACAAGATCAGCAGATTCTGTAGCAACCTAACTGACAATCACTAACTCTTCTTCCTTTCTACCTCTGCTCAAAAAAAGTAAAAATAAATAAATAAATAAATAATCCTTCCTACTCTTAGCTTTGTATACTGTGCTAGGCTTTAATGAGACTCGTTTTTTGATGCACTTATGCTTTTTGTTACCTTGTGTTGTTATATTGCTTCCATTGTCTTCCTCATATGTAGGTCGCTTTGGATAAAATGACTAAATGTAAATGTAAATGTAAGTGCCTGCCATAAAATTACCATTTTTTCTGGCCATTACTTCTCTCAAGAGAGTGGGAGATCTGCAGGCCTTGACAGTGGCCCCTGTTTACCTGGAGTTTGCGCCAGGCGCAGTTAAGGCCATCCTGCATCCTAGACCAAGATATGTACATAAGGTACCCACTGCGGTGACCTGGCCGGTGGTCCTGCAGGCGTTCCATCCTCCCTTAGCGTCGGTGGAACAGAACAGTAGGCTGCGACTACTCTGTCCAGTCAGAGCCCTTGAGATTTTTGTCCGTAGGACATTTCAGTGGTTTTGTTCGGACCAGTTGCTGGTATGTTTTGGGCCCCCTCGTAAGGGCTGCGCGTCTACCTAACACACCATTAGCAGGTGGATTGTTATGGCTTACGAGGTGCCATAGTGCCTCTGCCACTTAAGGCCCACTCCACAAAGTATTGAGTCCTCCAAGGCATGGTGGTCGGGAACCTCCCTCGCTAAAATATACTGTGCTGCAGGGTGTAGACTGCCCAGATAACCCAGGGTCAGTGGCACTCTTGAAGTGTGCTGTTGGCTTCACACTTGGACAGGCATCCCTCCAGCATGGCGAAGTTAGGACTGCGTGGACACCCTCTGTCCATATACCTTCAATTTGAATAAGGAACTCCCCCCAAAAAAACAATCAGGTACAAAAATGGAAGAAACCTCAGGAAGAGCAACAGAGGAGGGATCCCTTTCCCAGGACAGAAAGACATGCAATAGATGTTGTGTGTACAGAATAGATTCACAACAGACAATCATAATGTATATACAATTATGACAAAATGTAGATTGTAAAAAAATAAGTGAAGTGAAGGATAATTGAGCCACACCACCTCCTAGAGACAGCAGCACAGTTCCACTTTCTGTTTCAACATCAGCTGTTTTCTAACAATAACTTAAATTACTAAAGTAAAATGGTAAATGGACTGTACTTATATAGCGCCTTTCTAGTCTTCTGACTACTCAACGCGATATGTAGTGCGTAAAGTACTACATATCGCATTCACACACTGATGGCAGGAGCTAACTGCCCATCAGTACAAACTAAACAAACCATTCACACACACTCCCAAACCTCGGGAGCAATTTGGGGTTCAGTATCTTCCTGGACATTTCGATACGTGGGATGGGGGAAGCCAGGATCAAACTGCCAACCTTCCGATTGGTGGACAACGCCACTAAGCCACAGGCGCCGTGTGGCAGTACTTGATGCAGCAACATGTCCCCTTTGATTGTTATACTATTATTAATTATATTATTATTACTCATGCATTAATGTAAAAGCAGGATTTCACTGTTGTAATTGGTTGAGGTGGAGCTCATTTTGAACTATTTTGTATCAAATGAGATATAACAGTAATTATGACAGTAATTAGCAGTGATCCACAAC
>CM022474.1:30286882-30300844 GCA_011952105.1 Coreoperca whiteheadi
GCCGACAGTGAGTCTCGGAGGCGTTCGGGGCCAAGTACAATAATAATAATTCGAACCTCTTACTGGTAGGCTTAGGGCCCCCTTGTATCGGGTGCCCGGCTACCAAACACACCATTAGCAGGTGGATTGGTGAGGCCATTACTAAGGCTTACGAGGTATGCGGGATGCCTTCACCTCTGCCTCTTAGGCTCACTCAACACGAAATATGGCATCCTCAACGCACACAGTCTTGGCCTATGTCGCCATTCTTCAACGACGACATGTTGATGATGTGCTGACGTAAGTGTATTGCCTCAATTCCGGTCACCAGTGTTTGTAGGTTACTGTTAGTGTGTAGTTTGCTGCTCTAGCTCATCACAGCTAATTTGTTTGATTCTTCATTACATTGACTATCTGCTATAACGTTACATTTGAACGTTCATTAGTTTTGCCTAAGCACTTATAGCTCTTCAGTTTTGCTAGCTACCATTTTATATCTCAGCAGCTAGCAATGGCTTCGCTCCCTCTGTTCTCTCCCTCTCCCTCTCCCGCTCTCTCTTGCTCAGTGCGTCAAATGTTTGGCTATTTCTCTGCCTCCTTTACTGCTAATGGTACATGTAATAAATGTAGTTAATTTGTAGCATTGGAGGCGAGGCTTAGTGATCTGGAAACGCTGTACCGCACCATGGGAACTCAGTTGGTAGCTGCTAACCAGGCCCCAGTAGCCGGTGCGGACCGACCAGAGCTAGCTACTATTAGCCATCCCCCGGCTCCTCGGGAGCTGCCAGGAATCCAGGGCGGCTGGGTGACTGTCCAAAGGAAGCATAGCCCTAAGCAGGAGCCCACGGTTCACCACCAACCTGTTCACGTCACTAACAGGTTCTCCCCACTCAGTGGCACACCCGCTGAGAAACCAACTCTAATCATTGGCAGCTCCATTTTGAGAAACACGAAGTTAGTGACACCAGTGACCATAGTTAAATGTGTTCCTGGGACCAGAGCAGGCGACATTTTGTTATTCACTTCGGTGGTAATGACTCCCGATTACACCAATTGGAGGTCACTAAAATTAATGTTGAGTTGGTGTACATATGCAAAGACATATGTCGGACTCCGTAGTTTTCTCTGGGCCCCTCCCAAATCTGACCAGTGACAACATGTTTAGCCACATGGCTTCATTCCATCGCTGGCTGTTGAGGCAGTGTCAGCGTTGAAGTCCTCTTGAAAGGGAACGTCTCAGGTTACGTATTTAACCATCGTTCCAGGAAAGGGGAACGAGACGCTGCGTGCTATACTTCCGGCATGCCTGTGAGCGGCTTGCTTCAGTCAATCAGAAATCTGACGTCAACAGTCCCAATATATCTTCCGGTTCTGCCAGCGTGCGTCACATGTTGACATTGTACCAATCAGAGATTGGGCTAGGTTGTACATGTGATTCAGATGCGGTGGCGCTCCCCATGGGGTCAGCCAACGCAGCGTCTTGTTCGGCTTATAGGGAACCATGGTTACATACATAACCTTAGACTTTTGTTCCATTACTACTGTTAAGGTGTGTGAGTTCCCTGAGGTCCAGCATGCAACTAGATATAAAGTGGAGAGGTTTTAAGTGATGTTAGGTTGATGTTGGTTAGTAAGTGCTGGAACAGGGATGTGGCTACAGGGAACCTTCTGGTCTTCACAGCTGGTCACAAGCACTCATCAAGCTCCGGGGATTTAGAGCTCTGCTCTACACCCAGGCCCTGCCAGATCGTCCGTTTACCATGCGGTAACATTGATCGGCGCCTCTCTCAGTGAGTACTTTATTTCAGTCATAATTTACCTCATACTAATTCAGATCTCCTTGTCTAGGACCGTGCCAGCCTTCCTGCTCCGCCAAACCCACGCTTGTCTCCACGTCTCGCCTGTTCACTCCTGCCTCCCCCTGTGCCTGTGCCTGTCCCACTCAACTTGGTTTTTCTTTTCTCAATATAAGACACTATTGCTTTGCCTCCGGTCCGCATCTGAGTCCATTCCTTCAGTTGGTTCTTAACAATATGGTGATATCAGGGATGTGGTGGCTCTGTTGTATTGTTGTGAGTGAGTAATTCCCTAACATGAACATTCATTCCTGTCTTCAACCTTGAACCTGAAAAATGAAACCCAAAGGCACAGGTCTTGCCTGCTTGCCTGTGTAATTTCTCTTTACAGCTACAATTCCCAGTTGTGTTCCTGTTAATCCCAGGACTGTGGCAAGTTTGTTTTATTACTTACCATGCATTGTTTATTTTGAACAATTCAAAATTAGGTTTCGACCAAGCTGCACAGAGAGACCTTTATCAAATTTCTGATTCTGAAATATGCCTCGTGCAAGTTTCTCTGGCTATGTTAGTTATGTTTCAGGTTGAAGATGACTTAAAGATCAAGGGTTGCATCCACTACTGGTTTGAAAACCTGTGTCATTGTTCAGCACTAAAGTAAACCCTAAATCTAACAATCAATGTGTCAGATAACTACATCATTTGCTGTACTGATGGTACAAATTACAAAATGGAAAAGATGCAATGGAAGTTTTTTGTTAAAATTCAGTTTAATTGGTGTAATACCATTTCATTATTTTTGTTTTCTACAAAACTACAAGGGTCTTTTTGAAGCTTCTTCTGAGCCCTCAGCCCTCAAAGCTGCAACTTCACACACGAGAGCTGTTGTATTTTTGTAGGGACATTCTCAGAAACAAAGTTGAGACATTATTTAACAGATGCTTTTAATTGTTTGGGTTTGCTGCTGTTGTACATAGTGGCATGGAAGCTATGGAAGAGTGGCAGCCGTCCCTAGAGCCACAGCTGCCCCCTGAGAACCCTGTGCCACTGCAGCTGGCCCTTGTTCCCTCTTAGCTGCAGCCGCCCCCTGTTCCCTCTGAGCTGCAGTCCAGTCTTGCCCTCCAGTCGCCAGCCTCCAGTCTTGTTTGCCGCCGCTTCCATCTTCTGAGCTCTTCTGTCTCCGCCACTAGCCTTCAGGTGGCTTTAATTCCATTATCTAGGGAAGGAGGGCGAGACGGCTTTGGCCCTTTCTCAGCTCTCGTCTACTAGTTTCTACACCTGCGTGGCGGCTGCTTCCGCCCCGAATGTGGGGCCGATGCTGGGACAGTCTTGCTCTGAGGAGGTGGATGTCCTCAGCGTTGAAGGCAGTATGAAGAGCTGTTAGAGGTGATTAACAAGAGGCGTAGTAGGCTTGATGAGCGCTTTCTTCAGGCAGCACCTCTATTTATGCCCACGTCTTGAGCTGCCGTTCTTCCCGAATCTCGGGTTTTCCCTGAGGGGCAGCCCCTTTCGCCTGATCAAGGTTACGAGCGGATGCCTGCATTCCTTGGTTGGGTGGAGGAAGCTTTGGTTCCTGAGCTGGGCCCAGTGCTAGGAGCTGTTTGTCATCATTGAATATTGTCGACGGACGCCTCCAGCACTGGCTGCGGTGCGGTCTTGGACGGCCGCTCGGCCTGAGGTTTGTGGTTGACTCATCATCTATGGCATATAAATTGCCTAGAGATGTTGGCGGTCTTGCTAGCCTTACGGAACTTTCTCCCAGACCTCAGGGGCCACCATGTTCTTGTTCGAACAGACTAAATGTCGGTGGTCTCCTATATAAATAGTCAGGGGGGTCTGAGATTGCACCCTCTGTGCAGACTGGCGCATCGGATCCTCCTGTGGTCCCAGGGGAAGCTGCTCTTTCTGAGAGCACTTTACATCCTGGGGTACCTGAATGTGGGAGCGGATAAGCTTTTGTTTCTGTTATTGCCCTGCCCTCCAAGGGAAGCATGGCTACTTATTATGCCGCACTCTGGCCGGCTCTAGCTGATATCAAAATTCAATGACGATGGATGCTGCAAAGATTATCGCAGACGAGCTGAACCGTGGCCGTTACACTGCAAGTGTTTTGACGTACTTCTTCGACTAGCCGGATGCTTACGAACAAGCGCTCACTGGCAGGACATGCAAATTATTAGACATTAAGAGGCAAACAGACACACAGTGCAAACCTCGGAGATGGTTACATCCACAAAGAAGACCCTGACAAAGAGAAAGTATGCGCGAACGACTTATTTCATTGGAGGCAGTGAGATCTGCAATAATACTTTTCTGTTTCTTATGGGGTGATTTTCCATAAACCATCAAAGTTTATCATTTTGTGTTCATTCTAAGAACATGTACTCGTTATCTCATGTTTAGTCCATGTTTAGACCTTCCCATACCTACCTATTGTTATTAGCTAGCTCAGAACTGTCGTTTTAATTGTAATCGTTAGCATCGCATCACTTGCCAAAAAACCCCATTACTATAATGGACTTCAATTGCTTGGTTGATTGCTTGAATTGACAGGTGTGAATGACTTAGCCCACGTAAACATGCCTGTTAGCTATCTTGAATTGAATGTGATGCTAATAATCCTTTGTTATTAATAGTATGCAATCTGATTTTTCCCGTTGTGTCTGTCATTGCTATGCAACCATGCAGCTTTACAGGGGGTATGGCTTATCTAAATAAGATGTAAATGAACCCTATTGTCACTCCAAGCCGGCGAAATCAGGTGAGAACTGCACAATCTTTAGAGGCTGTTTTCTCCCTTTTGAGCTTTTTTGAGTGCCTACCTTCAAATGGCCACAACCTCTCCAAATATTATCAGATTTCCATGTGTTACACATCGTTGGAAAGCTTGGAGACAACACTTTCGGAATCCGTGAATAAGTCAAAATGCCCCAGAACCGACTTGGGTCCCTACTTTCCGTGACTGGTCACATATTTAAATGTATGTCTTTACATACTTTTGACACTGAGGGTCATTCAGAAGACTGTGTTAAGTCTCCACAAATTCTCTCTTGGCTTGTTGTCTAAATGCAATGTTAATTACATCACTGCATGGTCAGATATGTGTCTTACCTCTATATCACAATTTATAATCCTATGTCTATCTAAATTTAGCATAAAAATTAATTTCTTGACTACGTAGAGTGAGGGTGGGAAAAAAGTATAATGTTTATCATATGGGTGAAGTTCCCTATCATTGCTACTTCTTTAAGCAATTTTTTAACCTACAACGCTTCAGGTCTTATATTTTTTTGTTGTATTTGAGGTTGCTGTTGATCATGTCCTGGTGGTCAATAGACATTCATCAATGTAACTTCTTTGTGGTCGATAAAACCATTGACCAGTAAGTACCACCCTTCTTTGTCAATTTGTGAGGAGAACTGGAAGTTTACATTATTTGAAATTAGTATAGCTACCCCCCCCCCCCTTTAACTTCCTCTTTCGAAAGAAGAGAGAGTTTTTGAAATCCATTTTTTGCAACTTTTCATGTTCAATATCTGAAAGATGTGTTTCTTGCCAAAAATTGTCTTAAGAATCAGAATCTGAATCAGAAATACTTTATTAATCCCCGAGGGGAAACTCTTTGAAAAAAAACCAAAACAAAAAAAAAACACAGCTACGCAACAGGCAGCCTGCACCGTGGCGCATGTGCACTTGTTTTTCCCTTTTTATTTTGGCAATTACTTTCCTTCTTTTTATAGGATTATGTAATCCGTTTACATTAAGGGTGATTATTCTGTATTTTTGATGAGGCATTTCAGTCAATAGCAAAGAAAAAATGCTTACCAAGACGTATAAGCATCCCTGGAAGGGATCCAGAGAAGCTGCGCAAGAGTGTTTTTTTCCTTTTTGGCATGGTACCACCAGACGTTGTTTATTTGCAGAGCGCAGGGATCTAGCAGGAACATAGGTCTGTATTAGCGAGCGAAGATATGATGGTGCAGAACCAGTGGTGGTCTTGTAGGCCAAGAACATCACTTTGAAGTTGATGCAGGCGACAGCAGGGAGCCAGTGTAACCTAATGAAGAGAGGAGATACGTGCGTGGTTGTGCAAGCAGGGAGTCCAGCCAGTAGCATGTTGCAATAGTCCAGTTTGGACAAGAGAAGAGCCAGGACTAGGACTTGGGTAGACTGGTCAGATAGCAAAGGTCTGATTTTCCTGATGTTGTAGAGGATGAATCTACAGGACCGGGTGGTGGTGGTGACATGGCTTTTGAAGTTTAACTTATCATCAATTACCACCCCCAGATTTCTGGCCGTCCTGGACGGTGTAATGGTTGATGAGCCTAGTTGAATGAAGAGGTTGTGGTGAATCTTTGGGTTGGCCAGGATCACAAGCAGTTCCGTTTTGTCGAAGTTCAGCTGCAGGTGATGTTCCTTCGTCCAAAGCGAGATGTCACTCAGACATGCCAAGATGCCAGCAGAGACAGTTGAATTGTCAGGTTGAAATGAGAATTGGAGCTGCGTGTCATCCGCATAGCAGTGATAGGAAAAGCCATGCTTCTGAATGACCGAGCCGAGGGATGTCATGTAGATGGAGAAGAGTAGAGGACCAATCACTGAGCCCTGCGGCACTCCTGTATTGAGTTGTTGGGACTCAGAGACTTCGTCTCTCCAGGATACTCTTAATGACCTACTCGAGAGGTACGATTTGATTGCAACGCGATTCCACGGTCTGTAGCTTTCTAATAGTGTCGGATTGAGAGTGGGTTTCTTCAGTAGCGGTGTGATGCGGGCTTCTTTGTAAGCTGTGGGGAACAACCCAGTGGCGAGCGATGAGTTGATGATGTGGGTCAGAGCAGGGACAACAGGCGGAGAGATGGCCTGAAGGAGATGGTTGGGGATGGGATCCAGCAGGCAGGTGGTAGGGTGGTTAGAATGAATGAACTTGGAAAAGTCAGCTTCAGATAGAGGAGAGAAAGAGGGGAGAAGACACATATATGGGATGCGTGCGAGGTCGACAGGTGGCGGTGCAGAGAATTGACTGCTAATGGCGGTTGTTTTCTTGACAAAGAAAGACGCAAAGTCAACAGCTGTTAAATCCGATAAAGGCGGGTGAGCAACCGGAGAAAGGAGAGCAGAGAAGGTTTTGAAGAGAGTGCGTGAGTCAGGTGAGTTGTTGATCTTAGAGTTTTTGCAGAGGTGACATCAGCTGAGAAATTAGAGAGGAGAGACTGGTAGAGACAGAGGTCAGGTGGATCTTTTGATTTACGTCCTTTTCACTCTGACTGTGACTGACTGGAGGCTGGCGCGATGCTCGCGTAGAACATCAGATAACCATGGGGCAGATGAGAATGTATGGGCTGGTCTAGATGTGAGAGGGCAGAAGTTCCAAGGTGGATGTTGAATTCCCCAAGTACCACCAGAGGAGTGCCATCTTCAGGGAAGGATGAAAGGAGCTAACTCCTCCAAGAAATGTCCAAGCTGACCTGGGGGGGGATAGATTACTACAAAGTGACTCTTAACAGGGTGGGTGAAACAGCATGAAAGCAGCTGTTGTCGCACAAGGATGTTTGCTGTTTGAACTTTCAGTCATTAGGGATAAGCAGGCCGGTTCCGCCACCTCTTCTTGTGATGCAAGGACTGTGGGAGAAGGCGTGATTATGGGAGAGGGCTGCGGGAGTGGCGGAATCCTCAGGTTGAGCCATGTTTCTGTAAGTGCTACAATTGAAAGACCAGAATGATTAACAAAAGCCGTGATGAAATCAGCTTTGTTCACAACACACTGGCAGTTCCACAAGCCTATTGGGAAAGTAGAAGGGGCAGTTGGGGACAGTGATACAATGTGATGAACATTGCATTGCCTTCGGCATGAAACAGAAGATTTTCGTGTAGTAATGACAGTAGGGATTAAGGAACACATTGTATAAGAGCAGACAAGGAAATATGCAAGAAAAATTTAATAGCAACAAGGGATCCAAAAAGTGGGAACAATTAGTACAAGAAAGTGCAATACTCACGTGCCTTGTCGTTGAGTCCCTGCTCAGTGGATGCAGGTAGAGTCGATGGCCTTTACTTTCTTTGGTCTTCACTCGATGAGCGCTGCCACGACCGTTGCCGCGGTGATTATACACACTTACAGATGTAACCATGACCACAATCATGTGCCATACTTCCTGCTCGCCTTGCTTCAGTTTATCAGAAGGCTGATGACAACACTGAAGCCGGCTCCCTTTATAACTTCCGGTTCCACCAGCATGTACCATGTGTTGACGTTGCGGCAATCAAGATTGGACTAAGTTGTACATGTGATTCAGTTGTGGTCACGCTGAAGGCGTTCCCCGTGTCGTCACTGACGCAGCGTCTCATTCCCCTCTCAGGGAACCATGGTTACATGTGTAACCTGAGATGTTTCTCCTCATGTGTTATGGTTGTTTGTCAATAACACCAGATTACCTCCCACTACTCACACACCCGTTTTCACTTTCCTGTCATCAGCCTGCAGCGTGTTGGTCCTATCCCCACCTGTACTTCATTCCCTCGTCAGCTCTCCCTATTTATATCAGTCTTCTCTTGTTCAGGGCGGTCCCTTTCCCAGGATGGATAGACATGCAGTAGATGTCATGTGTACAGGATCGATTCAAAATAGACGATCATAGTGTATATACAATTATGATGACAAAATGTAGTAGTATATACAAACATGCTTATTTATGTTTAAATACATGAATCACAAGCAAGATATTTGAGATACTTTTCCTAATTTATATTTTATATACTCAGATAATCTTATGGGTATGTCTCAATCACTCACTAACATCTTGAGACTATGAACTACACCTTTTTTTACTTGGTAACCTTCAACTCCCCCTTCCTGTTTTACAACACACACACACACACACACACACACACTCATAATCAATCAAAATAAAAAACGTATTAGTAATTTTTAACTGCAAGGGTACAATTTTATTTTTATTACTATTATTATTATATCTTACTTATCTGTATATATTTTAATAGCACATTTCTTGTGTTTATGTATATGTTTTTATTTCACACATGCTTTGGCAACGTTAAAGTCTGTTTCCCATGCCAATGAAGCCCCATTTAATTGAACTGAACTAGTATGTTTGAATGTCTACAAGTCACTAAAAACTATGTACATTTAGCTTCAGAAACAGCATCATTTAGTATTCAGTATGATCACCAACCCCTTCATCATTTTTCAGTTGTTTTGTGGTGATCATTTCATTTCCTAGCTTATCTTTACTATCTTATCAACTCTTTAATCTGTTGTCCTTAATACATAGATAACACTTTCGGACTAATCTGAATGATTTCCTCTGTAAATTCATCATTCTCTTTTGCTCTGAAAATCATTCTGTTTCTAAAAGACAATTTCATTAACTTCATCCATTTAGTTCAAAATTGAAAATCTAATTGGGAAATTGTCTGTGCGTATGCATATATGTGTGTCCATATGCATATGTGTGTGAGCGTGCGTGTATGTCCAGTGAATAAAAGAAAGCTTTTAATTGCATTGTTCTTTGATCAAGGCATGTTTATTAGCGGGTGAAAGAATTAACCTTTCCATCGGCCCTGACATTTCCTCTCCTCCTAAATGGAGAATTAAAGACCATTGGAAAGTCATTAGTGAAATTTACTGCTTCTGTTTTCTGGTCAGCCATTAGAGAGCCTGCAGGACCAAAGAACACTGTTCACAATCTTCTGCCAAGTCACTTTTTATTGTTTACTGAAGAAGCACATGTAGACAAAAGCTTTTTCTTCCAGGAGAACTTTTAGATAGACTAGTCAGGTAGAATGCTAACATAGGTGAGTTACAGTTTGACTTGACAGAACAATGACTTAAAATTCTATGACAGATGAATTTAATTCTGTGCCAGCCTACTGATTTCTGCTTTCCTGAGGGTTGCACAACAACATTTCTGGTCAGCTGTTGGAGAGCCAGTAGCATTAGAGAAATCTTCATAATAGTCTACCAATATTAAAACTCTCTTTTTCTAACTGAATAATCTGGATCAGCAGAAATGTTCAAATATGCACTTTCCTTATTATTCAGCTTTCTCAGTTGTCCGTCCTGGGAGTTGGATACTCTGTTGCTCTTCCTGATGTTACTTCCTTTTTTGTCCCTGTTAAGAGGTTTTTTTTGATAGTTGTTCCTTATTGGAATCGAGGTCGTATGTTGAAAAAGGGGGCAGAATTGCAGTCCTACATGCTTATCTGCACTTCCAGAACAGTTAGCCACCCTAATATCAGATTATCATATTGACTTGTGTTGTCTTACTGAAACCTGGCTGGGTCATGAAGAATATGTTAACCTAAATTAATCCACTCCCCCCAGTCATATTAATACTCAAATTCCTCGAGGCACCGGCCGAGGATGTGGAGTTGCAGCCATCTTTAACGCAAGCCTATTAATCAATCCTAAACCTAAACTAAATTATAACTCATTTGTATGCCTTGTTCTAAGTCTTTCACATCCAACCTGGAAAACATGACAGCCAATCGTATTTGTTATAGTGTACCGCACTTTGAAAACATTTGAGCTTTATTACTGGACTACAGACCACTAGGCAAATACTACTACACTAGATGTCTAGCTGATAGTGCTGTAGCTACATTAAAGGAAGTGATTTCATCTGAATTTAACTCAATGCTAAATTTAGCTAAATGTCTACATAAAACAGAGGACTCTTATGCTAATTTCAGTCCATCCCAAATTGATCATCTTGTTGATAGTGCTACAGGTTCACTGCAAAGGACACACAACTCTATTGCCCCTCTAAAAAAGAAGATAATAAACCAAAGAAGGTTAGCTCCATGGTATAATCCAGGGCTGGCCCTAGCCAATTTGCTGCCCTATGCAAGATTTTACCTGGTGCCCCTGGCCTCACAGACAATTCCACCAATTGTGTTGTTACACTCACACAGAAACTGCATGGCTTTGACTTGATTTTTTTTTTCTTTATTTTGGAAATAAAGAATAAACACACACACACACAAAACTAATTATAAATGCAATATAAAGAGGATCATTGCATAAAAACTATATTTCAGAAACCTTTCTTGGCCTTTCTTACAGCATATAAGTAACATTCCACAAATTAAAAATAAGAGCATTGCCATGTTTGTATTGTGCTCCTGGCTATCCTCATAGGCCTTGAGCAAGTGGCTTGTATTTTTCTAGTCCCTTAGTCCTTCTCTAATTAATTTGAAATCTTGCAGGAGAAGCAATACAAACTATCCTTCTTTTCTGAGCCAGCTTCCTATGATTTTTTTTCTCCATTGACTAAGACTAAAATATTCACGCTGACACCTCCTCCTGTCTTTTTTGTTTCTAAAATGTGAAACTGTTTTTGATTTGATATGGTCCTCTGAGAACAAACTCTGTTCATACCTTTTCATTTAAAACAAATCACCAGTCAGTAGGGTCTATTGGTGCAGCCTTTTTGTAGACTGATGCTGAATGTGAGGCAGTGCTGAAGTGGAGATGTCTGCAACAGGTGGTCCAGGATTTGCAGTGACGGGGTTCAGATATTTCAAAACTGAATCCGAAGAGAGAAGAGGAGTATATGTGACCATTGGGTGTTAAATTGTATTATTAAAAAATCTGATAATATTGAAACTATAAAGATATAGCAGTCCCTAAGCGACATTATAGCTTAAACATAAACAGTAAGAGTAATTATATCGATTACATGCACAAAACTGTATTCATTGAGCACTTCTCTAGCATACATTAGTTTGAATCTAAAAATAAATTGTATGTGTTTATTTTCCAGTTAATGGCAGCAATGTTCTACTAAACTGTAGCACATTTATCATGTTATAACCATCAACAATAAATACAGAGAAGTGAGAAACATAAATCCATCCATCCATCCATCCATCCATTTTCTACCGCTTATCCGGGGCCGGGTCACGGGGGCAGCAGTCTAAGCAGAGACGCCCAGACTTCCCTCTCCCCAGACACTTCCTCGAGGTCTTCCGGGGGAATACCGAGGGGTTCCCAGGCCAGCCGAGAGACATAGTCCCTCCAGCGTGTCCTAGGTCTTCCCCGGGGCCTCCTCCCGGTTGGACATGCCCGGAACACCTCCCCAGGGAGGCGTCCAGGAGGCATCCGGGACAGATGCCCGAGCCACCTCAGCTGACTCCTCTCCATGTGGAGGAGCAGCGGCTCTACTCTGAGCTCTTCCCGAGTTACCGAGCTCCTCACCCTATCTCTAAGGGAGCGCCCAGCCACCCTGCGGAGGAAACTCATTTCGGCCGCCTGTACCCGTCATCTTGTCCTTTCGGTCATGACCCAAAGCTCATGACCATAGGTGAGAGTAGGAACGTAGATCGACTGGTAAATAGAGAGCTTCGCCTTGCAGCTCATATCCTTCTTCACCACGACAGACCGGTACATCGACCGCATCACTGCAGAGGATGCACCGATCCGCCTATCAATCTCCCGCTCCGTCCTTCCCTCACTGGTGAACAAGACCCCAAGGTACTTAAACTCCTCCACTTGAGCCAGAAGCTCTCCACCAACCTGAAGGGGAAAAGCCACCCTTTTCCGGCTGAGAACCCTGGCCTCGGACTTGGAGGTGGTGATTCTCATCCCCGCCGCTTCACACTCGGCTGCAAACCGTCCCAGTGCACGCTGAAGGTCCTGATTTGAAGACGCCAACAGAACAACATCATCTGCAAAAAGCAGAGACGAAATCCTGTGGTCCCCAAACCGGACTCCCTCCGACTGCGCCTAGAAATCCTGTCCATATAAACAATGAACAGGACCGGTGACAAAGGGCAGCCCTGCCGGAGTCCAACATGCACCGGTAACAGATCTGACTTACTGCCAGCAATGTGAACCAAACTCCTGCTCCGGTCATATAGGGACCGGACAGCCCTTAGCAGAGGGCCCCGGACCCCATACTCCCAGAGCACCCCCCACAGGTCGCCGCGAGGGACACAGTCGAATGCCTTCTCCAGATCCACAAAGCACATGTGGACTGGTTGAGCAAACTCCCATGAACCCTCCAGCAACCCTGGAGAGGGTATAGAGATGGTCCAGTGTTCCACGACCGGGACGAAAACTACATTGTTCCTCCTGAATCCGAGGTTCAACTATCGGCCGAATTCTCCTCTCCAGTACCCTGGCATAGACTTTTCCGGGGAGGCTGAGGAGTGTGATCCCCCTATAGTTTGATCAGACCCTCTGGTCCCCCTTCTTAAACAGAGGGACCACCACCCCAACCTGCCAGTCCTGGGGCACTGTCCCCAGCCGCCACGCGATGTTGCAGAGGCGTGTCAATCAAGACAGCCCCACAACATCCAGAGACTTGAGGTACTCAGGACGGATCTCATCCACCCCCGGTGCCTTGCCACCGAGGAGCTTCTCAACTACCTCAGTGACCTCAGCCCGGGAGAATGACGAGTCCGCAACCGAGCCCTCAGCCTCTGCTTCACAATGAAAGACATGCAGGTGGGGTTGAGGAGATCCTTGAAGTACTCCTTCCACCGTCCCCAGTCGAAGTCAGCAGATTCCCACCCCCACTGTAAACAGTGTGTGCAGGGCACTGCTTCCCCCTCCTGAGGCGCCGGATGGTTTGCCAGAATTTCTTCGAGGCCGACCGATAGTCCTTCTCCATGGCCACACCGAACTCCTCCCAGACCCAGGTTTTTGCCTCTGCAACCACCCGGGCTGAGGCTCACTTGGCCCTCCGTTACCTATCAGCTGCCTCCGGAGTTCCCCGAGCCAGCCAGGCTCGATAGGACTCCTTCTTCAGCTTGACGGCATCCCTTACTTCCGGGGTCCACCACTGGGTTCGGGGATTGCCGCCACGACAGGCACCGGAGACCCTACGGCCACAGCTCCGAGCAGCCGCGTCGACAATAAAGGTGGAGAACATGGTCCACTTGGACTCAATCTCTCCAGCCTCCCTCGGGATCTGGTTGAAGCTCTGCCGGAGGTAGGGGGTTGAAGATCTCTCTGACTGGAGACTCTGCCAAACCTTCCCAGCAGACCCTCACAGTAAGTTTGGGTCTGCCATGTCTGTCCAACTTACTCCCCCGCCATCGGATCCAACTCACCACCAGGTGGTGATCAGTTGACAGCTCCGCCCCCCTCTTCACCCGAGTGTCCAAGACATACGGCCGAAGGTCAGATGAAACAACCACAAAGTCGATCATCGACCTCCGA
>CM022474.1:30317949-30351177 GCA_011952105.1 Coreoperca whiteheadi
GGCTACTTGCCACTACATCCATAAATCTCCTCTTTGGTCTTCCTCTAGACCTCCGGCCTGGCAGCTCCAACCTCAGCATCCTTCTATCAATATATTCACAGTCTCTCCTCTGTCCAAACCACCTCAATCTGGCCTCTCTGACTTTATCTCCGAAACATCTAACATGAGCTGTCCCTCTGATGTACTCATTTGTCACGATTCGCATTTTTTAATTTGGCATGTGTTTTAAGTCGGATGCCCTTCCTGACACAACCCTCTGCGTTTATCAAGAATTGGGACTGGCACTAGAAGACACTGGCTTGTGCCCCCTTGCAGTTGCATTACACAAATATTAACATTAATAATTACATATTGTGTTTGACAATAGATATGAGTAATTCACACTTTTATTCAGAATAGCTGGTGGTTAGTAAATCCAGCTGCCTGTGCTCAGTACAGATAGAATCCAGTGTGCTATAGGATGGGGAAAAAAGAAGACAGAGAGGGGGTGGGAGGGAGTGAGTGAATGTTTCTTCCAATGGGTTTTGTGGCCCACAATATACAGGAATATACAGGTTCAATGAGTGTGGAACAGAAAGAGGCTACTTATATTTTCACATGCTAGTTGACCTGACACTTTTAGGCCTTTACTAGCCTGTCGATAACGGGGACAAGTTTGTGGGCAGTTGCGATTTTCATTATGTCATTTAGATGTCCATGTGTCAGTCGACTGCAGTTTGGACTTGTAGAGATTTAATACAGGGGAAGTGGGCTGGGTTGTGCTGGGATAGCTGCATCTCCCAGAGAACCAATATTATTTGGAAGGTACAAATGCTATCGTAGTACTCTGTGACGAGTTTGTTGCGGCCCTGAATGCTAACATTTAACACATTCAAGTGTTCAGTAATTTTCCACTAAAATGGCAAGGTCTGTAAGCCAGTCTGGCTGATCCAACTCAGTCACTGGCTTTCCTTTCTGCCCCATGAACTGCGCAATCTCCGTATGCAATTTAAAGAAATGTTTGAGCACTGTTCCTCAGCTCGACCAGCGGACCTCCGCATGATAGGGCAGGCCGTGCTTAATATAGTGTTCTGATAAAAGAGCCTCAAATTGCTGATGGTTAAGTCCCCTGGCTCTGATAAAAATAACAGTTTGAATAACAAAATGCATGACGTTTTCCTTTTTCAGGCTTTTGCTGCATAAGGCTTCTGGTGTAATATGCAGTGAAGGCTCCAAAACAATTGCTGCGGGTTAAAAGCCTGAACCTTCTCTCTGAGCTTTACAACCACACCTGCCTTTTTCCCAACCATTGATGGTACCCCTCCAATCTGTTCAGGGCCCTGACAAGACTAGCAAATATATCACGGCTGTGGCTTGGTGGCAGAGCAGGTCGTCTGCCAACCTGAAGGTCGGTGGTTCAATCCCGGCTTCCCCCCAGCCATGTGTTGAAGTATCCTTGAGCAGGATACTGAACCCCAAATTGCTCCCAAAGCTGTGCCTTCGGTGTGTGAGTGTGTGTGAATGATTAGTTTAATTTGTTTTGATGGGCAGTTAGCTCCTGCCATCACTGTATCAATGTGTGTGTATGGGTAAAAGTGATTTGTAGTGTGAAAGCGCTTTGAGTAGTCGGAACGACTAGAAAGGCACTATACAAGTATGCAAAGTAAAATGTATCTATAATAGGCTATAATAAACTAATTAAAAACCTAGAACTACAAACTATGGTTAGGCCTATCTCCATCCACCAGGTAGGAAAAATCCAGTTGCTGCATTTTTTAGAAACAATGGTTTAGAAAAAGAGGAAGGTTGACATGGAATGTAGAGTACTTCAAGAAAAATGCAAAGAACATTATTTCTTCAGGAAAGTACATGGCAATGCACAATATATGCCTTATTTGCTCACAACAAGTGGCTGTAGCAAAGGTCTACAACATCAAACGACACTATGAGAAATATAAGTACAGAGGGCAAGTCCAAAGATACATACATTTTACATTTGTAAAATGGATACATTTTACTTTGCTTATTACACACAGCTGATGATAAATGGATGAGGATTTATTTATTTTTCCCTTTCCACCCACATCATCTAGCGGGCCGGATGCACCTGCCATTCCTGTCCTAAAACATTCAAAAAGCCTCTTGGAGTCATACCCTAAACCCAACAGGAAGTCAGCCATATGAATTTAATCTGAATTTTTAGGCCATTTGCAGGGAATAGTGTACGCTTGATGTACTGAAACGTAACGTCTAACGACTACGCAGGAAGTTTGATTCACTTTAACACATTTAACTTTTTCATGCAGCGTGCAAAATACATACAAATTCAGAGCCACGTCAACTGACCTCCAGAAACGGTGCCGTAGCTGCAGCACACATCGATGTTCGGGAGGTATGAGGGCCTGCTCATCGCTGATTGCAGCTTTAATTTGGGCCTGAGCATTGACTGCTGTGAGGTCCCTAAAATAAAATAAAATATTAGAATAAAAAAAGTAATAGTATAAATCTCTTGAAGATGTATGATTTGATGTTGAAACTAAGTTTGTAGCACAAACGGTATAGGAGTAGTTAATGTTAATAATATATACATATTGCCAGCACCTGGGTTCGAACTCCAAACCTCTAAAAGGTTCCAACTCAGTTCCCATAGATTTTCATTGTAAATTTGAACATTTTCAAAAATTGTATAAAATCACTGAAACATGTTAAAATAAAGAAAATGTATAGCATAAATCGAGACGAATATTTGCCTTTTGAAGTTGAAATGATGCTTCTAGGACAAACAGTACAGGAGTAGTTAAATTCCAAAAAACATTGAAATACATAAATAAATAATAAATAGCGAAGAGAACAAAAGTGAAAAGCGAAGAGAATAGTGCGGGACTCGTATTGAATGATTACCATTGGAGAACACTCAAAATGCATTTGCAATTGCCACATTATGGGAAAGTAGGTCTGGGCCACCTCTGGTTTTGAAGCCTGGACCTTGGCACAACAGGTACTATGACTTAATGACTGCCCCACCGGCAAGCAGGGCTTTCAAAATCCCTTCTCTCAAGTTCAGGCAATGACATCACATGAGCCACTGGAGATTTTTTGTCTGTTTAAACTTAAAATGCTTGGCTAAAATGCTGAAACAAATCATACATCATTCTGCTGGTTTGGGGTGTATTGTCAAATATTTTGGTGCTTTTTATCCAACACTAGGCAAAAAAGAAAATGCTGTGCATACAGTCTGCAAGATACTGAATATCACTGCAGACTCACCCTTCGAGCACAATTTGAATCCCTTGATGCTGCCATCTAGAGAATTTGTGGGTCAGTTTTGGTGTCATTTGCATGAAGACTTGTGGAGATATATATGTTAACTGATTTAGCATATTTAGAAAAATATAGAGGGACGGACTTCTGAATTGACAATAGGTTGCAGTGAAGTATTGTCAGACAATGTGCTGAAAAAATTCCAGCTTGTCAACGTTCTAAAAAAAAAAAAAAACTTATCCAGATAAATCATGCCATCCGGATAGAGTGAATTTGATTGTGGTTGGATTAGAAGTATAAACATATACAATTTCGACACTCTATTGGTTTGTACACGATCCATCGTACCTGCACTTGTCACAAATCACATCACACTCCATCAAGGCTGAAACAGGGAGCCTAGTGCATCCCACATTTTTCAACATTAACATTCTAATATAACATTATGGCCTTTAGAAAAAAGATTTTTTGAGGAGGTGGGGTAGTACATTATAAGCCCCTGTGGCTCAGCCTAAGCTTTCATCCTTAATGGCATTTTTTTGCTTATATTACTTTTACTTTCATACTTTAAGTAGTTTTAAAACCACTACTTTTACACTTTTACTTGACTAAAAAGCTTGAGTTGATACTTCAATTTCTACAGAAGTCTTTTTAAACTCTAGTATCTATACTTCTACCTGAGTAATGAATGTGAATACTTTTGACACCTCTAAATGCAGCATAGAATAGATTCATAGCATAAAAATCATAACATATACAATTATGATGACAATGGCAAAATTGTAGTATATATATATATATATAAACAGTGAGGAAAATAAGTATTTGAACACCCTGCTATTTTGCAAGTTCTCCCACTTGGAAATCATGGAGGAGTCTCAAAAAGTTCTATTTTGGTGTCATCTGACCACATGACTTTCTCCCATGACTCATCTGGATCATCCATTCTAATAATATTGCCCAAAGGAAGCATATATAAAGTAAATAGAACTTGTGCAAGCACAGAACCTTGCGGAACTCAGTGACTAACTTTGGTGTGCTCGGATGATTCATTGTTAACATACACAAACTGAGATCGGTCTGATAGATAGGATTTAAACCAGCTTAACGCGGTTGCTTTAATTCCAATTAAATGTTCCAGTCTCTGTAATAGAATTTGATGGTCAATGGTATTGAATGCAGCACTAAGATCTAACATAACAAGTACAGAGACAAGTCAATTGTCTGATGCAATTAAAAGGTCATTTGCAATTTTCACCAGTGATGTCTCTGTGCTATGATGCACTCTAAATCCTGACTGAAAATCCTCAAATATACCATTGCTATTTATAAACTCACATAAATGATTGGCAACTGTTTTCTCAAGAATCTTAGCGATAAAGGGAAGGTTAGATATAGGTCTATAGTCACGGTTTGAAGACAGATCGGTACCGGTTGAGGGCAGGACGTGATGAATTTTTCTCTAATAATTAAAAATGTATCATTAAAGAAGCTCATGAAGTTGTTACTACTGAGGACTATAGGAATACATGGTTCAATGGAGCTTTGGCTGTCTGTCAGCCTGGCTACAGAGCTGAAAAGAAACCTGGGGTTGTTTTTATTTTCCTCCATTAATGATAAGTAGTAGGCTCCTCTGGCATTACGACATTATTTTGCCAGACTAAACAAGATCCTCCCTGATTGTTGGATCTCCATTTCCTTTTAAGTTTTTATGATGTTTGCTTAAATTTGCAGGTTTGGGGATTACATAATGGAGCTTACCATCTCTCAAAATGATGGTTAAATTAGTACATGCATTTTTTACTTCAAGGCTAGATTACTGCAATTCCTTAGTATAAGGCTGCCCAAAAAAATTCCTTAAGATTCTCCAGTTGATCCAGAACACTGCGGCACGTGTACTAACAAGAACTTGGAAAAGAGATCATATTTATCCAGTATTAGATTCTCTGCACTGGCTCCCTGTAAAATCCAGAATAGAATTTAAAATTCTCCTCCTCACCTACAAAGCGCTTAATGGTCAGGCACCATCGTATCTTAAAGAGCTCATAGTACCTTATTACCCCACTAGAACAATGCGCTCTCAGAATGCAGGGTTACTTGTGGTACCTAGAGTCTCCAAAAGTAGAATGGGAGCCAGACAGGACTCCTGTGGAATCAGATCCCAGTTTTGGTTCAGAAGGCAGACA
The DNA here is from genome assembly GCA_011952105.1 of Coreoperca whiteheadi. Classification (NCBI taxonomy): domain Eukaryota; kingdom Metazoa; phylum Chordata; class Actinopteri; order Centrarchiformes; family Sinipercidae; genus Coreoperca; species Coreoperca whiteheadi. Next base: position 30,323,376 of record CM022474.1, read on the forward strand.
CCATCTCCACATTTAAGAGCAGACTTAAGACTTGCCTCTTTGATAAAACTTATTATTAGGGCTGGCTCAGGTGACTCGACATCTTCTCTCTCCCGTAGTTTTGCTTTTTCGTCTCTCTCTTCTCTCTTACTGTCACTTTCAGCATGTATTTCTGCCTCCAGAGATGTGGAATCTGGATCTGCGATTGCGGCCCACCTGCTGGGGCTGTATTGGTGTGTCTATGGTGGAGGGGGCAAGTGTCTCGGGTCCTGCTCTTTGGGTGCCACCTGGAGCTGCTCAGTTGTCCATCTGGATCCATCCTCTTCCCTTATGTTTTACGTTCTACACTTATCATCATAATTATATATACTACAATTACATCATTTTCCTCATAATTGTATGTACTATGACTTTCGTTTGTGAATCTGTTCTGTACACACACAGAACCCTGTGTTGCTATTCCTGAGGTTTCTTCCATTTTTTTTCCCAGTTAAAAGGGTTGAATTGGGAATTTTTCTTATTCGAATCAGGGGTCTAATGACAGAGGGTGTCTTATGTTGTAGAGATTGTAAAGGCCTAAAGATGTTAAAATCACAATTTGTGATATTGGGCTTTAAAAATATAATTGAATAGAACAAATTTAACTGAATTATTGGCTTAGGCGATTCCTGAACCATTTTTTAATTATGCTGCTATAGGCCTAGACTGCTGGGAGACCTCCCATGATGCACCTCTCTCCTCCCCTCCCTCTCCATCTATATGCATTCTTATCCCACTAATGCATGTCACTAACTCGACATCTTTCTTCCGCAGTTCTGTGCTTTCTCATCTCTCTCTTCTCCTGACACTTTCAGCAGGTATTTCTGCCTCCAGAGCTGTAGTTTGGATCTATGATTGCGGGCCACTTACTACCCCCATGTTCCTGCTCAGCACCTGCTACTGCAATTATTATTATTAGTCTTATATTATTTCATTAATATTCTAATCATTGTTATTACTTTTATTTTTTTAATAGTAATATGACCTTTACGATCACATTATCATTAATTTAAAATGCTATGCGGAATTTGAATTGAGCTACTGTATGCTCTCTTTCCTCCTGCTCTCTTTCTCTCTCTCTCTCTCTCAACCCAGCCGGCAGCAGCAGATGGCTGCCCATTCTGACACTCATCACCAGAGCAAGCTCAATGAGCGCTTCCTTCTAGCCCCACCTCCACGCCCACATTGGAACTTACCATTCTTTCTGGATCCTTGTCCAGGTCGTTTTCTTCACAGCTTTCTAGCCCAATGGGTCGCATCCGAGAGGGCCCAGAGTTCTTGGGCCACAGCTGAGTGTGGGCCACCTCAGCCATCAACATCTCGCAGCTCCTACATGCTGACTCAGAAAGCGAGCGTGGTGGAGACCTGAAGGGGCTGAGAAGCCATCCATCTCCCCCACCACTCATGGGTGTGTCATCAACCTTAGGGGTCGAGCACATGGCTGCTCCCCCACGGAGCCCTCGGATACTCGAGTTTCATGCAACCCATGCCTTTAGACCTGCATGGCCGTGCACTACCTACACCTCTCCAAGTCCCACGGACGCCAGCCTTGAGCGGCCGGTCCCCCTGAGGGACTTCCTGCCCCCTGGTGAAGTTCTACCTTGGGTGTCGCACTGGGTGCGCACAGGGTTACAGACTTAAGTTCCAGTCCAGAACCCCAAGATTCCGAGGGATCTTGGAAACCAGGGTGGACAGGGCACAAGCACAGGTGATGGAGTGAGAAATACTTTCTTTCTTGAACAAAGGGGCCATAGAACATGTCCCCACCTGGGAGATGCATACAGGGTTCTCCAGCCGGTACTTTGTATCCCCAAAGATTTGGAGGTTTATGTCCCATTTTAGATCTTCATCACCTGAATCGTTCTCTGAGAAGACTTCAGTTCAAGATGCTGATGATCCCTATGATTGTGAGCCAAATTCAGTCCAATGACTGGTTTGTCACGATTGTCACGTGTATTAACAGGGGCGGCTGTGGCTTGGTGGCAGAACGGTCGCCTGCCAATCGGAAGGTCGGCGGTTCGATCCCCCAGCCATGCGTCGAAGTATCCTTGAGCAAGATACTGAACCCCATAATGCTCCCGAAGCTGCGCCTTCGGTTTCTGAATGTTCCATGTAAGTCGCTTTGGATAAAAGCGTCTGCTAAATGACTAAAAATGTAAATAAAAAAAACAAAAAAAAAACATGTCTCTATCATTCCGGGACATCAGAAGTTCCTACGGTTAGCTTTCGGAGGCAAAGCTTGCCAATATTGGGTGCTTCCGTTCTGCCTAGCACTCTCCCCCTGCACCTTCACGAAGTGTATGGAAAGGGTCTAGCGCCTCTCCAACTCCAGGGAGTTCGTATCCTCAATTACAAAGACGATTGGTTGAATTTATCCCAGTCTCGTCTGGGAGCAATACGACATTGAGATGGCACATGCAGTCCTTGGGGTTGAGGCTCAATGCGAGCAAGAGCACGCCTACTCCAACACAAAGGATCATGTTCGTAGGAGTAGTGTGGGATTCGGTTACGCTGTGGGCACAGTTGTCTCCCGCACGAATTGAGTCGATCCTGACCATGGTTTTCAGGGTGCATCTAGGCCGACATCTCACTGCCCTACAGTTTCAGAGACTGTTAGGCCTCATGGCAGCAGCATCCAGCGTGATTCCGCTTGGTTTACTGCACATGAAGCACCTGCTTCGGTGGCTCAGGAGCACAGGATTTTCCCAGAGGGGGAATCCTTTTCGCTTGGTAAAGATTTTCATGTCTGGGTACCTCAATATGGGAGCAGACATCCTGTTGAGGCAGGGGCCGAGTCCCAGGGAATGGCGACTGAACCCCAAGACGGTGCAGATGATCTGGAGAAGGTTTGGCAGAGCACAAGTGAACCTGTTCGCGTCCCTGGGGAACGCTCACTGCCCCCTCTGCTTCTCCCTTGTAATCCCAACGCCCCTGGGGCTGGATGCCATGGCGCAGCCTGTACGCTTATCCCACGATTGCCCTGCTCCAGGGGTTTTAGAGAAAGTTCGCCGAATGGGGACCCAGCTGCTGCTCCTGGCCCCGTTCTGGCCCTGCCAGAATCGGTTTTTCAGGACCGGTAGCCCTCCTGGACGGCCCCCCCATGGGAGATTCCCATCAGGTGGGACCTGCAGTCACAGGGCAAGGGCAAAATATTCATCCCCAACCAGTGGAAGTGGTAAGCTGTGGGTCTTGCCCCTGAGGGGGACCACCTCCAAGCTGCCAGTCTCTCTTCTGAGGTAGTTGAGACCATCTTACACTATAGAGTCCCCTCCACGAGGAAACTGTATGCAAGAAAGTGGAAGCTTTTCATTATGTGGTGCCAAGAGCGCCACCTTGATCCAGTTCACTGCCAGGTGGCTTCAATGCTGAAGTTTCTCTAAAGCCAATTTTCAGCTGGACTCTCTCCCGCTACACTTAAGGTGTATGTGGCTGCGATTGCGGCACTCCACAGTGTTGTGGATGGCCGCTCACTAGGGAGGCACCGCTTTGTCACCATTTTCCATCGTGGTACCTTGAGGATGAGGCCTCAGCTGACGCTGCATCTCGTTCCCCATCAGGGAATCAAGGCTACATATGTAACCTGAGACTTTAACAGGTATCAATCACCAAACCCAAGCTGTTGTCCCACTGTTGTGAATACGCTATAGTCTTGAATATCTTTGTATGCTGTTGCATTAAGATTTGCATGCATAGGAACATGGTTAGCTCAGTTGGTAGAGCGCCCGCCCCATTTGCAAGGCTACAGTCCTCACTGCAGCAGCCCTGGGTTCCCTCTCTCTCTCTGTCTCTTCAGCTGTCTCTATCCATAAAAGGCATAAAAAGCACCAAAAATATACTTAAGAAAAAAGATTTTCATTCACTGGAACTAAAGCTGCTTCTTACCTTTAGTCCACTTCACACCAAGGAAAATGATGGTTATTTTGCGTGACTGTAATCCCGCAACAGAGAAAATGTAATTCTTAGCAAATTCTTCTGACTGGTCAGGATGTCTTGTATCTTATGACTTTGTGGACAACGTTTCGCTCACGTTCTAATGTGAAACTGCTAAAACACACAACGCACTTATTTTAAACTCCTTTTCACTTTCTGATTAATCAGAGAAAATCCTTGCACTCACATTATGCAGCCCATTATCCCTAGGAATTATTTAATCTGCTGGATGATTGTGCACCTCATGATTTATGTGCATTGCCAGTGTTGCAGTCTGATCCAATGCAGGAAGCAGTTCAATTCAATTTTATTTATATAGCCCAATATCATAAATCACATTTGCCTCGAAGGGCTTCACAATCTGTACCATACGACACCCTCTGTCCTTAGACCCTCGATTCGATTAAGGAAAAACTACCCAAAAAAAAACTTTTAACAGGGGAAAAAAATGATAGAAACCTCAGGAAGAGCAACAGAGGAGGGATCCCTCTCCCAGGACGGACAGACATGCAATAGATGTCGTAAGTACAGAATAGATTCATTGCATAAAAATCATAACATATACAATTATGATGGCAATGGCAAAATTGTTGAATATATATATTATTATGTTGACAGGTGTGGGATGTAGAACATAAGGGAAGATGATGGGTCCAGACGCAAAACCGAGCACCTCCAGGTGGAGGCCAACGAGCAGGACCCGAGTCACTTGTCCCCTGCACTAGAGACACAGCAGCACTGCCCCAGCAGGTCGCCATAGTCAAATATCCAGATACATCTCCGGACACTGAAATACCTGCTGAAAGTGACACTAAGAAAGAAGAGACGGACGACAAAGCACAAAACTCCGGGAGAGGGAAGAAGTCAAGTTAGTGACATGCATTTATGGGATGAGAACGCATACGGATGGAGAGGAGGACGGAGGTGAAGAGAGAGAGGTGCATCATGTGAAGTCCCCCGACAGTCTAGGCCTATAGCAGCAAAACTAAGGGATGGTTCAGGTTCACCTGAGCCAGCCCTAACTATAAGCTTCCTAAATGTGGAGATGGTGTCTGCCTCCCGAAACCAAACTGGGATCTGATTCCACAGGAGAGGAGCTTGATAGCTAAAGGCTCTGGCTCCCATTCTACTTTTGGAGACTCTAGGAATCACAAGTAACCCTGCATTCTGAGAGCGCAGTGTTCTAGTGGGGTACTAAGGTACTAAGAGCTCTGTAAGATACGATGGTGCCTGAACATTAAGAGCTTTGTAGGTGAGGAGAAGGATTTTAAATTCTATTCTGGATTTCACGGGGAGCCTGTGCAGAGAAGATAATATTGGAGAAATATGATCTCTTTTCCTAGTTCCTGTCAGTACACGTGCCACAGCATTCTGAATCAACTAGAGAATCTTAAGGGACTGCCTGATAATATGGAATTGCAGTAATCCAGCCTTGAAGTAACAAATGCATGGACTAGTTTTTCTGCATCATTTCGAGACAGGAAGTGCCTGATTTTTGCAATGTTACGTAGGTGAAAAAAGGCAGTTCTTGAAGTTTGCTTCCTGTGGGAGTTGAAGGATAACTCAGAGGTTCCTCACAGAGGTGCTGGAGGCCAGGGCAGTGCCCTCTAGAGCAATTATATCTGCCGACAGTGAGTCTCGGAGGCGTTCGGGGCCAAGTACTCAGTTTTATCAGAGTTTAACATCAGAAAATGTCTGGTCATCCAGGTTTTTATGTCCATAAGGCATGATTGAAGTTTAACTAACTGATCAGTTTCATCCGGCTTAATCGATAAATATAATTGGGTATCATCTGCATAACAATGAAACTTTATGGAGTGCTTTCTAATAATATTGCCCAAAGGAAGCATATATAAAGTAAATAGAACTGGTCCAAGCACAGAACCTTGCGGAACTCCGTGACTAACTTTGGATTGCTCGGATGAGTCATTGTTAACATACACAAACTGAGATCGGTCTGATAGATAGGATTTAAACCAGCTTAATGTGGTTGCTTTAATTCCAATTAAATGTTCCAGTCTCTGTAATAGAATTTGATGGTCAACGGTATCGAATGCATCACTAAGATCTAACAAGACAAGTACAGAGACAAGTCCATTGTCTGATGCAACTAAAAGGTCATTTGTAATTTTCACCAGTGCTGTTTCTATGCTATGATGCACTCTAAAACCTGACTGAAAATCCTCAAATATACTATTGTTATTTAGAAAGTCGCATAACTGATTGGCAACAGTTTTTTCAAGGATCTTAGAGATAAAGGGAAGGTTAGATATAGGTCTATAGTTGGCTAAAACCCCTGGATCGAGAGTGGGCTTTTTAAGAAGAGGTTTAGTAACAGCTACTTTAAAAGACTGTGGTACATAACCTGTCAGTAAAGACAGATTGATCATATCTACTAAAGACGTAATAACTAATGGTAGAACATCTTTAAGCAGCCTAGTTGGAATTGTGTCTAAGAGACAGGTCGATGTCTTAGATGAAGAAATCGTCAACCTTAGTTGAATAAGGTCGACAGGAGAGGAGCAGTCCAAGTACACATTAGGTTCCACAGCTCCCTCCAAAGCCTCTATGCTTGAAGTGTATCCTTTATCTGGAGAGGTGGAAAGTGAGGGTGGGGAAGTCTACATGTAGCATGTCTAGCTTTTCACAGACCTGTAGTTAACATTCACTTTAACCATAACCACAATCTTTCCATACCAAAGTTGCTATGTACAGATATTTTAGAAAGTCTGAATAAAACATTTGCATTGGAAGGGAAAAAAGGAAATTGACACTGAACATAATCTTCAATTTTACAGCATTATACAATATCAACATCCTTGGCTGGTGATTGGTTTGGTTCATTTTGCCTTGTATGAACACAACCCTAAAGGGCAAATGCACAGAGGCCTAAGTAGTCTTCAAACAAAGTGCTGGTCAAATTGTCTAACAGTGTCTGCAACCCCCGCCTCTCACATCTTTCTGATGGGATACGGTGTCCAATAATTTCTGTAAGTTTTTGAAACAGACAATCTGACAAACATACCCATTTTACACAGTGATTGGCCAGATGTGTGGAGATGTAAAAGTAGGCAGTGTTTGAACCTTTGAATCTTTTTTTCATTCTTCACACAATTACTTCTGTCATTTTTCATGTGAAAAATCGAGTGCAACACCATGAATGTCTTTGAGGAGAGACTGTCTGAAAGTGTGTGCTGCTATCCCCATTTATACAATTCATTGTGTGAAGACTACGCAAAGACGCGCAAAAGACCGACCATTCTTGGACCAAGATCAGGGAGGCATTGGGATGCAGCCAGATGGTGGCTATGATGGTAGGCTTTTCACCTCGTTTTCCAGTGTTACCAATTAGAACAGATTGAAAAACTTAAAAAAATTCATTAAAAATAGCCCCAGACCAATGTAGTATATAGTATGTTATTATGCTGTTAATTCTATTTGAACTGTATCCGTGTTGCTTTAACCTGAATAGTTGTCAATTTAATGCCAATAAAGCACAGTGAACTGAACTGAAGCTGAGAAAGGAATGAAGTGTGGGACAATGATCACAAGAATCACACACACACACACACACACACACACACACACACACACACACACACACACCACTCTCTCTCTCTCTCTCTCTCTCTCTCTCTTGCCCCTCCCACTCGCTCTCCCTCCCTCTACCCTCCCTCCTCCTCAGAGGTGGTGCTCTGTCTTTCTCTGCACTTGTCTCCTCAGTCAAGGAGAAACTAATTGGAGGAAAGAATAGAAGAAAGGAGCTGTTGGAAAACTAAACATACCATAACGTTACTTCTCTACAGCATGCCACAGAAAGGTAAGCTTGCTCTTTCCTCTCTCTCTCTCTCGCGCTCTCTCACCTCTCTTTTCTCTCTCCATCAGTCTGAGCAAGGTGTGAAAAAGTTACAGTTTGTTTAGCAGGACAAGATGAAGACTACTTGATGGTAATGTGAAAGCAAAGGCAAACATGTTTGTAGTCAAATGATAAGAAAGGATAAGATAAGAAAAGATGGGTTTGGAACAGTTTGGAAATTCAAATATTAGAAACAACAACTGAACAATCCAGTAGCTTTCAGAGTAGAAGAACAAGAGGAGGAAAAAGGAGTAAAGAAAGGTTTTAGGGATAGACTGAAAAATAATTAACTAAAGGAAAGAAAGTTCACTCTGCTCCTTGGTGGCAGCAATGTTTTATTTAGCAACCATTCAAGTGGACAGAGAAAGAAAGCAGAAAAAGTTTGTATTTATTTTGAATGTATTTGGGATTGTCCTTAAATTATGGAACTACAACTGATAAATCATGTCCAACAGTTATATTATTGACTAATTCATTCAAAATCGGGAATTTCCTGTCAAAATGTAAGGAACTTCTGTTTAGATTTAGAAGTTGCCATGCTGATGTTAGCTTGAATCACAGGGTCCACCTTGAGAAAAAAGGAAATTAAATACAAAGAAAAGAGAATACAAACATTAATGAAAACCTAAATAAATAGCTCAACATCATTTGCCCTATTTCCTTTCCATAATAATGGCATGTAAAACAACAATTACGCATGTTATATGTATGTGTATTGTTAGTCCAGCAGGCTAATAGTACAAAACCGACCTGAGAAATATACAGTTCTGTTGTACTTGTTACTTCAATTCAATTCTTAATAATGTAGCATGTAAAGACCAGCAGTGAACGACATTAATTTGTGTAGCCTATGACTAACACGTCTGAATATCGCCCTGCTCAACGTCGGACTGCTTGGTTCGGGGTAATGTTCTCCATCCAATCCCTGGGTGAACGCGCTGAAAAACAGACACAACCCAAGGCAGACAAAAACGCCCAGAAACAAACAAACAAACAACAACAATAACACCAAAGCAGTTCTCTCTGGCGGATTGACGGCGATTCCGGGAGCGCGTGCTGATCCCGCCTCGCTCATTCAACAGTGAGTGATGTGGATTAATCATAAACTCAGACCATATTCTCTGCTGGATTATGACGGCAGGGCGGGAGGAATGGGACAGTGTTTAGTAAGATTTTTAAGATTCGCCCGAACTCCGAGTTATAAAGCGGAGGAAGAGAAGTCCATTCTGAAAAGTGGACGCGTGCATGTGTATTTGATCCGGTTTAATTCTACTTTTATATAGAATGACCATCTTTATTTTTCACCTAAATACAGCAAGTATTTTGGTAATGGTCATTTGAATCCAAAAATGTTGATCAATCTATCTGTCTGTCTGTTTGTTTTAGACTTAAAATATTCTGGACCAGCCATTATAATTGTATGGTGTCGTTAAGAACTTTATAAAAACATCTACATTTGGTCAGCTTTCATTTTTTATGTGAGGAAAATGAAGCTAGGTGTTTTTTGCCGTTGCTGAAACGGCATTGTTTGACAGGAACATTAAAGGGTAAAACTACAACTAGGCTTTAAAATCATTAATAGCCATTTGTAGGACCTTCACATTATTGACAGCTAAAAAAAATCGCATTTGTGTTTCTTCCTAATTGATATTTTAACGTAAAATGATTAAGGCATGTGGCTATAAACCAGTTAATTTACTATCATCAGTCTATTCAAACCTATACATTTTCAGACTATCAAGTGAAGGCCTTCCATTAGCCTATTTACTTGAGTTGTATTTTATGGAGGCCTAGACTGAAAATAAGTGCTTGGAAGGCATGCACGATGTCAAAATCATAACTCTCAGTGAAAAGGAAGAAATTCATAAAACATTAACAGTCATTTTAATATTTTGATTATGTGTTGAAATCAAATAAAAAAAATCCTTAATCGTATGGAAATCCGTCTGCTCAGTGTAATATATATAAAAATATAAATAATACATGCTGTTTGGAGTGGGGGCTTTTAAAAATCCAAAGCCAGCATATTTACGAAAAATGAAGACGAAAAAGTTCGTCTTAATTGTTCGTATAATTAAGCCTGCTGTTAATTCGCGTCTTAATTAAACCGAAGGTAATTAACTGCATGATTAATCAGGTCGGAATGAATTCATTCAACATGTGAATTTTGAACATTTAGTTTTTGTGTGTCAGAGGGATGGGAGCGGAGTGGAGTGGAGCGGGCTGTTCCCATATGTTCTGATGAAGACATGAGATTTTCTATCTGGCGCATGCACCTGAGCCACATTTTCTTTTCCACGATAGTGAACAGAGCAGTGGAGACGTCCTACCTTACCAACAAGCATTTGAGTATGTTGAATTATTATCCAGAAAGCAGAATTTCTGCTTTTCTTTTTGAATTTCAAATTGTAGCGAATTTGATTTTTTAAAAGTTTAATAAGAAAATGCATTGGCTGAATACCACATGATGTTTGTCATTCTCGTTAACATTTATTTATCCATTGGTAATAAAATACTTAATTATATCAAATACATAGTTACAGTAGCCTATATTTGATCTGACATGTCTTTGGCTGCTACTTTGAAGCATGTCGTGAACATCCTAAACAGCTAAAAATAACTATGTAGGCCTATAGCCATCACAGACTCTCTTAATGGAGAGTTTTGAAACTTTGATCTCCAATTGTTCAGTTTTCTTGGCAAATTGTTCGCCTACATATGTTGAAGTAGACTATGCTGATTAAACCCCTTGAAAAGCAGTGTAAGCCTAAGCTCTGTTCGTAAAGCCTAGACTTTGATCCACAGACGGTCAGATTCAACTGATTACGTTTATCTTCATGTAAAATGTTGTTTCTCTAGTGTTTTGTAGTTTATCTATTGTTTTGTCAGTTGCGTTGCGTTGATTAAGTCGATTACCACTGGAACAGAAGTTGTCAGGAACTTGCTTTGGTGATCCTTAGCGCAAACACAGCGCACACAACATACTAATAAAAGCATCATGTAAACAGGAGTGTTAAAATACATAAAACACAATAAATAACGCTATTCATATTAAAACGGCTAGTAGGCTACCTTTCTGTTCAATTCAACACAACGTTACATATAGCAATACAGCCTTTAAGTGACACTAGTTTAACGTTTAAGAGTCATACACCCAGAGGGAATAGTCTAGTTCTTTTGAACAGCTCATAATAGCAAATAATGATAAAACACATTATTTTAGTTACATTAAGTTAACTATGAAGTTGTATTGAGTATTAACAGAGCAAGTGATATTGCTGTTCTCCCAATTCCCGTTAAATATTCAATGTGTATAACGTCCTTTTACCGATCTCAGCGGGAGATATAGGCCAACCATTAATATATTGCAGGCCTATAATTATATCATATTCAAACAGTAGCCTGAACTCAGATCCCTACATACAGTACTGTCTGTGTCATATTATAGGTGTATACAATTACTACAATGTTCAAATAAATTCTTCTTCTTCTTCTTAGTATTATTATTATTATTATTATTATTATTATTATTATTATTATTATTAACATGTAGTGGAACAGCCTCAGTGCTTTGAAAGTAGGGTAAATTAACAGCATATCCTCCAGTGTTCGGCAGCCGCTCTGTGTCCCTCGGCTCTTTTCTACTCATACTCTCGCTGAATGCGGTTGAATGAAACTTTTATATTGTCATCAGTGTGTTCAACAGAACTTCTTTATGTCATTTGTACTGGTCAAATTGGGCTCCCCGCCGCGGTTTTGTGTCGCAGGTTTTTTGACCAGCCGCAAATAACGAGGCAACGACACCAAAATCCCGTCGACACACAAAGCCAGGCGTGTATTTACCGAGCAGAGCTGCGGCTCCGCTCCTCCGGCTCTTTGTCTCCTTTCACAGGGAGAAAATCACTGAGTTATAGCGGGGACAAGATGCCTATAGCCGGCCTGTGTGTGTATGTGTGTTTGTCCCTGACTGTGGCTGCTTCACGTTCATTATGCAGGTTGTTAATGACAAGAGCTTCAGAAAAGGAGCTGCTTTGAAGCCTTTATAGCTTTTTTAAGCCAACATAAAAAGGCTTTGGTTTTGGGAACTGAGATGAAATACAATGAATGTCATGTGCTTTATGCATTAATGACAACAGATAAAACTGGTTTCCCTAATCATCCTTCCATAACAATGCGTTTTTTTAGTGATAATGAATGTTAAATATATTTATGGATATGTATGTTTTAAGTATAATTATCAAATATCTATCTATCATGATTTTTCTGAGGCCATAGTAGAGAGACACAGGAAACAAGGTTCCTGTCCAGAACTGAGCTGGAGACTTTGCGCTCACACCTTAACCACTATTCCACCTTTTTTATTATAAGTAATTCTAAACTTCCTGAGAAATTGCACAAAATGTAGCAATTCTGAATCATTGTGACTAATGTGGCGTAATTATTATTAGTCAATTCTGTAAACAATTTTTTTTGGGTAGTAACTGAAGGCTGGTTTCATTATGTTTAAGTCACCCTTCATGTATAGAAGTCTGCAAAAATCAATAAATATAAATAAGTAATCATATGCACAAATACAAACAAAATAAATATGATAACCATAGAATTATGAAAGTATCAAAAAAATTTACAACTGCTCATTATCATGAAATGTTATTTAATCTTGAGCTATTTGCTTCAGTTTATTGCATGTCCTTTTTATTTAATTCCAGTAGCTTTTTTTCAAAATGTTCTTATTCCAAAGTCTGTTTTTATTTCACAATACAGTTTTTCTCAATGATAATTCCACTTATCAAAGTAAAATATTGATCTAGCAATCAACAGAAACAAGGAAGAACCAGTCATATGATTGGCTGTTGCTTTGGTCTGAATGAGCAGACAGATATAACCTGCAATAAACTGTGTTATTGTGAAAGGAAGCAGAATGAAATAACACAGTAATTTACAAAGTAAACCTATGCTATTTTGTCTGAATTTATTTAAATGATCATTTATTTAACTTTGAACAATTTTGTAAACTCCATAATTTCGGCCCTGTAAATTTCCTCGAATTCTTCCTTCTTCTTTACAGTAATAAGAATATTTGTCAAAACATGTTATTGGGTATGATTTAGTCTCTCGACGATCTCCGAGACTCCATAGACAACTGTCAGAGCATCTGCTTGTAGCAGGATATGAAGCATTTAAAGATGTCAGTCCAGTTTGGCTGTGTCCTATATGAATCAATGCGGCTCCTGCTGATGTCATCTTTCACATCTGCATGACTTCTCTGTTCAATATTTAATTCTAAGTCATCCTGAATTATATTTGGTAAAAACGTTTTTATATTCCGACATGAAACATACACTCGCTGATTTTCTTATGGTGTCCCCCAAATCCCACAATGCCTTTTAAGCTCACTCTTTATGACCACAGGTGAATTTCAGTATCAGGAGGCTTTACCAAAATCAAATAGTCTTATACAGCGTTGAAATTCCAGTGTATATTTAGCATGCATGCAGATGTGCAGAAAGTCTTCAGCTATTTACGTGGAAAAAGTGTCCAAATGATAGAGAAACACATACACAAGGGAAAAAATGTACGAGAGCGTATTTCTTCTGCAGAAGTGGACAGCTTCAGTTTTGACTGATAAACAAAAGCCTGTCTTTCATTGACAGCCCGTATGTCTTCAAAAGAAATATAAAAGATGGTCAGATCTGTACAGTACAGCAGGTAATGATAAATTACCTTTTATATTTATGACTATTATGTGAGTATAAATGAATATAAATACATTGTTAGATGTGAAGCTTCTACTTTTAGTTTGTGGTAGCACACTGGACCTGAGTATGAGAGCTGGACACCCAAAATGGGACTGAAGTTTGTACTCATAACTTTATGGACATTAGCATGCATTAGCATATGAACCAATCACAGGATGGCTTGGCATTCAGTCATTCTGTCCAGACAGTGTCTAGTGTTTATTTCACCTCTACATGGTTTTCCATCTGATAAAAAGTTGTCACTATTTCCTCCAAATCCCCACAAATATGTAAAATAAGAAAATAGAAAAAGAGACATAAAAACGAACACCAACCAACTACTGTAGAAAAGTTGATTAGACAAGAATTGACCTGTGGAGATCCAAGAGGATTCTTTCTCTTGCTTTACTCTGATTCAGTGTCCAGGGAGAGATGTACAGTATATGGTGTATTGTTTATTAATGTACAGTAAATAGCACTGTAAAAAGTATTTCTCTGTTTGTACAGATTTCAGAAGTCAAACAAGCTGGGAGACGGGTGTGGCCTCCATGATGCAAAACAGTGAGTTACATCTCTAAAGTATTTACTGTTATCATTTTTGCTTTTGATGTTTCTGTATCTATACTTAAAATATTCCAACTAAGATCTACTGCTATGGGCCCAGGTAAAATAAAATCCTCAACAAAAACATCTTCCTTAAGTTGGCAAGCATTAACTGACAAGCTAATTTGCAATTTTTAACGAATATAACAAAAACAAAAGCAAACAGGAGCACAACTCCACTATCAACATTCAAAACTGGAACCTGCTTTCACTTTGTTTCATTACTGATTTGGCCACATCTTAAATTCTGTTAATAATCTTTTCTGGTGCTGTAAGATATCTGTTAACATTAAACAACAATTCTGGTTTATTTCATCTTGGGTCTTGTTTTTTTTTTTAAAGTATATTGGTTTTTTTTTTAAAGTATATTGTTTGGGTTTTGTTTGCCTTTAATGGATAGCGAAAGCTGAAGAGAGTGGAAATCAGAGATAGAGAGAGGGGGGGGATGAAATGCAGCAAAGGGCTGCAGGTCAGAGTCAAACCCTGGCCTGATCCCCGTGAGGACTGTAGCATTGCACATGGGGCAAGAGCTCAATTGAGTGAGCTAACTGAGCCCCACATCTTGGGTCTTAAAGCAGCTATATTTGATATTTTTATGACAAAAATGTATCAAATGAAAATGTGAAAACAATGTGACATTCTGAAAGGGGTTGCTCAAAGTGATGAACCTACAGAGAATCTGCAGCTCCCCTCGACTTTACGGAGCTCTTAGTTTATTGTTTAGCTGTCCGACCCACAACTTTACTGTTTTAGTTCACTCTCAAGCTCTCATAGTGTCATTTTCAGCCACAGCAGGAATACAATGTTATTATTAATGATAGTAGTAATGGAAAAAATAACAAAATCAAGGACCAAGTTGTAATAAACTGGAATTATCTTTTAATTATTTGTGTTTGTATTGTACAGACCTATACTTTAAATTCTTAAAACAGAATACTTTAAAACAGTTGAAACATAAAATGCAGATCTCCCATCAATAACTCAAATTCTTCAGTCATATATGTGAATGTACCTTAAATTTATTCATCAAAGTTGCTGATTGAACCTAAGTGAAAATGCTTGGGTTTATAAAACCTTTTGGGTGACACTTGACAATGAACTCCACCTGATTTCTTCTTTCTAACTGCATGACAAGAGGTCCATGTTCTCTGCAGTGAAGGTGTGTGGATTACTTCTCTATATTTGTCTTTGCTTGTTTCTTTGTTCTGCATCTCTCCTCTGACCAGTATCAATCCCACACTACACTGCTTCTACCCCTTGCGTCCATCTCACCCTGAATGTTGCTGGATGATGGTGCGTGACATAAAATTTTAACCAGGTTTCTGTAGGGCACTAGCATTGGGTTGAATGTCAGACTGAGTGCTATTATCACATCGCCTATACTTAAATCAATTCTAATTCCAAAAACTGAAAATGGAACAGCTGGAGGTTGTTGAGGAGTAACTGAAGGTGAACACCAATTTTCGATCATAGTGAATGAAGTAGAGGTTACATTAGGAATTGATTGAAATGAATCTGGATTCAGTCAGTCTGCAGTGTGCTCCATGAGTGCTGACATTCTGTTCAGCATCTAATTGTATTTTGATATGTGTAAGTCTGCCTGTGTGTGTGTACAGTATGCAGACTAGTTTGTGTAACTGCAGCAGAATTGAGTTTGTTTTCCAAGTATTGGATTTGATACCTTTATGTTGAGGTATTGCTGTAATTAAAATTTCTGAGACATCACAGTAGCTTAGTGGTCTAAGACATATGCCACATAACCACACCGTCCTAGATTCAAATTTGACTTCCAGGTTGCTGTTCTGCCTCCATACAAACACATCATGGCAAGAATGCCCCCCAAAACCTTTAATTCTACATATTCAAACAGTTATGCCAGGGTATATGCCCCCAAAACAACTCAAAACTAACACTGAATAAAGCTAAATTTAACAAGTGATTGTATGCTTGGGAAGGCTTCTTCAGTGCACACACTTACTGCCATAATCTGCTCCAGCCTTGGGCCACAAGGGCTATGGAGTCCATGTCTCCGCCAAAACTATTCTCAATAAATCATTTTGAACAATACTTGAGCATTCATGTGTTTACTAATATAGTTCTGTGCAATGCAGTTTTAACCTAAAAGGCAAAAAATGGTTATAGTAAGGTCTTTTTAGGTTCACTGATGATGAAACAGCATGATGTTTCTTTATTATTTACAATCTACAATCATATTATATGCATAATGAAATTTTAATTCAAGTAATGACCAGGAATTTCATAATAATATGATCAGATTACACAGAAATATAATTTATTGAATAAATTGAAGGAAGTTTAATCAAAGATACCTGATGCTAACAAAGATAACACATTACAGGCAACGCCAATGGTATGAAATGGTATACACTTCCTGTCTCCTAAATGGGCTTGTTAGACTCTCTCCAGTTAAATAATAATAGATATAATAGTATTATTAAGCAAAGAAACACACATTTTATCTTTATCTTTTTACGGTTTTAACTTTTAATTCATGGTTTTGTGTATACGTCCCTTTTAAATTTCAGTTTATCTGGTTGGAAAGCGACATCTGCAGCACTGCAGTGAAACCAGAACATTTACATTTACATTACATTTAGTCATTTAGCAGACGCTTTTATCCAAAGCGACTTACATATGAGGAAGACAATGGAAGCAATATAACAACACAAGGTAACAAAAAGCATAAGTGCATCGAAAAACTAGTCTGATTAAAGCCTAGCACAGTATACAAAGCTAAGTATAGAAAGGTTTTTTTTTTTCTCTAAAAACGGTTAAAGAACAAATTTTGCCAGAACCGTGAGAGTGTGTGGTTGAGACAGAGACAGGTCTCAAACAAAGTAACTTTTCTCCTGATCTGTCTGTCTGACAAATTCCATTTTTTTAAAAAGCATATATTTTTTCACAAATTAGTTTGAAATGACAAGCAGCCTGGACCTGGTTCAGTTATCACGTGACCTAACGATTGAGTTTCAGTCACATTGATAGCAGGTGATCCCAAATGGAGAGAGATGTAACCCCTGTCCCTGTTCATAATGGTCTCTGGTGTCAGAGGAGAATGTCCTCCTTGATCTTTCACTGGCCATCCACTGACTCCAGGTTGATGACCTTTGACCTTTTCCCAGTGGATGCTGTGAGTGGTTTTTGACTGATGTTCATACACAGCTTATGTTATCTGTTCCAAGTGTTCATTTACCCTCTTGTTCAAGGTCCTTGCTGTTAGGTTCAATTCAATTCAGTTATTTTTTTATTTATATAGCCCAATATCACAAATCACAATTTTGCCTTAAAGGGCTTTACAATCTGTATAACATCCGACATCCTCTGTCCTTAGACCCTCGATGCGACTAAGGAAAAACTACGCAAAAAAACCCTTTTAGCAGGGAAATGCTTTTAGAGAAACCTCAGGAAGAGCAAGTGTAGAGGATGGAACCAGAAATGATAGTACATACCATTCTGAAAATGATGAAATTTTAGAATATATAATACTGATGAAAAGTGTAGAATGTAAAACATAAAGGAAGAGGATGGATCCAGAAGGACAACTGAGCAGCTCCAGGTGAAGCCCACTGAGCAGGATCCAAGCCAACCCCCCCTGCCCACCCACCCCCATAGACACAGCAGCACTGCCCCAGCAGGTGGCCGCAATCACAGATCGAGATTCCACATCTCTGGAGACAGAAATACCTGCTGAAAGTGACAGTAAGCGAAAGGAGAGAGGAAAAAGCACAAAACTACGGGAGAGAGAAGATGTCGAGTTAGTAACATGCATTTATGGGATGAGAATGCATAATGGAGAGGGAGAGGAGGAGAGAGGTGCATCCTGGGAAGTCCCCGACAGTCTAGGCCTATAGTAGCATAACTAAGGGATGGTTCAGGACTCACCTAAGCAAGCCCTAACTATAAGCTATAAATAATGTGTTGAATGGTTTGTAGTAAGTGCTAACACATTTCTAAAATAGTTAGTTTTATCCTTCTTCTGTTGTCTGACAACAGAAACTGAAACACTGTCAGTGTGTGTTTATTTAAACACAGTACAAAGTAGGTGATGACAGAGAGTAGGAGGACACAGATTTAACCTGCTGAGACTTAGCAGAGGGTCCACACTTTGTCCTGGTGCTTAACATATGTTGGCTATGATCAACAGTTTTGAACAAATACTGAACCCCAAATTGCTCCTGAGGGCTGTGCCTTTGTTGTGTGAATGTGTGTGAATGATTAGCTCCTGCCATCAGTGTATGAATGTGATATGGGGTGAATGTGATATGTAGTGTGAAAGCGCTTTGAATAGTCGGAAGGCTAGAAAGTACAGTCCATTTACCATAAGATTAACAGACGAACAGAGGTTTTGTCTGTACAGTCAAGTACTTCGATCTTCAATTTTAGTGAGTGATGTCGTCCTGCTGACAGATCAGGAAAAAAGTGTTGTTCTGGACTGCATGGACAAACAACGTATATTGTTGTCTAATTTGGAGAACAAACTGATAACAGTACATGGCACAAGTGAAAGTTAATTGAAGTCAGATTCAGTGTGAATGAGCTAATTTTAAGTGAAAGCTGCTGAGCTGCTCCCATGGGCCCACTTGCTCTGTGTGTGTGTGTGTGTGTCACAGAGGGACCACAGCCAAATTGACTCCATATGTCTGTCTATTAATTGTGTGTCAGCAGAGGAAAGCACCTTCCTCTGGGAAATGACACTGTAATTAACATTTGTGAACATGATGTGACACAGCATGAGGGAGAGTTAGAGGGTGAAAAATCCACTGTCACACTCAAAGTCAACAGCAGCTTCGACAGGGGCCATGACTCTTCCTATAATTCAATTAACCAGAAGAGAAGTTCAAAGCCATGACAATGTGAGGCGTATTGGAAGGTAAACCCTCTCTGATTCAGGTTAGCCATCTGATTTTCAATGGAATAGCTCTACTCCAAGGGACGAGGGGTGTGAAGCTGGGGGTCAGACAGAATTTTCCTTTGACTCTACCGTCTGTCCTCTATTTGTATGTAAATGAATGAACAAGCAGACCCAGAGAAGGCCAGTCTTCTTTTTTTATTGAATAAGTAATCATTTCATCAATCACTAATTAAAGAAATGATTAGCAATTACACAAGACATACAGGAAATAGATTACCTTTTACCTTAAACCTTTATTTTACTGCTATTATATTACTGTTACTAACGTTGCCTAGTGTCTCTTTTTATGTCTTTCTTCAGGACTTTGACAACACATGTAGCATTAAGATAAAAACTTTGCAAATAAATGAAACACAATCACATTAACACATTCAGCAATTTGACAACACATACAGATCACAGCCTATAAAAGAATATGTTGTTCGCCAACACAGATGAGATTTTTCTAATATGACACCCCTATGGTTTAGGGTTTAGTTTATTTATGGGAACAATCATGGTCATGGTTAAAAGCAACCAATGTTTACTGTTGGCAGAAAATGGGGAAAAAAACAGCTGTCTCCCATGTCCAAATCACACGCTTTGTCGACTTAACCATCTGCCCAAGCAGGTTTGCAGTGCTACAACATCACACTACTTCCCATGGTTATTAGAGACTGCCTGTCATGCAAACATAAACACAGCTTTTATTTAAGTATTCGAACAAATGCTTGATGCTGTCAATTTGCTTGCGAGGACAGTCTCAAAGAAACACGATCCTTACCCTGCAGGTAAAAACTGCAAATTGTATAGGCCAAAAGGCACTAAAACTAATGAACATCCACAGATATACAACTTAACACTCAATGTTGACCACTCAATAATGATGTTGTAAAATGAGCTAACAATGTTTCTTCTAGTTTTTACATAGTTTTTTAAGACATTATTAGAGGTATTGGTGATCATTTCTTAGTGTCCATCTGTGTTCTCCGCTGGTGATGGTGAATGTGTTTCTTGCTTGTGTTTTATTTAATTGCAGGGTTTGCTGCCTGTGAATTGTCAAAGTGATGAAAATGTTTTCTTCATTTGCTTCAGTTTACATATAAAATTTTGTTTTAATCTTAATTTGAACTCCATTATGACTGTGCATGAGCAGTGTAGGCGCAGGTTATTTAATTGACTACACTGTAAATGTTTGAGGGTCATAAACCTTTATTAAATATTGATAAAAACATGTAATAACCAACAGAATCAAGACAGTTTAGAACACATCAGCCAGAGCTGCTGCAAACAATTTTTGTAAGGGATAAAAAATCCTGGTCAAACAACATCTTTTAACAATCTACTGTAGATCATGCATGTTAGCAATACATATGCAGTTTCATGAAGGATTTAAATTCATGTAAGATTTTTCTAAAGACCTTGGGAGAGACCAGTAATGTAAGCATGTCATCCACTCCCTTGTTAGCACCACTGCCTACCTTGCAAAAATGTCCATCCATCCATCCATCTTCTACCGCTTATCCGGGGCCGGGTCGCGGGGGCAGCAGTCTGAGCAGAGACACCCAGACTTCCCTCTCCCCAGACACTTCCTCCAGCTCTTCCAGGGGAATACCGAGGCGTTCCCAGGCCAGCCGAGAGACATAGTCCCTCCAGCGTGTCCCAGGTCTTCCCCGGGGTCTCCACCCGGTTGGACATGCCCGGAACACCTCCCCAGGGAGGCGTCCAGGAGGCATCCGGGACAGATGCCCGAGCCACCTCAGCTGACTCCTCTCGATGTGGAGGAGCAGCGACTCTACTCGGAGCTCCTCCCGAGTGACCGAGCTCCTCACCCTATCTCTAAGGGAGCACCCAGCCACCCTGCGGAGGAAACTCATTTTGGCCGCCTGTATCCGGGATCTTGTCCTTTCGGTCATGACCCAAAGCTCATGACCATAGATGAGAGTAGGAACGTAGATCGACTGGTAAATAGAGAACTTCGCCTTGCAGCTCAGCTCTTTCTTTACCACGACAGACCGGTACATCGACCGCATCACTGCAGAGGATGCACCGACCCGCCTGTCGATCTCCCGCTCCGTTCTTCCCTCACTTGTGAAAAAGACCCCAAGACACTTAAACTCCTCCACTTGAGGCAGGAGCTCTCCACCAACCTGAAGGGGACAAGCCACCCTTTTCCGGCTGAGAACCATGGCCTTGGACTTAGAGGTGCTGATTCTGATCCCCGCCGCTTCACACTGGGCTGCAAACCGTCCCAGTGCATGGTGAAGGTCCTGATCTGATGAAGCCAACAGGACAGCATCATCTGCAAAAAGCAGACCAGACCATATAAATAATGAACAGGACCGGTGACAAAGGGCAGCCCTGCCGGAGTCCAACATGCACCGGGAACAGATCTGACTTACTGCCGGCAATGCGAACCAAACTCCTGCTCCGGGCATATAAGGACCAGACAGCCCTTAGCAGAGGGCCCCCAACCCCATACTCCCAGAGCACCCCCCACAGGTCGCTGCGAGGGACACAGTCAAAAGCCTTCTCCAGACGATGGTCCAGTGTTCCATGACCGGGACGAAAACCGCATTGTTCTTCCTGAATCCGAGGGTTGACTATTGGCCAAATTCTCCTCTCCAGTACCCTGGCATAGACTTTTCCGGGGAGGCTGAGGAGTCTCATCCTTGCCACTGAGGAGCTTCTCAACTACCTCAGTGACCTCAGCCCGGGAGATTGACGAGTCCACAACCGAGCCCTCAGCCTCTGCTTCGCAATGAAAGACATGTCGGTGGGGTTGAGAAGATCCTCGAAGTACTCCTTCCTCCATCCGAGGATGTCCCCAGTCCAAGTCAACAGATTCCCACCCCCAATGTAAACAGTGTGTGCAGGGCACTGCTTCCCCCTCCTGAGGCGCCGGACAGTTTACCAGAATTTCTTCGAGGCTGACTGATAGTCCTTCTCCATGGCCTCACCGAACTCCTCCCAGACCCGGGTTTTTGCCTCTGCAACCACCTGAGCTGAAGCTCGCTTGGCCCTCCGGTACCCATCAGCTGCCTCCGGAGTCCCCCGAGCCAAGCAGCCTCGATATGACTCCTTCTTCAGCTTGACGGCATCCCTTACTTCCGAGGTCCACCACCGGGTTCGGGGATTGCCGCCACGAGAGGCACCGGAGACCCTGACACCTCACAGTACGTTTGGGTCTGCCAAGTCTGTCCAACTTCCTCCCCGCCATCGGATCCAACTCACCACCAGGTGGTGATCAGTTGACAGCTCCGCCCCTCTCTTCACCCGAGTGTCCAAGACATACGGACGGAGGTCAGATGAAACAACCACAAAGTCGATCATCAACCTCCGACCATAGGTGCCACATGCACTGCAAAAATGTCATTCTAAGCAAATAATTTCTGTCCGTTGTCTTCTGTCTTTTCTTGATTCTAGTGCAGCGACTTATTATTCCCTGTAGATAAAGTCTCTAATCTCTAGAAACATTTTGAATAAGTTATACATGAATTAGCATGGAATATAGTTTAACTTGTTAAGAGAAAATAATATTTTAGGTCTCAGTCACACTGCCTTGATAAAATTTGGATTAGGAGTGTTTCCCACCCTGCTTATACTGTATATTTTTCTATAGTGAGGAAAGCAACATGAATAAATTGTTGTTATTAATATTTGTAGTAGTCCTCCTTCTGATGGTGACTGAATGGGGTTTCCATAATGAAAACTCTTTTGCTTTACAGCAGCCGCACTGCTTACTGTGTGTGTGTGTGTGTGTGTGTGTGTGCATGTGGTGTGTGTGTGTGTATGTTAGCTGGTTGTATGATTTATTAATGTCCTGTTGAGAGGTTTATAAATCTGCAATATGCTTTCCCCCACTGAGCCATTAACAGACAATAGACAATTGATTCAGTGTAAATCCCTACTTAACCTGCACAGTGTCACGGCACAGGCTGTGGTCTGCTGCTGCTGAGAGAAACATGTCAGACCTGCAAAATTTTGATCAGCAGAAAGAACATTTTAAAAGTTACACAAAAACCTACAGTATTGCCAGTCTGCAGCTTGTGCAGGCAGACAAAAAGATTTTTCACAAAATCATACAAGAGACTACATGTTTTTGGCTTAGGAGAAACTTAGGATAGTTTTTTATCTTCATCTGCTCTAACCTGTGTTCCTTTCTCTCCTCCTTCATGTGCCTGATTAGTGTGGCTATTCAGTTCATTGTAGTTAGACTTTTCTTTCCATTACCACTCAGTTTTTCTGCTTTAAATAGATTTTTAAAAATCATTGTAGAGTAAACTAGAGCTCAGTAAGGATTGCTGAATTGCTGAAAACCTTTTTTTTCCTTTCTGTGTATGTGTGTGTGTGTATGTGTGTGTGTGTGTGTATAGGTCACAGTGGAGTAAACCAGTTGGGAGGTGTGTTTGTGAATGGAAGACCTTTACCTGATTCTACCAGGCAGAAGATAGTGGAGCTGGCACACAGTGGAGCTCGACCCTGTGACATATCCAGAATATTACAGGTAAATCCATCATGCTGAGAGTTGATACAATCAGCAATGGTACTAACAGTAGTAGTAGATACTGTGCCTACAGGTATGCTGAGCTGGTTCCAAAACCACATTAACACAGTAGAAATATTACAATCCAAGAAAAACAACAACATCAGTTATTTGCTAAAATAATACTTCAGACCTATGTTCATATTTAACTCACAATGTCTGGTGGCTGTGTAAATTATGACTGTTGTCTGTCAAGAACAAAGGAGGAAGTGGTGTGATGTTGATATAGACCACCATGCCTTGCAGCAAGGAAGTTGGGGTGGATGGTTGGGTTGAGGAAACATCTGACTTTGAAATTGGAGATCACTGCTCACTTCCTGATTCCACAATTACCAATGGGTTCTTTTAAAAGAGTAATCTACTGATTTAGAATTGCAGTCCTTTAACTGACTGACACGGACTGTCAAAACCTGGAACCTACAGTACTACAGAGGTCTGTTAAGCTCACTTTCTTTCTAACTCCACGCCCCCAGATTTTTTTTTTTACTTTTCAAATTTGTCATCTTCCGCCTCAAGTCACTTGAGTCAGCATCGTTTAGGTAAAGCAGACTTTGATGTGTTGAATTGTTAGAGTTCCCTTTTGCAATGATCATTTTGTTGATCATATACCAAACAAAAACTTTTTGGAAGCCAATATTTTTTTGCCTCATTTATAAATAATGTGTGTGCTGTTTCTGTGTCCAGGTGTCTAACGGCTGTGTGAGTAAAATCTTGGGCAGGTATTACGAGACAGGTTCAATCCGTCCTCGGGCCATAGGAGGAAGTAAACCCAGGGTGGCCACTCCAGAGGTGGTGGGAAAAATCGCTCAGTACAAGAGAGAGTGTCCGTCCATTTTTGCCTGGGAGATCAGAGACCGACTGTTGGCTGAGGGAGTCTGCACCAATGACAATATACCTAGTGTAAGACCCTTCTGTTCTTCAGCCAAGTGATGTCAATTAGAGTTTTGTGCAGGACAAGCTAGGAAAAGACCAGTCTAATCAGTAAAACCTAGTGCATAATAGCTTAAGTATTTTTAGACAGCAGGCTTGCAGGTGGGATTGGTATAGTTTCTGGGAGCGGACAGGTATGGCACAAAAAAAAGCTGGAGCAAGCAGATATTGTCTTAGAAAATGTATAGACCTTTAAAGTCAAAATCGTGTGTTTACCAAACTGCCATACACTAAAATCTAAATCATGTAGTTAAGGAAATAACATGTTGGTGAGAAATTCTTAGGTTTTGAGGAATTTTACAGTTTTCTAACTTAAGTAGAAAAACACATGATGCCTTTTTTATATCTCTGCACACAGGTTTAGCTTAGCTCAATTCATGAATGGATATATTGTATTGTATTATATATATGGATAAATTGTAATTCGCATTTGTATCGTATCACGAAGATGCTTTCATTACCAAGAAATGTGATTACATCAACATTTACATGAATAAAGAGATTTGAAATTGTTCAGATAATAAGATTCCCAGTATGCCTTGTGATACCAGAAACAGGGCTATATATGAGATCACTCTCTATTCTCTACCTCATGTTTTATATTCACTTTCCACCATTGAACTCTATGACCTAAAAAAAGTGTGCAAAGCATTACCACTACTTTTACTAAATATCCTGATATGCAATTTGCTTTTGCTTCTGTGATGACTGCCTTATAAATAACAATAACGTGATGCTTTACCTGTCGTTAGACACAAAATGAATGTGACTGAACAAAGCAGAAAAGTAAAGGATGACACAAAGCTAGCTGGACTAGCTGAGTAAATGTTAGCAGGCATATACCAAACCAGTAAACAGTTAGAGGAAACTGGATCAACCATTATGGATATAATTGTAAAAGAACTAGACAGTTAATTTGCAAGTTGGGAGGACTTACTGATTTGTGCTCTCAAGTAGCTGTTGTCTTTCTCTTTCAACATTTTGTTACTATCCCAATGAAGTTTGTTGGTCGAAAATGTTTTCATCCATTAAATTTGAAATGTGTAAAACATACCTCAGATTAAATACATGAGCTCAGTTTAAAAATACACTACTCATGTACCTCATCCAGCCATTCTATAAACTCATAGAAGACCCTAATGGTTAATAATCTAACGTAAAATGAATTATGTCATACAAAAATGAAAAGGCTGAGACACCAGTGTGACAGGTGTAGCTTCTACACAAAGCCTTTACCATTACCCAGTGATGTGGAAGTAACAGACCTCATTAAATCTCTGTACCGTTTCAATGGACATGAGGCTGACAGTGTGTCATTTTGATTTGGTTTTTGACCAACAACATAGCTGCTCTCATGTAATCATTTTATTGTGTTTATCACAAGGTTTCATCAATAAATCGAGTACTCAGGAACCTGGCCAGTGATAAGCAGCAAATGGGCTCAGTGGGAGCTGAAGGGATGTTTGAAAAAGTCAAGCTGCTCAATGGACAATCCACCTGGGGAGGACGCTCGGGGTGGTACGTTGGGACTTCAATCACTACCACCGGTAAGACATAACTCATGCTACTACTAAGACTACTACTACTCTTACTACAATACTGGGACTACACTCACTGCCATTGGTGAGACACTCAGTGCCCTATTTTTTCTAAAACCGAGTGCAAGTAAAAACACTAGCGCAATCTCCGGGCCAAGTACATGTGACTGAATAAGTTTTGTGATTTTGGTGACAGCACAAACCTGTGCAGTCAAGTCAGATTTTTTCCCATCGTGCTGCTCAATGCCATTGCTTTTTAATACCATTACATTAGAAAACAGATTCCTTTCCTTTTCCTTTAATGTGTGTGGCTGAGGGCCACATTTGCTGTATGGAGTTAGCTCACATGCTGCTTCTCCTCCTCCAGCACCCTGGGATTACAACAGTGAAACAAAGTAATGCTATACTGCACGGCTGCTGCCTCTCTATCAGTCTACAGGATGTTTGTGCCGATGTGTGCGTGTCTGTGTGTGTGTAGGGGAGGGAGAAGAGCTGTCGGTTCTCATTTGTCTCTCTTTCTGCCTGAATGACTGTGACACTGAGCAATGGCTTCATTCTGTTTTGCAATCTCTGTCTGCTGGGGATAATGAATAATTAGGCTAGCACCTCAAATAACATGAGTTCCACAGGGACCTGGAGTCAAGCTCCCGTCTGCTCAAAGATCATATGTTGGAGATCTCCTCTCTTAAGTGCTCTGTAACTTCATTGATCTTTAACTCACTTGCATGGTTTAATTTCATGGATTTGAATATTACATATTGTCTACACTGATGAAGTCCTGGGTTTCAGTGAAGTACTGTATAAGGCAGACATTGCTTTAGCCATAATTCAATTAAATTGTATTTATATAACACCAAACATAACAGAAGTAATCTCAGTGCACTTGTTATATAGAGCAGGTCTAGACTGTACTCTTTATATTATTTACAGAGACTCAACAATTCCTACCATGAGCAAGCACTTGGCAAAACTGGCAAGCAAAAACTCATAACACGCAGAAACCTCGAGATCTGCATCCATCTGCCTCCGGCTCGGTCGAGAGAGAAAGAGAGGGGGAGAGGGGAGAGCGCAAGAGAGAGAGCAGGAGGAAAGAGAACATATTGTAGCACAATACAAGCACAATATATCACCCATGTAAAGTAATAGTAATAATAGTGGTAATAATGTTAATAATTATAGCAATAATAATAATAAAGCTGCAAGCAGTGCTGAATGGGCCCTCGTATCCACACGTGCCTCTTGTCAGATCCCGGTAAACCCCTGTACAGGAGGTACTGGACCGGTTCTCCGTTTCTAGTGTCCGATCCTTGGACTGTCAGAGTATTACCCTAAAGCATTGAATAAGGACTGTTTAAGCTGGTGATGAGGAGACACGCCTAGCTTCTAACTGCTTACGTCCGAGCGTCTACCCTGCTTCCTCTGATGTGGCAATTGACTGAATAGCCCTTATGCGTCAGTTACCACTATCAGCCGCGCTCTTTAACTGCAGCTATCTAAATAATCTGGGCTCTTGTTATGGTGCCGTGGCTTGGTGGCAGAACGGTTGCCTCCCAATCGGAAGGTTGGCGGTTCGATCCCCCAGCCATGCGCCGAAGCATCCTTGAGCAAGATACTGAACCCCAAAATGCTCCCGAAGCTGCGCCTTCGGTTTGTGAATGTTCTCATATGTAAGTCGCTTTGGATAAAAGCGTCTGCTAAATGACTAAATGTAAATGTAAATGTAAATGTAAC
>CM022474.1:30351853-30382161 GCA_011952105.1 Coreoperca whiteheadi
TGTGTCAATGAGAGGGACCCAGGTGGAATGGTGAGGTTACAGGGAGCAGAAGTGAAGAAGGTGCAGGACTTTAAGTACTTAGGGTCAACGGTTCAGAGCAATGGAGACTGTGGAAAAGAGGTGAAGAGACGAGTGCAAGCAGGTTGGAATGGGTGGAGAAAAGTGTCAGGTGTGTTGTGTGATAAAAGAGTATCAGCAAGAATGAAAGGAAAGGTGTTCAAGACGGTGGTGAGACCAGCGATGCTGTACAGCTTAGAGACAGTGGCACTGAAGAAAAGACAAGAGGCAGAGCTGGAGGTGGCAGAGCTTAAGATGTTGAGGTTCACTTTGGGAGTGACGAGGATGGACAGGATCAGGAACGAGTACATCAGAGGGACAGCTCATGTTAGATGTTTCGGAGATAAAGCCAGAGAGGCCAGATTGAGGTGGTTTGGACATGTTCAGAGGAGAGACTGAATATATTGGTAGAAGGATGCTGAGGTTGGAGCTGCCAGGTAGGAGGTCTAGAGGAAGACCAAAGAGGAGATTTATGGATGTAGTGAGAGAGGACATGAAGTTAATTGGTGTGAGTGAAGAGGATGCAGAGGACAGGGTTAGATGGAGGCGCATGATTCGCTGTGGCGACCCCTGAAAGGGAGCAGCCAAAAGGAAAAGAAGAAGAAGTGCCAACGTTAGCCTCGGCATGTTGCTAGCCTCCTAGCATCAATGCTGCTGATAAACGATCACATTGCAGTTAAATAAAAATGTATTAAGCGTTGGTGAAAGAAGCAGAAGTGAAAACTGTTCATCTTGTCGGTCACGGTAACCCCGCCCCCAGCCGCCGCAGTAAGCGGTGCTTACTTCTAGCCCAGCAACGAGTTGGTGCTACTGAAGAACCACTTTTCCTTGCTCCGAGCTGGTGTTTCGGCTGTGGAAACACAAAGAACCGATTTGAAACTTGGCTCTGGCTCCGAACTAGCACCTCGGTGGAAAAGGAGTAAGAGTCTCACGTCTGTGAGCCACAGTGTAAGAAAAGGAACTTCAATCCAAATTTGGAATTCCCTGTCACTGGGGTAATGGTTAACCCTTTTCGTGCTCAATTCCTCTTACGGTGACAAAGTCCTTGAAGTCCTTCTTCGTAGATAGTGCAGCTCACGTTCTCCTCCATATGATGTGTTCTGAAGAAGAGGCACAAGGAAATAGCCCCGAACTTCTCTCTGTCACAGTTTTTTAGCTCACACACTACATGTCACACTGAAAATTCTGTCTCATATTACAACGTATATTTCAACATCACATATTTCCTGTTGAGAGACTCACTTGCAGCTATTGGCACACACTGCTTGGCTTGTCACCTTATTTGGCAATACGGAGAAACAATCAGACTGCCTGACATTCACAGCTGACCCACTTCTCCTAACTAGGCTCTCAGTGCTTCAATCTAATAATCTAATTTCTAGTGAATACATTCATTTTGTTATCAAAACATTCTTACAAACATGAATATGGTTATATTTGGTTTTGGTAATACTGCAGGCTACAATTTTAACATGATTTCTTGTGTTGTTCACATCAGGATTTTACATGTAATTTACACAAGCCTAGCCACACACCAGCAGCCGTTGTTCACACTGAGGTGTGACATGTAAATGAGGCTAACCCACAGGCTAAATACCCTCAAGGGAAGGGAAGACAACGAGGCACAGGTGCACAATGAGACACAGGTGAAAACAATCAGGAAAGCCAGGGACAGGAAGTAAAACCACCAGACACATGAGGGAACAGATAAATACAAAGTAAAACAGGAAGTAATGAAACCAAAACACAACTGAACAACTAATCGTAACTAAGACATGAACACACAGAACCGAAATCCAAGACAGACATCCTCAAAATAACAAAACTTATACCAAACCCATGACACACGTCTTACTCGTTGGTCGAGTTAACAGACTTGTTAACACATCAGTGTTGATGAAAAACTTTTCGATCCCCGGTCATCTGTCCAGAACAACTTTGCCTGCAGAAGAAAGCCAGCTAGCTCATTGCTACGAGCCATTGCCGCTTCAAGGAAGAGCCCAGAGCCCCATGCCTGCCTTCCTCTTACGTTCTGCAAATCCCTTGCTCACCCTTTTAACGGAAACTCTGAAACCACCGGACCCGCTGAGAGGAGCCCCTCTCCGGTTAAAACGGACTGATTACGATCGCTTTGACAAAGCGATCCCCAAGTAAGAGGCTACATTGTGTCTAGGCAGGGTTAGATATTATAACTGTGTGTTATTTCATCTAAGCTTTATTGTTATGAATTGTGCTTGCTTATGTTGGAAAGCAACGTCCGTCGTTCCGTCCGTGTGCCATTCTTAGTTGTGTTAAAGGTCCAGTTAGCTAACGGAGTTAGCCATAACCCTGTGAAGCTAACAGCCGCATTTCATCCGACTTAAGTCCATTAATTACACTGCCAGATGGAAGTCCGCTGTCGGATTGTTGTGTGATGAAGTTAAGCTTTTACGCCTCTCACAGCATCTGAAATTTCTTGCGTCTGTGTGTTTTTCCCTTTGTTTTAGCAGTTACCCTTTTTGTACCAACCATGCCGGTAAATGTTAGCCTAGCCACTGTGGAGTCGATAGCGTGCTATATATTGCCAGTTCAGTAAACACAGCTGCTGTACATGAGTCTGCAGCTGCGTTGCTGTGAGATATAGGAACGCTATCACCCTCAACCACAGCGCTAGAGATTTCTTGTTTCTTTGTGTGCATTTTCTCCCTCTTTCTTCTCCAGTAACTCACATATCCTTAGACGCACATTTACATGCCCCAAACGGTGCTCTGATAACATGGTAGCATAGCTAAGCTAGCTGTGTGTTATCCCCAAGAGCAGAGCAGACTTGACCTGTCCCTTGTTAAATTCAGCGGGCTGCTGCCATTGTGATCTCAATCCCACGCCACCACGTGGGTTAGCCTCCTCCTCCCCCTTTTCTATTGCCCACGCAAAACACACACACACACACACTCTTTTTGGCTTGCTGATTGTGTATGCTTTTTTGTTTAGCTTAGACTATAGTGATTGTTTGCTGAAATTATTGATTGCTAATCAATAATAAGGTTAAATAAATGGACTGTACTTGTATAGCGCCTTTCTAGTCGTCCGACTACTCAAAGCTCTTTCACACTACATAAATAAACATTATTGTATATTTTATTGTATATTTTAAAGAGCAGTTGCCTGTGGTTATTGTGTGTATTTGTTATGATAATAGCTGATTGCGATAGTCAGTGCTCAAATTTACACTTCACTATCCTCCATTAGTGTAAGGTAATATTCGATTATCAACATTTTAGGTGGACAGCTACCTTTGAGACTGTTTTTCACGTTTGGTTATGAATTCCTGAATTTCAGGTGGTTATTAATCAATATTAACAACTTAATAACATTGAGAGTTTATTAATATAAATTGTCTTTGATATTTTCAGGTAGGGCAGGTTTGGTTATTACCAACTACCTATCCCAACATTAGTTCTAGTTTAAGCAAAGCAGGGGAACAATGATCTCAACACATTTGACACTCTGCATCAAGGACAGCCAAGGCTGGCTGGCACCGCTCTGATTCTTCAAGACTGAATGAGTTAAATATCACTTCCTGCTACCACTATGTAGCGCTAGAGAACATGCACTAATCATACACTGTGTTGCTGTGTATCAAGTGTAGATCACACAATAAAACTCCAAATTTGCCTTTAAATGTCCTCAGACCGGGACTCTTATCAAGCATGTGTTGGGGTTTACCATGATTAAGGGGGGCAACAAGCTATGTAGGTGCAATGAATTAGATTTGACTACTAAGATTATCAAAAATAATCATAAATAATGACTTCAAATAATAAAGACCTCAGGGCTGAAAGGAAAGGATAGCCAGTTTATTGATTGACTTTCATAAAATACACTAAACTATCAATTTGGAACTCAAATTAATAATTAGAACCAAAATTTCCATTAATAGCTTGTAGGTTGAAGGATTTGAAATTTAACAGAAGTGGTTAGCAAACAATTTACTCTTGCGATTCATAAAAGAGACCAGCATAATTATACACAAGCATTTATTTAAAAAGATAAGTAAAGCAGAAAGACAATATTAAGACAAACTAAATACCCTAAAGTACAAAACAAAGAGATCCGTGTGTGTGTGTGTGTGCACGCATGTGTGTGTGTGCATGTGGGTGTGACAAAGATGGCTGCTTGGATGTAAAATGGCGTCAAACTAAAGAAAGCTAATTTAAAATGGTGGCATAGCAGCTGCAGGGCTAGACAAAGAAAGCAGATTCAAAATGGCAACGAAGTCATGTAGGTTAGAGTGTGGCTCTGCTGAAGGCCAAACTAGAGGTCCCGTATTTGTGATCTGTAAGCTAATAGCACAAAATTAAAAGAAGAGCAAAGACTGCGGAGTAAAGCATAAACTAGCATCAATTTAGCAGTGGCTACCAGATTAACTTAACATATTGAAAACATATCAAAACAATAAAACTCATCAGTACATGTACGTAATTAAACCAAATAGTTCTGTAGCTTCCTTACTGTTAGCTTGAGGTGTTAACTTCCTAAGTTGCTTCCTACAGTTTAGCTGGCAGACTTGACGCAAAACTTTGTTGCATGAATCTTATGCAGGATCTCGCATCACTACTAAAAGAGTGAGAGTTTGGTTGTGAAGGTAGGCAGGCTTCTGTTTTGCGGCCTAACTCTTTTATCCTTTGATTGAGGATCTGCTCAGGCAGGTTTACCCAGGGAGCAAGCAGCTGTCTGCTGCTGGCTGGAGCGAAGCCAGGAGGAAGAAAGAGCACAAAGGCCACAGGGTCCCTATTAACCTGGTGCCCTCCAGGGTCAGATTGGCCAACTAGACACAAGCTGGGGTCTGATCAGCCTCAGCTGGGTCGCCTGGATGAGGGTGTATGATGTTGAAAAACCCGAAATACCCAAGGATTCCGGGAACATCACTGAAGATGTGTCCAGTATCATCACTAGATGTATTTGCACAGGTTAAACTGACCAACGGTAACTCGAAACTGGTCCCATGGGAGGATTTCAGTGGGAGGAGTTCACACATTCGGGGATTCAAATTTAAACCAGCTTAGTGCGGTTCCTTTAATTCTAATGAATTGTTTGAGTCTCTTTGATAGGATGTGATGGTCAATGGTGTCGAATAAAGCACTAAGATCTAACAAGAGAAGTACAGAGACAAGTCCATTGTCTGATGCAACTAAAAGGTCATTTGTAATATTCACCAGTGCTGTCTCTTTGCTATGATGCATTCTAAATCCTGACTTAAAATCCTCTAATATACTATTGTTATTTAGAAAGTCACATAACTGATTGGCAACTGTTTTCTCAAGGATCTTAGAAATGAAGGAAAAGTTAGATAGGTTTATAGTTGGCTAAAACCCCTGGATCAAGAGTGGGCTTTTTAAGAAGAGGTTTAATTACAATTAATTAAGACTGTGGTACACAAGCCTATTAATAAAGAGAGATTGATCATATCTAGTAAAGAAGTGCTAACTAGGGGTAAAACATCTTTAAGCACCCTGGTTGGAATGGGGTCTAAGAGACAGGTTGATGGCTTAGATGAAGAAATTGTTTATGTTAGTTGAATAAGGTCGAGAATCATTTAAATATACTGTACATCAGGTTTTGCAGCTTTTTCTAAGGTTTCTGTGTTTGAAAATAGATTGGTACCAGTTAAGGGCAGGACATGATGAATTTTTTGTCTAATAGTTAAAATGTTATCATTAATGAAGTTGTTACTACTGAGGGCTATAGGAAAACATGGTTCAATGGAGCTGTGGCTCTCGGTCACCTGGGATTGTTTTTATTTTCCTTTATTAATTATAAGTAGTAGGCTGCTCTGTCATTATGGAGGGCCTTCCTATACATTTTAAGACTATTTTGCCTAGTTAAACGAGATTCTCCCAGATTGTTGCAACGCCATTTCCTTTCAAGTTTTTGTGATGTTTGCTTTAATTTGTAGATTTGGGGGTTATACCATGGAGCAAACCTTTGTTTTATGTTCTTCTTTTTTAGAGGGAAACAGAGTCAACTGTCGTTTGCATTGAAACTGCAGCACTATCGACAAGATAATCAAATTGGAACGGAATGATATTTGCATAAGAGTCCTCTGTTAAATTGAGACATAGCATTGAGTTAAATTCAGATGGAATCACTTCCTTAAATTTAGCTACAGCACTATCAGAGAGACATCTTGTGTAGCAGTATTAATCCTTCCAATAAAGAAGGATTCTGTCGATAGACTATTAAATGTTCAATTTCAATGCCGTATACCAGAACAAGGTCTCGACCTTTTGTGGTTAAAACAGTGAGTGGGTTCATGTACACTCTGAAAGAAGCCAACTGAATCTAATAATGAGATAGACGCAGTACATGTACATGTACATGACTTAGCCTTTTCAATGTCCACATGAATATTAAAATCCCCTACAAAAATTACTTGTCGAGAAATCAGATAAAAACTCAGAATAAGGACCAGGAGCACGGTACACTATAACAAATTGAATTGGCTGTTGTGTTTTCCAGGTTAGGTGTGAAAGACATAGAACAAGGTTTTAAAATGAGTTATATTTAGCTTAGGTTTAGGGTTGATTAATAGGCTTGAGTCGAAGTTGGCTGCATCTCTACCTCCTCAGCCAATGCCTTGAGGAATGTGAGTATCAATATGACTGGGGGGGTTTCAGTAAGACAAAATAAGTCAATATGATAATCTGATTTTAAATAATTTACTAGTATAGCCTTATACGAGATCTGATGTTTAAGAGTCTACATTTAATTCTCCTGTTTTGAGGTGTTATTTCAGTGGTGGTAATTTTTAAAAAGGTTTTTATGGACAACTCCTCTTCTGTTAACTTTTGATTTCATTAATTTAAGTTGTCAGGGGGCAGACACTGTCATTATAGGTGGGTAACTGTTCTGGAAGCTCGAGTGGCTGCCCAAACAAGCCCTCAGCAGATACTGACTCATCCAAATAAATGGCCCTGTCCCTATCCAGAACGTCGGATTCACAGGTGTCTCTGTGCCACCACCACAGATGCCAACCCCTATGCCCAGGGAGATCGCTGAATATAATCCAGGGCAAATCTGACCTCAAAGGGCTCCAGCTCCAACTCGGCTAACCCCTCAACATACTCCATATGGTCAGCCCAATTACTAGAGGGGACTTTGGCCAAAAGCTCTTTGCTGTCAGACCCAGACAAAGCAGGTTTCCTTGACTCGGAGAGGGGTCATGCCGTGCGATGATTGTCCTTCCCAGCACCTTCTCTACAAACATGATGTGCCTCTCCAGGATTGATCGTCGGAGCTGGTGACAAAACGCACAAGCCTCGGGCTTAGCCAACACTCTCCTGGCATGGACATTCCCCAGACAGATGGGACATGACTCGTGCTGGTACATGTTGTGCAAAGAGACTCTGCACCCCTGAGGGCACAGGCAGACAGATTACTTATTCTTCACCAGTTTAGGCTTGGTGCTCATTCCAAAACACAAAGCTCGTGGAAAAAACAAAACTCAAAATTCGCGTAGTGCGGGCAGCCACACTCACCAGCTGAGGCACTGGTGGCTAATACCAACAGGTGCAGTAAAGCTAAGCTAACTTTGAGCTGGCAGTAGCCTGAAGAAAAAGAACTGTAGCTAGCTAGCCCAACATTACAGAGTTGTTTTTAGCAAGGTGAAGTGCGTAAGAACTGAGAGATGACCATGATGATGTATATGTGCAAGCAAGGCATCCTATACATCACCACAGATCATCTGCCTTAAAGGGATGAATAGAGGTG
Source organism: Coreoperca whiteheadi (assembly GCA_011952105.1). NCBI lineage: Eukaryota > Metazoa > Chordata > Actinopteri > Centrarchiformes > Sinipercidae > Coreoperca > Coreoperca whiteheadi. The sequence goes on from CM022474.1 coordinate 30,359,660, forward strand.
TCTTTAGTCAGGCCACGTGGGGGCGTGATATCTAAACACATATATACATAAACACACACACACACACACACACACACATATAGAATACTTTAATACTAAATATGTTGTACCAAGTGAACTGACTGAAAGGGAACAGAAAGCAGTCGAGCGCTATGCCAGAAAGACCTACCCATTTCTCAAATCATTGGAATACAAAAAGAAAACCAGTCTGTCTTTATGTATTTGTGCTGATTTGTCATTTCATCACAATTGTTGTAATCAATTGAAATTCTCAGGTCAATTACTACCTTTATTTAGATGTTTCATTGCTATGGTTGGTCCAATAGCAGGACTGGATTTTTTTTAACATATTAGTTTTCAGATGATCACTTAGTTAATGTATCTACTCACTTACTGTATTTAAGCACAGTTTTGAGGTACTGGTATTTTCTTAAGAATTTCCATGTTCTTTACTTTTTGCCATAACAGTTCATTGGGGAATAATGCTATTTTTACTGCACTACATTTATCTGATGGCTGGACTTACTTCTTACTCTGTAGATTAAGATTTCAAATACAAAACTTAAAATACAACAAATTATTCTATATTAAACTCCTCATAATAACTATATTTGATACTGATACATTAGTTATTAGTTATTTCACAAAATCATCTTTCATATTAATTTACTACATTTTCAATGCACTTTTACTTGTAATTGAATGTTTTTACATTGTGCTGTTGTATCTTCTTCTTCACTATAAGATGTGAAAACTGAAGATTGTTTGACTCCAGCTGATTATGTATCAGAGCATAACAGTGACTGGTCTTAAACCAGTGTAATTCTATTTGTTTGTTCCTTCCTTGGTACAGAGTGTCCACAGGCAGAGGGGGGAGAGAACACTATATCTGTTAGTTCCAACGGTGAAGACTCAGAAGAGACTCAGATGAGGCTCCAGCTGAAGAGGAAACTACAGAGAAACAGAACATCTTTCACACAGGATCAGATAGAAGCACTGGAGAAAGGTAACTGCTACATGTTCATCAGTACATCATACAGCTACATACACATTAGGACATCATACACCCACATACATACCTTTATATTAACAGGTATAAATAATAAGCTATAAAGTGTTGTGTCCAGTGTAAATGTTGTGGTTTTTGTTTATCTGTACTCTGTATGTGAAGTATGGAAAACATCCACTTTGGTCAGACTGGGTGGTCAGTGAGTCAGATTCACAATGTACCAATCAACAACCAGATGTACCAAAAATCTACAGGGAATGTTTACATGATGACAGTCTTCAAACTCCCAAACCTTGTTAACTATTTCAGTTTGGCTTTGGGGATGAAACATGTTTCATCAGCTGCATCACTTATTCCTCATTTTATTCAAAACCTGATTTTGGTACTTACATTTTAAATGTCTCCATAACAGGTGCCATTTTCTTCCACACTAATAATCAGAAATAAAGGCTGTGTTTGGAATTGCATACTTAGATTCTATTCATACTAAATATGACGCCAAATTGAGTATGAAGTGTGTTTCAACTGTATAGTATATGGATTTTGTGTACACGAGAAACACCTGGATTAGCAAGAATTTCTGAGCTCACTGCACATACTCAACTGCCCGACAATGCAATGCGTCTCTTCAGACTGTCCAAGTGCGGATTGCAATCCAAACGGTTCTATGACCATTACTTATGACCATGTGATATTTCAGTTTTTCTCTTTTAATAAATTTGCAAAAATTTCTACATTTCTGTTTTTTTCTGTCAAGATGGGGTGCTGAGTGTACATTAATGAGAAATAAAATTAACTTTTTTGATTTTAGCAAATGGCTGCAATAAAACAAAGAGTGAAACATTTAAAGGGCTCTGAATACTCTCGTAACCACTGTACACTCAGGCAGGGGACAAATAACACAGGTGGAAACAATCAGCGCAATCGTGGACAGGAAGCAAAACTGACATGAGGGAACAGACAACTTACAAAATAAAACAGGAACTAACACACTTGAACCCAAAACTCAGACATCTTCAAAATCAAACAAGAACTCCTTTGTGCAAAGAACTCAAAACCAAGACACAGAAAACATCCAAAACTAGCCCAAAGCTCCACAAAACATGTAACACCCCACTCAATCCATAACCATAACAAAATCAACTGTGTAGGTTTCAAAAATGGACAGTTTTATGAAAATTGATGGAAAATTGATAATTTGCTCCAACACTTTCAGACAAACAATAGCCTTTTTAAAAATGTGCCTTAAAATAATACTGTGAAATATTAAATTAAGTGGAAAAGGTAATTTACATTTGTGAGAAGCAATTTTTCATTCAACAGTAGCTGGGACTTGTAATGTAGTGATCGATACAGTCATGTGAAACAGAGAAGATGTATTGCTTGAGTATACCTCAGTGTGAACAGTTTAACGGCATACTTAATCATTTGTTTAGTAGGCACAATTTTAAAGTATGTAGTAGGCAGTGTGCTAGTATGGAATTTCGAACACACCCAAAGACCAATGACAGCTCAGCCACTTTTGAATTTATCCAATCATGAATGGTCCATGTCAGTGTCTCAGTAAAGAGGAGAAATGTCAGTCATGTCCTGTCTACTGTCATCTAGCACATGTTGTCATGTGTTACTGTGTTCATGTTTAGTCCACTCTCAAGAAAATGTATGGTCTTGATGATTGCATGTACTGAAAAACATGCTTTTTGTTCTGGAAATGTCAAATTTCTCCTAAACCAACCAGTTGTTCACAGTGTTCTGGAATTTGGAGAGCAGCAAAGTCATGTCATCATTTAAACATTTGCTGAATGGTGTGGGATGAATTGATTCTCAGTATATATTTTTTAGACTGAAATCTTGTCAGTTAATCTAAGGGACTGCACAATATAAGTAACAAATAAGAGTATTTCCCAAGATGTCAAAAGATTCTTTTAATCACTAATATCCATAAAGATCCATGGTCATGATTTTAGGTTTGTGTTCCTTGAGTTCCTGTTTTATTTTGTAATTTGTAATTTTCCCTCATGTGTCTGGTAGTTTTGCTTCCCGTCACTGACTGGTTTGAGTGTGTTCACCTCTGTCTCTTTGGCTCGCCTTCCACAGTGTGTATGTAGTCTGTGTGTTTCCCTTGTTTCCTTGTCAATTTGTACTGCTACTACTTCATGGTTACTATGTTGGTTCTGTCAGTTTTGGATTTTTGCCTGCCTGCCTGCCTGTAACCTGTTTTGCTGCTTATCTACCAGTTTCGTGATTTACAAATAAATCACTACTCATCATCCTGCCATCTTTGTTTACACTTGGGTCTTGTCCATTTGCCTGTTTGCCACAGCATGATATCCATTGCATTCTGTTTTTGAAATATTGGTTTTATTAGCTTGATGATTGCGATGGGAAAAATAAGGCCCTGAAATAGATACAGACTTTTTTCACCAGTAATCTTGCCATGGTAGACATATATAAAATATAAATCTGGGATGAAAAAGTTAAGCAAGGCATATTTCTACTAAGGGAAAAATTTCAATCACAACACAATACAAGTTGTGTATAAGAGTAGCATGTAGTCATAGAAAGACGCGCCCACTTAAAGGTCCAGCTATTGGCAGAAATGGAATGTAATAATTTTAAATGTTTTTAATTAGTGTATAATCACCTGACATTAAGAATCATGTTATCATAACCTCAGAATTTGCCATTTTTATCTACATAGGTAGCGAGTCCTCTTCCACTGAGGTTGTCATGTTGGACCGCCATGTTTCTACAGTAGCCCAGAACGGACAAACCAAACAATGGCTCTACGTAGGGCCGTTCTTGTTTTTTTGTGAGTTTCGTGGTCAGTATAGTTTCTTCTACATTCTTGCAAGGGGAAGGTGATGCAAGCACTATTCAAATGGTTGCAAACTGAAATTTCACTGGTAGATGTTACCACTAAATTCTACACACTGGACCTTTAAAAGCATAGAAACATGGCAGAGGAATAGCCTTACTGCAAAAAAAAGAAAAAAGATAACAAAGAATATGTAGCTTAAGTTTTTGAGGGGCTAGAAGCAGTGACTTCTACTTTTACAAGATCTAGCAGTGAAAGGTTTCCCAGTGATATATTATGTTTCCCCAATCTGTGTCAACAGTAAAGTACAGTTTGGGGGTTAAAACCTTGAAAACATGATAAACTGTAAAATGGTTTGATGAAGATGAACATGTATGGAAAAGGATAATAAGTTCCCTAGTACAGTTTAGTGTACATTAGGTAACTAACTAACTACTGAGGTGTCTGGTTTGTCCTGTTTTGATCATAATGCGAGTTGTGCAGTTCTCCGGTTAGGAAAATTCATAGGAATACTGAATGTGAGAACTGATTCAGTGAAACGCGTTTAGTTAAGCCTTTATGTGTTAACGGGCATAGTGCAGCACTTCATTACAGCGGATGTTGCTTCAATATTATTGTTACTTTAATATACTTTCCTGATGTATCAATTCGACACGGCACAACTAATGTTATTATGTAATGAGCGACTGTGCCTTTGTGGCAGAGCGGGTCGTCCACCAATTGGAAGCAGATCGATCCCGCCTTCCTCCACCCATGTGTCGAAGTGTCCTTGAGAAATATACTGAACCCCAAATTGCTCCAGAGGCTGTGCCTTTGGTGTGTGACAATGAGTAGATTACTTTGTACTGATGGGTAGTTAGCGCCTGCCATCAGTGTATGAATGTGTGTGAATGGGATGAATGTGATATGTAGCGTTAAAGCGCTTTGAGTAAGTAGTCGGAAGACTAGAAAGGCACTATACAAGTATAGTCCATTTACCATTTACAATGTGTTTTTTCCCCAGAATTTGAAAGGACTCACTATCCAGATGTGTTTGCCCGAGAACGCCTTGCTAACAAAATAGACCTTCCAGAGGCAAGAATACAGGTAGGCTCAAATATTTATTATTTTTAGGCTTAAACCAGTGTGTGTGTTTGTGTTGTAATAATGTAAGGTTTTTATCAAAACAACATTATTAACATGCAATTTGTGATAAGTCACAGATAACTTCCCCTAAAGGATAGGTTCACATTTTTTTCAAATCTATCTTAAAACAATACTTACCTGTCCATATTTACATTTAAAGGGTTTATGGTCTCTTAAATTGTTCCTCCGGTCCACATTGGCTGTGAAGAGTCCCTCTCTTTTTGGGGAACAAAATCGACAGTCCTCCTTCTGTCCAAAAATGCATTCATAAATTCAGTCGATTCTAACATGATGCTTCAGTAGAGTTAAAACAAAGTTGAGTATCTTCCAAAGTTATTATTTTTAGAAAACAATTCACCTGAACTTTATAATGTATTTTTGCACTGAACAAAGAATTTTGTCCCCCATTTCTTAAAGAAAATGATCTTTTTACAGAAGATATGGACAGGAAGAACAATTAAAGTGACAAATTAAAAAATGTGAACCTATATAACAACAAATGATTTTTCTTTTTTATTCTGGCATGCGCAGGTTTGGTTCTCTAACAGAAGAGCAAAATGGAGAAGAGAGGAGAAGCTGAGAAATCAACGTCGTCAGGTGTCTAACTCCTCCAACCATATTCCCATCAGCAGCAGCTTCAACACCAGTGTTTACCAGTCTCTACCACAACCTACTACACCAGGTACTGATAAAGACATATACTACAAGTACATATACTACACATTTGAATAGCACTTATGAGCATAATAACAAATGAATATTGTTTTAATGCTTAGTCCACCAAAACATTATTTTTTTGTTTAAACAGGACTTTTGCACCAAAGATATTTTGACTTATCATAGTAGGAAAGGTTACTAATAACATTAACAATGGCTCTGTTTTATTCAAGCGTCTCAGTAAACCAAGTAAAATGAACAGTGTGACAGTGAGGCAGCATGCATTGTTCCCTTTCAAAAGCTCCACTCGATGCTGCGTGCAGTATGCATATGGGAACGTCTTACGTGAACCAGCTGTGAAAAGTGTGTTTAAATTCGACACTGAAATTGACTCAAAGAAACTATAGCCTCGGCGGGTGACGTCACTGACGCACCTGTTCCCCGAGGCTAGATGAAGTAGATGAGCCCCAGCTTCCAGCCTTCAGGTCTTTTTGTTTTCAGACCGATTCTGTGTGGTGTGTGAACAGGAGCTGGAAATCGTGGGTAAAGCTTATCAGCTGCAGGTCAGGCTGGTGCTGGTGCTGGTGCCTCACCATGGCGGTGCTGCAGGGATACCAGGCTGACCTTTTAAAGGACAGGAGAGAGTGTTTCTGTTTTCAGGGGGCAGCGGTTTTCTAGCGACATGTTGAATCACCCTTGTATAAATCCTGCTATTTTCCAGGACACGGGTCTTTTAAATTCTTAAATGTTTCAGTAGTTTTGGCACCCTAATCAGTGTTATGTATATGTGTTTAGTTATAATTTTATAGTTTTAAAATTTTGAAGTGATTAGCTTTGAAGTGTGAAGGCTAATACCGCTATCAGAGAGCCTGGCAGCATGGACACTTCTGCCAGGCGTTTTCTGCATGAGTGTTAAACACAGTACGAAAACGATGCTGGATCCGGTTTTCTCATTGTCCTCCGCATTTCAATGCCACGGCGTGGTCTCCATTTCCGTGAGACCGGAGGTGGCGCTATTACTGTCACAAAAGCTACAACCTCTTCTGAGTAAAGGGGCCATAGGACGTGTTCCCTTCCAGACACAGACTTAGGCTATTACACCAGACACTTCCTGGTTCCCCAGAAGGATGGGGGGCTGCGACCAATCTTAGATCTTTGAGGCTTGAACCTCTCGGTCAAAGCTCTTAAGTTCAAGATGTTGACAGTAAAGATGGTCGTGTTGCAAATCCAACAGTGCGATTGGTTTGTCACAATCTAACTACAGGACGCATATTTCTATATAGAAATATAACACAGGAAGTTTCTGAGGTTCACTTTTGGGGGCAAAGCTTACCAAATTCGTGTTCTTCCTTTCGGCCTAGCCTTATCACCCCGCACGTACACAAAATGTATGGATGCAGCACTGGCCCCATTGCAAATCCAGGGCATTGGCCTTTTAAGTTACATCGACGACTGGCTAATATTAGCTCAATCGCAAGATATCTCAGTGCGTCACTGAGGGTCATCAGCTCAGGTGGCACATCAATTGCCTGGAGTTGATGGCTGTATTTCCTGAAATACTTTCTCCCCCAGTTGAGGGGCTTTCATGTCCTGGTGCGGGTGGACAGCCCAGCCACGGTCTCCTCCATAAATCATCAGGGAGGTCTGTACTCACACAACCTGAACAGGATAGAGAGGCAGATTTTTCTCTGGGCTGGGGAGAAAAATCAGCAGAGCAGTTTGCATTCCGGGGCAACTGAATGTGGGAGCGGATTTACTATCCAGACAGACTCTAAGGATGGGTGAGTGGAGACTCCACCCAGAGATTGTCAGTCAGATATGGACCAGATTTCACAGAGTAGAAGTGACCCTCTTCGCCTCTTTTCAGACTGTGCAATGTCCCCTCTACTTCACTCTCAGTCTCCCAGCTCCGCTGGGTCTGGATGCGATGGCTCATACATGGCCCTTGCTGCGCCTGTATGCCTTCCCTCCAGTCGCTCTGCTCCTGGGAGTTATAGCCAGGATTCGCCAACAAGGGTCCGACCTTTTGTTGATAGCGCCTTGTTGGATGAACAGAGTGCGGTTGTCGGCCATGGTGTCTCTCCTCAACGACTCGCCTTGGGCGAATCCGGCGAGGAGGGACCTTCTGTCTCAGGCAGAGGGCACAATATTCCATGCCAAGCCCGACCTGTGGAACCTGCATGTCTGGCCCCTGAAGGGTACCAGCTGAGGAACACCAGGCTTTCGCCTGCAGTCATCGAAACCATTCTAAGTGCTAGGGCTTCCTCTACCAGGAAACTTTATGCCAGTAAGTGGGGTGTCTTCGACAGATGGTGCGTGACGCAGCAGGTTGATCCAGTTAACTGCCAGGTTGCTTCAGTTCAGGATTTTCTGCAAGAGAAGTTGCTAGCAGGCAATTGCCCCTCCACTCTCAGGGTTTATGTGGCCGCTCTCTCAGCTTGCCACTCCCTGGTGGATGGGATGCCCTTGGGGAAGCCTCCCCTGCTGACCCGCTTCATTCGAGGAGCCAGGCGGTTGAGGCCTCCCGTACGAACCAAGATCCCTTCTTGGGACCTGGCTATTGTCCTCATGGGTCTGGTTGAGACCCCCTTTGAACCACTAGAATTGTCGTCTGATAAACTTCTGACTCTAAAGATGTTTTTTCTGATGGCAATAACATCTTTGAGGAGGATTGGAGATATCCAGGCTCTGTAAGTGACGCCATCCTGCTTGGACTTTGCCCCAGGTGGGGTGAAAGTGATTTTGCATCCTCATCCTGATTACCTGCCTACGGTTCTCGACTGCACATCCTGTCACTCTGAAACTTTCTGTCCTCCGCCGTCTGCTACGCCGGAGCAGGAGAGGTTTCATAGACTGTGTCTGGTGCATGCTCTCCATACTTATGTCCACCATACAAGCCAGTGGCGTAGAACACAGCAGCTGTTCGTTTGTCATTGGGGCCGTAAAAGAGGTTCTGCTGCCACCAAGCAAACCATGTCACACTGGGTCAGGGATGCTATTGCTCTTGCCTATGAGGCGCACGGTCACGCATCGCATTGCTCAAGGATACTTCGACGCATGGCTGGGGGATCGAACCGCCTACTGTCTGAGGCCTCCTGCGCTTTGTGCACACCTACACACTGTAGGGGGTCCGGACACCATCGTCATGGCAGCGTGGGTATTCCGTTACCATATGTGACCAGTCACGGAAAGTAGGGACACAAGTTGATTCTGGGGCATTTTGAGTTATTCACAGATTCTAAAAGTGTAGTCTCCAAGCTTTCCAATGATGTGTAACACATGGAAATCTAATAATATTTGGAGAAGTTGTGGCCATTTGAAGGTAGGCACTCAAAAAAGCTCAAAAGGGAGAAAACAGCCTCTAAAGATTGTGCAGTTCTCACCTGCTTGGAGTGACAATAGGGCTCATTTACATCTCATTTAGATATGCCATGCCCCCTGTAAAGCTGCATGGTTGCATAGCAACGACAGATGCAACAGGAAAAGTCGGACCGCAATTTAAGTAATCAACCAAGCAATTGAAGCGTTTTTCTAATTAATAGCAGATTCTAACATTACTATCTAAAAGCCCATTATATTAATGGGGGTTTTTGGCAAGTGATACAATGCTAACGATTACAATTAAAACGACAGTCCTGAGCTAGCTAATAACAATAGGCAGGTATGGGAAGGTCTAAACATGGACTAAACATGAGATAACATGTATGTGTTCCAATAATGAATACAAAATGACAAACTTTGATGTTTATGGAAACTCACCCCATAAGAAACAGAAAAGTATTCTTGCAGATCTCGCTGCCTCCAATGAAATAAGTCGTTCGGGCACACTTTCTCTTTGTCTTCTTCTTTGTGGATGTAACCATCTCCGAAGTTTGCACTGTGTGTCTGTTTGCCTCTAAATGTCCAATGATTCGCATGTCCTACCAGTGAGCGCTTGTTCGTAAGCATCCGGCTTTTCGAAGAAGTACTTCAAAACACAGTTCAGCTCGTCTGCAATAATCTTTGCTGCATCCATCTTCATTGAATTTTGATATCAGCTAGAGCCAGCCAGAGTGCAGCATAATAAGTAGCCATGCTTCCCTTGGAGGGCGGGGCAATAACAGAGAAACAAAAGCTGGCTTATCCAGTATGGAAATACACACAGACAATAACACGCCCCTACTACATGCTAGAATGTCAGAAAAACAAGCCAATTGCAAAGTTAAAAAGAACGCATTTAAATATACCAATACTGCTATCTCAAACACGGAGAGGCTTCTTCATGATCTCAACTAACACATTCTGCAAAAAAGCGAAAATCACCGATTTTGAAAAAAACGCTTCTTTCTCATTTTGCTTGAAAGTTGTGCTGCCGACTTGTGTCACTGGTTTCCGTGACGGGTCACATATGCATACTGCAGGCAGCATCTCATTCCGCTTTTGAAAGGGAACTATTGGTTACTTGATTGTAACCCTGTTCCCTGGTAAAGCGGAACGAGATGCTGCATCGCAGTGCCGTGCCGATGATGCTCCAGGACCGATCTTCAAACAAAGGGGCCTGAAGGCTGGCAGCTGGGGCTCATCTACTTATAGCCTGAGGGAACAGGTGCATCAGTGACATCACCCGCCGACTATAGTTTCTTAGATACGATTTCATTGAGGAGTTTAAACACTCTTTTCACAGCCGGTTCACGTAAGATGTTCCCATATGCATACTGCATGCAGCATCTCGTTCCACTCTATCAGGGAACAGGGTTACAATCAAGTAACCCTGATTTTTTTTTAGTGGATTCCTATAGTACCTATAGTGAGAAGTTAAGTATCGAACCATTTTGTTTCATTCTTCTTTTGTTAACGACCAAAATGTATCCATATCACAGTATCAAACCTGTGAATTCCCAAAAGCTGGCATCAAACGTCTGGTCAGATTCTTAATCTTGTTTACTCATTCTCTGATCAGATGGTACCTGATTTAAATCGTAATTTTGCCAGTTTTGGAATGTATTTTATTTAGACAAAGTTCTTGTACAGCTATTTAGGCAACATTTATCATTTAAGAACATTTTTATATTCCGCAATGTAATGTATTTAAGTATAATTATGTTATCAGTACTACAACTCTGGTATCATATCAGCACTAGTACCAAAAAATGTCAAATTATACCCTAATGGTAATTTCACAGTAAAAAACAAAAGTTAAAACCTTTAAACTTCCTAGACCACTCCTGCAGCAGAAAATTCTCCTCTGCCCCACCAAAAACTTTTCAGCAAAATATGGCTGAATACAAAGCATGGTTAGCTGTTGGTCACATGCAACTCTGCTGCAACTATTTGCTGATGTTGTCTCATGAATTTAATAATATGAAATAGTTTGTGACATCCAGGGCCTTAAATTAACACCTGACCAAATGCGGGTGAATTTCGCATTTGGCGGGTAAAACTGTCAATCTACCTGCCACATTGGCGGGTAGCCAATGAGAATGTAGTGATTTTTTTATTTATTTTTTTCAACAAACATTTCTACGAAGTCGGCTATTTCATTAGATTTCAGCATGTACAGATGTGTGTGCGTGTACAGATGTGTGTGCGTGTGCATTGGGAGTTAGGAACCGAAGAGAAAATGCTCGGTACCCGGTAACTTAGTAACCAGTAGTAATAATATTTTAGCTCTGCTTTCAGCAGGAACCGTAACTAACAGCCGCCAGGACCTGTCTATGTGACTAATGCAGACGTGCTATCCGAATTATTGGAAATTCGAGCCCTCAGATGTCATGTTTACCACTGGGAAGTTCGGAAATAATTTTGATAACCAAATTCCCGAGATGGGAATGGGAAGAAGTGTGGACTCAGATTAGCAGCAGTCAGTATATAAAATCAATAAATAAAAATATTTAAAAAATGTATATTCTAAGAATTATTATTACTTGATTATATTGATTTAGTTAATAACATGACAGCACTTAAATGTGTATTCTTATAAGTTAAAGAACAATGTTTGTGCAATTCCTGTTTTTCACCAGGCAAAAAAAACAAACAAAACTGGCAGGTAAAAAGTCATTGTGGCAGGTGGAATTTTATATCCACTTGCCACAGTGGCTGGTGGTCAAAAAAGTTAATTTCAGGCCCTGATGACATCATTTATATTTTTGAAAGATATTCTTAGTACAGTTTGACCAAAAATTTACACATCATAAATTGGGGCTTTAGCAGAGTTTCAGGGGCAGGACCACACCTCAATCACGCCATTTCCAGCATTCCCTTAAATACCCAGCTAACCCATTTCCTCCACTTTCATTCTCATATTCTTGGCCAGAACCTAACGCAACGAGCACACTCAGAAAAGTGAGTTAACGTTTTTACTTCACCCTACAAGCAACTTTATCCATCTAGTCACCTCATCTCAAATATGGACTTCATCTCACTATCCCCATTGGACAATGAATTACTCAAACAAAATCAGGATGACCACGTTCAAAGTTTCCGTCAAGGGCGGCTGTGGCTTTGTGGAACAGCAGGTCGTCCACCAATCGGAAGGTCGGCGATTCGATCCCGGTTTCTTCCACATGTCAAAGTGTCCTTGAGCAAATACTGAACCCCAAATTGCTACCAAGGGCTGTGCCTTTGGTGTGTGAGTGTGTGTGAATGGTTAGATTACATTGTAGTGATGGGCAGTTAGCTTCTGCCACCAGTGAAAGAATATGTGTGTATGTGGTGAATGTGATATGTTAGCACCGACAGCACCGAAAAGCTCTCTGCCACCTCAGTGCCTATGCCAGTGCTAGTGCTTTCTATAATCCAAAAGCCATCCACGAAGCCATCTACATCCCAGAACTCTTCCTGATTACCTCTTTTAGCAGAAAGGAGCGGGAGAGGCAATTCAAGGACAGTCCGCCATTGCAGATCTCCGGCTCAATTGCCTCTGAGGACAGCTCCAGCCCGCCATCATCTCAACATGTAGCTGGTGGCAGTGTCACCACGCTCCCGCAAGGTCCCCTGAAGACCAGCCTAATTTAATAAAATTCAGATCAGATTGTTGCCAGACTGTTGCCAGCATCGGTCGCCGCTCTACGAAAACGCTAAAAGATAAAGGAATTGTTTTTCACAGAACGGACAAAGCAAAACTTTCCATTGCTTTCATGTCAGCCTGTCATGCCCAGAGTACCGTCAACACAGCGCTTTTCCAGGTGACACCATCACACACACCTCAACAACACTCTATGATGTCAGCGCGCATGTTAAAGTAACAGTTCACCTGTATTCTTCAACTCAATACAGCAGAAAGGCCAGCAACAATGGGAGTCATCATCAACCACCTCTCATCATATCTTACACAATCACCTTCAGATGGAGCAACCAACACAATAATTCCGGGACACTCCATCGCTCATCAGGTATTTCTACACCAGCAACAGTAGACAATATCCAGGGCAATTTACACAGGGATTTCAGCACCCCCTGTCATCCAGCTCCAGCAATCACATCAGTCAGCCTCAGCAGGGGAACCTGACACTGAGATGCCAGAGTCCCCTGCTGCCTACTTCCAGCAACCACAGCAGCTCCCTCTAGCCAGGGCTCCTTGCACCGAGATGCCAGAACTATCTGGGAAGAAGTAATCGGATTATCACCATCTATCATGGGAGAACTCCAATTAATCAGATCAACAAACCCTAACGTAGACAAACTCTTACTGAAGCCAGCCAGGAGAGGAGCGAAAACACATTTTCCATCGAGAAAAGCCGGATGCCAGAGCCCCCTTCTGTCAAGTTCCAGTAAACAGTGCAGCAGCTCGCTCTAGCAGGGGAACTTGGTACTGGGATGCCAATGCCCCCAGCTGCCTACGTCCAGCAACTGCTGCAGCTTATTCTAGCTGGGGCTCCTGGTACCACCCCCAGTGGTCCACAGCAGCTGACTTTAGTTGGGTGCCACAGCCTCCTGCTGCCCAAGCAACTGTGGAAGCTTGCTCTAGCCAGGTCTCCTGGCACTAGATGCCAGCATCTTCCGTTTCCAGTCCCTGCAGCTCTCATCAGCTGGAGCCTTATGCACCAGAATGCCGGCAGCCAGCTTTCCTCCACAGCCCTTGCAGCACCAAGATAACTCCAATCTTCACTTCCAACCTATTCCAGCCCAGCAGAAAACCATCAACTTCACGCTGTCTACAGATAGTCTTCCCATTCACCATCCTAACCATTTTATCTCGCATCCCTCTCCAGTTCCCGCCAGTCTACACCAACACATCATAGATATACACAGATCATGCCTTCTCTTCATCACCCAACTACCGACAGATTTCCTCGAAGGACACAAAGGGCATCTCTACCTGAAAGAGAGAACACCCACCTGTTCCAGAGAACTTACACTTAGAGTTTGCTTATGTTTTCTATCTCTTCAGAGATGGACATGAATTGGAGAATTAAATGGCCATCATCTGTAATCTGGCCCTCCGTCTTAGAGGCAATGGTCTCTACCAATATCATATCCACTTTGCCTCCAAAGCCGCAGCCCGTATTCAGCAGATCAATGAGGACACATGCTGGGGCACATTCACCAAATGGAACTAACCATGGAAATAACCATCCATCTTGTGATAGCCATCAAAAGACATAACATCAAATGTTTACCCTAGTGGCTTTAGCTTGTCTAAACTCCTAAATGGCAGCCTGGGTCTGTCCTCCAGCCTCCTCAGATTCATTTCTAAGAGGACTTCTTCTTCAAGAGCCAGCTCAAATCTTCGCCACCTTCCTCTTACCACAGACTTCAGTCTGCATCCAAACTATCCGCTCCGGATACAACATCCCCCATGTTGCTGAAACTGTAGAAGTCATGTTCTCGCTTTTTTTTCCGTTTCCTCAGACGCTCCTGATTCTACCCTTCGCTTTGACCCATGCTGTCATGCCTACATTTCCAACTCGTGTAGTTTCTCAGACAACACCATGTTATTTAGTTAAAGCGAATGAAAACCAGTCAACCCAGTCAGCTTACTTCAAAGTCCGATCACCATTTAATCCTTTCAAGATCCTTGTGAAATTCATGCAATTCTGGAAATCCCTGCCTAAGCATGACAGATCCTCTATTCATCTCTGTGTTGCTACTCGATTCTGGTTTCATCAGCACTTCCGCTACGTACTCACCTTGTCTGGCATTTCTCCCATCCGGTACTCCGGTCACTCCTTCAGAATTGTAGCTGCCACCTGGACTCCAGCAATGGCATCCCAGCACTTATCCAAATCATGGGCTGTTGGTCTTCTGGAGCACATCACTGTTACGTTCGTTCAGATCTCAAATATCTCAGACCTGCTCAATCTTGTGTCAAGTAACTGGAGGCATTTGGACGTCTGTCGTGCCCTGGTGCTACCACGGATTCCCCATCAAAGTTTGCCACAATGCAGCAACAGACCGAAGAAGTACAAGAGTTCAAGCTTCACTCCTTATCTATTGTTTTTGTTAATACATCTTTAAATGAATCTATTGATGGTGTGGTCCTTGCTAGTGAATAGTTTACAGTCCTCTAGCTTGGTTCTTACATAGCTGCTTTTGACATAGCTGCTTTTGACACAGTTGATCTTGATTCTGGCCCTTAGCCAGAGTTTAGGAGTTACATTACATTTATTCAGCAAATGCTCTCGTCCAAAGTGATTGCCATTTTACCCATGTACAATTTAGGCGTTTTATGTCTTGCTCAACTACATCTGGACATTTGGGCCGGGGATCAAACCACTAACCTTACACTTTAACCTTAATGGATTACGTGCTGTACCACTCGAGCTCAGTTTTGAGTATCACAACTTGAGATTTAATTGTCTAGCAAAACAACGACTTGAACTAACTATCTCCCCTGCACCTGCTAATGTCATAGAGCTATTCTTATAACTTGTTTAGTTATATTGCCTGGAATACTGTACAATTATTTTTGTTCTCTCCATTTTTCCATGACTCTTTCTCTAGTGTCCTTCTCATCAGGGTCCATGTTAGGAAGATCAGATCCAGTTCTGTCCAACAGCTACAGCCTACCAGCCATGCCCAGCTTCAGTATGGCTACCAGCCTGCCCATGCAAGTAAGATGATTTTACAATACAGAATAATACACAAGTTATCAAGCACTGGAACACCTCAAGTTAGAGCGAGCATTAGTTTGTGGCACATTCTCCCTGACCACCTGAGGATACCACAGACTGTGGATGCTTTTAAATGCGGCCTTAAGACCCACCTTTTTAGCACAGATTTTGGCTGATCATTTATTTATGTGCTATGTTTTATCACTTTTCTGTTTTTATTCTGTAGCACTTTGAGATTTTTTTATATATAAAGTGAGTTAGAAATACAATTTATTATTATTATTTTTATAGCATCTTCATGTGTGCCAGTATCTACCTTTAGCTCAGACTGGCTGATATACATGTGAACAGATATGTTGACTAAAGTTGCTTAGAACATTTTTGTGGGAATGTTTGTCATAGGTGAACATTGCTAAACATAAAGGTCCAACTCTACCAGTGCCTTGCTTGTCCCCTTGAGCTATACAGGAACCTGAACCACCATCCCTAACAGTATGGATGAGTCAGAGGCTCTGGCAATAAAAACCACAGGATTGTCTAGCAAAGGAGTTGAGCCTTGCTGACTTTTTGCCGCAACACAAAGTGACGTCATGTGGAAACGCATTGCATTGGCCAAGCAAATCAAATCAAGCAAGCGCAAATTCATGGTAGATTTTGTGTGATGCCACACAGGTATCTGTTGGTAAGAGGGTAACTTTACTTTATTATCTTGCCGTGATGGAAAATAAAACGATTGGAGCCATGATAACTTCCATACAAAAGCCGCCCCTTGCAGTTAACGCACAGCTGTTTTTGGTCTAAGCACCCACTTTATGGAGCCAGACAATCTACATGTAATCTCTTCTTGTAAAAAAGTTGGAAGGATCAGCATGGCTGACGATGATAGTCGCACTACAAAGACACATCAGACTGAGAGCTGAATGTCTTGTGGGAAAAAATATTCCTTTTACTTTTGAGAGTGGTGTCGGGAACATACATCTTCACAGTCTGGGATGGAGGAACTACAGATTAAAGCTCTTGTGCACTGACTTAACACAGCCATGGGGTTTCCACTTGATTAAATTGTTAAAAAAATGTTTAGCAGTCAAAAATGTCTCTTCACCCTATTATGGCTCATATAACTGTTCCTGTGTGAATAAAAAGGCTATTAATTGAGTGATTAATTATTAAAGTGATTTGATTCTGACTTTAAAAAAATGATCTTGATAGTTACAAGGCTGTTACAACACTGTTAATCTTGCATGACACCTACCCAATGGTGAATAGTCATTGGCTGTTTTAATGGGTAATATTAATTTATGTTTCCAGGCATCCAGCCAGACCTCTTATTCCTGCATGCTGCCCACCAGCCCCACTATAAATGGAAGAAGTTATGAAACATATACTCCTCCTCACATCCAGCCACACATCAACAGCCAATCAATGACATCCTCTGCAATGTCCTCAACAGGTAAGAAGTTACTAACTGGCTACTTTTTGATACTCTACATACCCTCCCCCCCCCTCTGCCTGCACTGACAGGATGCATGTTAGATGAGAAAGGGAAGAAATTAATAAGTTTGTTATACACAAAAATGATGATTTGCTCTTTCCATGTCATCTGCACAGCATTCAGTTCAAATACCTAGTGTGGATTCTCCTCACTGTGGAATAGTCTTTATTTGTAACGATGCTTACATTTAGTCATTTAGCAGACGCTTTTATCCAAAGCGACTTACATATGAGAACATTCACAAACCGAAGGCGCAGCTTCGGGAGCATTTTGGGGTTCAGTATCTTGCTCAAGGATACTTCGACGCATGGCTGGGGGATCGAACCGCTGACCTTCTGATTGGCAGGCAACCGTTCTGCCACCAGCCACGGCCGCCTGCTTCTTCTAAAAAAGTTAAAACAACCTTTAAAATTTGTTGTGGGATGTCTGTCTTAAGACTCCAGTGAGCTCTTTGTTCTCCCTTTACCAGGTCTGATATCCCCTGGTGTCTCAGTTCCAGTCCAAGTTCCAGGAAGTGAAGCAGACATCTCACAGTACTGGCCACGCCTGCAGTGATGTCTCACGGCAATTGTTCTTCCCAGTGATCATCAGCGGTGTTTGCAGTAGCAACAGGACTGAATGGGACATCGTAACTTAACCCAACTTTACCGCTTGAATTTAATAAAAGTACCTGTCACTGGCTGAAACAGACTGCACCACAGCAAATGGAGTTTGAGTACTCTACCAATTGAAGGATTTTAATATTACTGTAAACCAGTACAAATTCAGCTACACTGTTTCAAATGTAATTTCTATCAGCTGCCATTCAAAGTTTGGCTGGTGAGGACACTGAGTGAAAAACTCTAGCCTGAGCTGTACTCATAAAGCTCAGGAAGGTGGACTGTCCTTTGGTATAAAAACTGGTCAGTGTTCATTTGGATATTCTGCGGGAAGACATATTACCTCCACTTTCACTTCCTAATTTATATAATGTTGATGTATTTGTAGCAAAAACAAAGATGTTGTTTGAAATGTAAAGATACGAACTTAATGAAACTTGAAATGTCTGCTGTGAATTTCTGTAATCAGCAGATTCCAAAAGGCCCGACCTGGAATGTGTATAGAATTTCATTATATGTGAAATGTGTTTGGTATTGTACAAACTCTGACCTGGATGTGATCTGCTAACTGGACTGAGGGGGTCTCAGTTTTGCATTCATTCCAAAGTTCCTATGTCCAGTCCAGAAATTCAACAGTAAACCAACTATTGAAAGACTGGAAGCAGAACAAACACTTTGCTAGCTGATAAAAAGTGAACATTAGAATTTGTCTGGGATGTAAATCTGTTTCTAATTCAAAGTGTAAAGTTTTTTCTCCACTGATCTGGAATGGTTTCCATAATAAAGTAATATCAATTATATTCCTTGTTACAATCTAGTCTAATATTGTTATGAATTTATTTATACTGTTGTGAACCATCCCTGGTGCACCAGATCCACAAAGCACATGTGGACTGTTTGGGCAAAACTCCCATGAACCCTCCAGCAACCTGGAGAGGGTATAGAGATGGTCCAGTGTTCAACGACCGTGACAAAAACCGCATTGTTCCTCCTGAATCCGAGGTTCAACTATCGGCCAAATTCTCCTCTCCAGTACCCTGGCATAGACTTTTCCGGAGAGGCTGAGGAGTGTAGTTGGAACACACCCTCCGGTCCCCCTTCTTAAACAGAGGGACCACCACCCCAGTCTGCCAGTCCAGAGGCACTGTCCCCAGCCACCACGCGATGTTGCAGAGGCGTGTCAACCAAGACAGCCCCACAACACCCAGCGACTTGAGGTACTCAGGGCGGATCTCATCCACCCCTGGTGCCTTGCCACAGAAGAACTACTACCTCAGTGACCTCAGCTTGGGGGATCGACAAGTCCACAACTCGGTCTCTGCTTCCTTAGTGGAAGACATTTCGGTGGGGTTGAGGAGATCCTCGCATTGAAAAACAGTTTTACTGAAAAATAAAACAAATTCATTAAAAATCATTTCATTTTATTGATATTTTTTGCCTTCTGATGTCTTTTTTAATGACAGATTGAATTTTCAGAATTTTTCTTCATGTCACTCGTTTCAGTGACAAATTTTTTATGCGGTCAGTTTATTTTCAGTGTCACTGATTTTCAGTTTCAACTTTCTGTCACCATTTTGGTGTGGAGAGGAGGGTTCTGAGGGGATGGGGCAAGGAGGGCGTGATTTACATATAATCTGCATTCTAAGGAGAGAAAGTCACCCTTCATGAACCAGCCGTCCTCTCAAAGCCTCTGGCATCACCACAAATCTAAGGCAATGGCTTCCACGAGTTCACCATGAACTCTCAAACAATTATGTCTGTTTCTCTCTGTCACTGTTTCACGTAGAGCCGGGCTAGTTAAAGTTATCTTTTAACTGATGTTTGTCTGGCAGAGGTCTGTTGGATCATGCTAACGTTAGCTAATATGTGACCAGTCACGGAAAGTAGCATTTTGAGTTATTCACATTTACTGAAAGTGTAGTCTCCAAGCTTTCCAACGACATGTAACACATGAAAATCTGATAAAATTTGGAGAAGTTGTGGCCATTTGAAGGTAGGCACTCAAAAAAGCTCAAAAGGGAGAAAACGGCCTCTAAAGATTTTGCAGTTATCACCTGTTCTCACCTGCTTGGAGTGACAATAGGGCTCATTTACATCTCATTTAGATAAGCCATACCCCCTGTAAAGCTCCCCCCTGTAAAGCTGCATGGTTGCATAGCAACGACAGATGCAACAAGAAATATCGGACCGCATACTATTAAAATTAAATGATTATTAGCATCACATTCAATTCAAGAATGCTAACAGGCAGGTTTTTCGTGGGCTAAGTGATTCACACAAGTCAATTCAAGCAATCAACCAAGCAATTTAAGCGTTGTTCAAATTAATCGCTCAGCTGCTAACATTACAATCTAGAAGCCCATCATAGTAATGGGACACAAAACGATAAACTTTGATGTTTATGGAAATTCACCCCATAAGAAACAGAAAAGTATTCTTGCAGATCTCGCTGCCTCTAATGAAATAAGTCATTCGGGCACACTTTCTCTTTGTCGGGGTCTTCTTTGTGGATATAACCATCTCCGAAGTTTGCACTGTGCGTCTGTTTGCCCCTAAATGTCCAATAATCCGCATGTCCTGCCAGTGAGCGTTTGTTTGTAAGCATCTGGCTTGTCAAAGAAGTACTTCAAAAAAACCATTTTCACTGTAACAGCCACGGTTCAGCTCGTCTGCGATAATCTTTGCTGCATCCATCTTCATTGAATTTTGCTATCAGCTAGAGCCGGGCAGAGTGCGACATAATAAGCAACCATGCTTCCCTTGGAGGGCGGGGCAATAACAGAGAAACAAAAGCTGGCTTATCCAGTATGGAAATACACACAGACAATGACACGCCCCTACTACATGCTAGAATGTCCGAAAAACAAGCCGATTGCAAAGTTAAAATATTCACTTTTAAATATACCAATACTACTATCTCAAACACAGAGAGGCTTCTTCGTGATCTCAACTAACAGATTCTGCAAAAAAGTGGAAATCACCAATTTTGGAAAAAAAACGCCTCTTTCTCATTTTGCTCGAAAGTTGTGCTGCCGACTTGTGTCCCTGGTTTCCGTGACGGGTCACATATGTGACGGCTAGCTAACTCTCTATTACCCCTTTTCCACCGAGGCGGAGCTTGTGCGAGTTCTAATCGGTTCTTTCTGTTTCCATAGCCGAGGCACCAGCTCGGAGCCAGGAAAAGTGGTTCTTAACTAGCACCAACTCGTTGCTGGGCTAGAAGTAAGAACCGCTTACTGCAGCGGCTGGGGGCGGGGTTACTGTGACCGACAAGACGAACGGTTTTCACTTCTGCTTCTTACACCAATGCTTAATACATTTTTATTTAACGACAATGTGATCGTTTATCGGCAGAGTTGATGCTAGGAGGGTAGCAGCATGCTGAGGCTAAAGTTGACATGTTATTGTTAAAAATAAATGTTATGTACGTTCCATTACTCTCGCTCGTAATCTCCGTCCGTACAAACTACGGCGAACATAAATAGCAACGCAACGTCCGCGATTGTTGTCAGTGTTTGTGTTCGGTGCTGCTGCGCTAGCGTTACCGGGAAAGATGTGACATATACAGTCACGTGAGTCCTGGCTCTGTGCTGGCTCCTTAGCCAGTGGAAACACAAACAGGTTCTTAGAAGGCTCGTCATTTCAACCAACTCCGAACTGGGTCTAGCACTGGCTCTGAACCAGCACCTGGTTCATTTTGGTGGAAAAGGGGTATATGTGAACAAACAAACGGCAGAGAGAAACAGACTAACTTGCGGTTTGGGAGTTCCAGGTGAACTTATAAAAGCCATCGCTGTAAGTGTGTGGTCATGTCGGAGGATTAACAGTTAGTGCGGTCAAGGTAGCCGCTGATGCACATCTACTCATGCAGTTAATGTAGGAGCCAAATTTGTTGTTTGAACAACCATAATTTGATTGCTATTTACTGTGTGTACACTGGGTGTCACTGTTCTAGTATCTAGGGCTCAGGTGTATAGGTCACTGTCATCAGGTGTTTGATCCCGAAAGGGCAAAGGGTTTGCCAGGGGTGTGGCTGCCACGCATAAATAAAAGCTGGTCCCCAATACATGCCAGGGGGGGGAACAATGATGGATAAACTCCCGGGGCCTGTTTGTACATGCCAACTAAGCATAATGTACAATTCCTTCACTTTAAATTTAATAAACTCAGCAATGTAATCATGGTATTTTCAACACTTTGATGATCGAAAGTGTTATTGTCCTTTTTCAGTCACTGTGGGTGTATGTCTTAATGTCTCATCCAAATGGTATTTTGTCATAACATACAAGTACAACAAGATGGCAATAGCTCCATTTGAAACAGTATGAGAACCTGTGCAAGTCACTGAATTTTCCATAACATTGTCCTGCTAATATTTCACAATACACACACAATAAAATTGTGAAATGAAAGTATTCTGTCCACTGAAATTTTAGAGGGCTTTTGTAATAACAGCATAATGCAGTACAATTTAGAGGGCAAACAGGAGTAGGTCAGAAAACAAGGAGGCTTAATACTGAAATATGAGGAAATATACTTATCAAACAGAGGGAATTAGAAAGACCATGGCAATCTTTTCATCTCATTACGACAAAATACAGCTTGGCTGAGACACACATACACCCACAGAGACTGAAATAGGATAACAACACTTTACAATAACAATTAAAATTAAGTGTTTACAATAGCATGATTATACTTTTGAATTTATTAAATTCAAATCAACTCAATTTAATTTTATTTATACAGCCCAGTATCACAAATCACATTC
>CM022474.1:30450784-30475951 GCA_011952105.1 Coreoperca whiteheadi
GAAATCACACATCCAGCTCCTTGTGCAAGTGTATGCAATATGCAAAAGGTAGATGTTCTTCACTTGCTTGCTGATCCTTACATCCAAAAAGGATAAGTGCACCTGATGGTGGTGATATAATTGTAATTAATAAAGCTTCAATACACTGACTATAGACAACTACCTCATACAACTCCACTTCAAAAAACCTGAACTATCCCTTTAAGTAGTTGGTCAGCCAGGGTAAATGGTAAATGGACTGTACTTGTATAGCGCCTTTCGGACTACTCAAAGCACTTTTACACTTCATCACATTCACCCCATTCACACGCTGATGGCAGGAGCTAACTGCCCATCAGTACAAATTAAACTAACCAGTCACACTCACTCACACACCGAAGGCGCAGCTTCGGGAGCAGGATACTATCAAGGATACTTCGACACATGGCCGGGGGAAGTCGGGATCGAACCGCCAACCTTCCGATTGGTGGACGACCCGCTCTGCCACCAAGCCACAGCCGCCCAGGGTTGCTGTTTCACCCCCCCGATGTGGTGTTTGTCCTTCCATCCACCTTCTTCCGCTTATCCGGGGCCGAGTCGCGGGGGCAACAGTCTAAGCAGGGATGTCCAGACTTCTCTCTCCCCAGACACTTCCTCCAGCTCTTCCAGGGATTCCCCGAAGCCAGCCAAGAGACATAGTCCCTTCAGCTTATCCTAGGTTTTCGCCAGGCCCTCCTCCCGGTTGTACATGCCCGGAACACCTCGCCAGGGAGGTGTCCAGGAGGCATCCGGGACAGATGGCTCCTCTCGATGTGGAGGAGCAGCGGCTCTACTCTGAGCTCCTCCCACGTGACCGAGCCCCTCACCCTATCTCTAAGTGGAAACAAATTTTGGCCACATGTATCTTGTCCTTTCGGTCATGACCCAAAGCTCATGACCATAGGTGAGAGTAGGAATGTAGATCGATCGGTAAATAGACAGCTTTGCCTTGCAGCTCAGCGCTTTCTTCCACAACTGCAGAAGATATACCGATCCGCCTGTCGATCTCCTGTTCCATCCTTCCCTCACTCGTGAACAAGACCCCAAGATACTTAAACTCCTCCACTTGAGGCAGGACCTTTCCACTAACCTGAAGAAGCCACCCTTTTCCGGCTGAGAACCATGACCTCGGACTTGGAGGTGCTGATTCTTATCCGAGCCGCTTCACACTTGGTTGCAAACCATCCCAGTGTACGCTGAAGGTCCTGATATGATGAAGCCAACAGGACAGCATCATCTGCAAAAAACAGACGAGATCCTGTGGTCCCTAAACCAGACTCACTCCGGCCCCTGGCCGCTCCTAGAAGTCCTGTCCGTAAAAATAATGAATAGGACCTGTGAAAAAGGGCAGCCCTGCCAGATTCCAAAATGCCCCGTGAACAAGTCTGACGTACTGCCGGTAATGCAAACCAAACTCTTGCTCCGGTCGTACCGGACACCTCTTAGCAGAGGGCCCCAGGCCTCATACTCCCAGAGCAGCCGCCCCAGGTTGCGAGGGACACAACCTGGAGAGGGTATAGAGATGGTCCAGTATTCCATGACCGGTCCTCTCCAGTGCCCTGGCATAGATGTTTGCGGGGAGGCTGAGGACTGTGATTCCCCGTTGCTCAAACACACCCTCCGGTCCCCCTTCTTGAACAGAGGGACCACCACCAGTCCAGTCCAGAGGCACTGTCCCCAGCTGCCATGCGATGTTGCAGATGTTGCAGATGTTGCTAGTTGAGAGCATTTTACACTCTAGAGCCCCCTCCACAAGAAAACTGTATACTAACACATTGACTCAGGCATGAACTACCCTAATTCATATGAAACTGTTATATATTATTTAAAGTACTGTGTGCTTACTAGCAGTGATGCCGGTAAACGCGTTACTTAGTAAAAGTGGTCGGACGCATTACTCTAGTCCGACAACTTTTTTCAGTAACGAGTAATCTAACGCGTTACTATTTCAAAACCAGTAATCAGATTGCTTGTCTCTCCCTCTTCATCGCCTTGCATTGTTCTGTGTTGTTAACTACTGTGGGTGCTTTGACATACCATACCCATACAGCAGCTTATCGGATCCGGTCTAGTGTAGCATAGCAATCACATCCACCCATAGACCCCTCTGCTCCATTTAAGGCTGATCAGAAAAGATAGATGTGATATCTGCCCCTAGACCTCCCTGTGCCTCCTCGCAAAAGTCGCAATACATTTTTAAATTAGGCCTTCCTTGAGGATCTAAAGCGGACCTGAATTGTCTCGGCTGCACATGTGCAGTACCGATCGGGTAGTGACCCACCGCAGCACCAACTCATTCATCAATAGTAGAAATTGCTGTTGAGTGTTATTTGTTAGTTTAAGTATTTTGCAATTTATTATTATGAGTTTAAAAGTGATCTTTTTGGATTACACTATTTTTCAGGGGTTTTCAGTTTGCAACTGAAACGAAATCCAAGCAAAAGAGTAAACATAGGGAACATCTTCTTGCAACCACTGCGAGGAACCTATTGGAATTGCTAAGATTATTATTATATCTTTCATGAATCGCAGTTTTGAGGGCCTAAAAGTACTCCCCAAATTTTGCACACATGCAAGAAGTGCAACCTACAAAGTTACAAAAAATGTAACCCCATGCCACATGCACAAAATATTTAGGTCACTCGTCTCAGATGTGCATGTAGACAAGCTGAGTGGAAGAAGGAAAAGATCTAGGTCTCCTTAGTAATCTTACAGGACTGTAAGCACATTACCAGAGAGCCGTTAAAACTGTAAAAACACATTTTATCTATTCTTGTCTCATTTTGTCATTAGGCTGACAGATAGCCCCCCCCCCTATATTTCACAATATGCGGCCTTAGACAGTCTACTAAAAGACTTTATTAGTACGGTTAGGTCTAGTATCCAGATGTTTAATGCAGATGAATAAGCAGCCTCTTTTTAAAAAGCCAAATCTGGATGCTCAAGATTAGTAATACCCACCATAGTGATACACACACAAAAGGCCTGCTGTTCCTTATGCGACCAGGAGGTGATACTATTAGTCCAGCAATCATTATCTCCCTTTCTCTTTATCTCTAGAGCTTTGACCTAAAATCAAATGAACTGCTGAACTATGAACCATTTTACTTTCTTTCCTGACAATGGCTCCTCTCTGCTCTGTCACTTTTCTGGGAGCTGTCAGGGTGAATATTCACCTTGTTTACTGAAGCGGACAAATGACACATTTTAAAGCTGTGATGTGTGTGTGTGTGTGTGTCACATGTATGTGTGCCGACGGTTTCATAAAGTGCAAATTCCATTTTTGTAGCAATGGTCTGGAGAGAATATCGTTTACACTTCATTAGCTCTCTGTGTGTGTGGAGAGAGAAAGGAGAGAGAATGTGTCTATCATTCTGTGTGTGTGTATGTGTCAGAGCACTTAGAGTTGAAAGAACGTTATTGAAAGCACTGCTAGTTTGGTAAGAAATGGTCGGATAATTTGTCTTTGCTAACATAACTGCAAAAACTAAACAACAGTACAAAATGTGCTAAATGTATCATACAGTATTATGGGACAATGGCTCTGAATGATCTTTCTGAACATAATACATAAACTCAATTGAATTAGGGGATTTATTAAGGGATTTCATGTGATATTTTATATGTCATTTTACGTGTATGTACCATTTATTTAAGTTTTAACATATTACTTTACCATATGGGGGTGCACAGTGGCTGACCGGCTAGAGCGCCCTCCTCCCAATAAGGAGATCGTGGGTTCAAATCCCAGACCAGACCAACATCACTCTGGGTGGAGTCTGCAGGTCCTCCCCGTGTTACCGTGGGGTCTCTTCAGGTTCTCCAGCTTCCTCCCACCGTCCAAAGGCATGCATGTAGGTTAATTGATAGCTCTAAAAAATTAACATATGTGAATGAAGAAAACTAGAAAACCTGGCAATGATTGTTATTTGATTTGATTCACTTGTATTTCATGGTTAGGATGAGATATAGCAAAGGTAACATTAAATGTAAAGGCTGTGTAACAATGTGAACAATGCCATGAAATATATAACACACTTCAGGACACCATGGGAACAAACACACAGGTCCATGTGTACACCAAAATTTCAAGTAGCTACAAAGCCATCCCTTGACACCATTTTGGTCAATCAGACAACATTTCCCTGCTTCTCCTGCCTACTTACAACCAGCTGATAAAAATGGCCAAACCATCAGTGAAAACAATTAAAGTGTGGACAACAGCTCTACAGGACTGTTTTGAGTGCACAGACTGGCTCATGTTCAGAGATGCCGCTCATGTTCAGAGATGCCGCCACCCAGGAGAACAAGATCAGCCTTGAGGAATATACATCATCAGTGACATTATACTTGTATGAGTTACACTGTACAAATGTATTATGTGTTGATGATGTGGGGATCACAATGTCAATAAAATCATTCCCCACCCAAAAAGCCTGGATGAATGGAGGGGTGAAAGCTCTACTCAGAGCCAAAATAGCTGCTTTTCGGTCAGGAGACAAAGGAGCACCGTCAGAGAAACCACTGAAAGCTGGCATCAAGGAAGCCAACCGAAGACATCAGTAGAGACTGGAGAGGGACCTCAATTCAATTCAATTTAATTTGATTTTATTTATATAGCCCAATATCACAAATCACAATTTTGTCTCAAAGGGCTTTACAATCTTTAACATACGACACTCTCAGTCCTTAGACCCTCAATTCGACTAAGGAAAAACAACCCTCCAAAGAACCCCTTATAAAAGGGAAAAAAAAAGATAGAAACCCCAGGAAGAGCAACAGAGGAGGGATCCTTCTCCCAGGATGGACAGACATACAATAGATGTGGTATGTACAGAATACATTCACAACAGAAGATCATAGTAATCATATATACATATATACAATTATAATGACAAAATGTAGATTGGAAAACATAAGTGAAGAGGTCGGATCCAGAAATCATAGTACATACAACAATTATGAAATTGTAGTATATATAATTATGATGAAAAGTGTAGATTGTAAGGAAAGAGAATGGATCCAGAAGGACAACTGAGCAGCTCAAGGTGATGCCCACCGAGCAGGATCTGAGCCACACCACTCACCTCCCCTCCACCACAGACACAGCAGCACTGTTCCTGCAGGTGGGTGCAATCACACATTCTAGAGTA
This sequence comes from Coreoperca whiteheadi, assembly GCA_011952105.1. NCBI lineage: Eukaryota > Metazoa > Chordata > Actinopteri > Centrarchiformes > Sinipercidae > Coreoperca > Coreoperca whiteheadi. The sequence goes on from CM022474.1 coordinate 30,455,956, forward strand.
GTATAATCTTAATATGTGCTGTTTACATTGTAGACTACCAATAGTATTGTTTACTACATGTGGGTTTACTTGATTGAACTTGTTTATATGTGGTGAGCAATAAATACCCGTCAACATCGCAAAAGTATATCAGGATATATTACAGTTAAGGACTACCTGAGGAGCTTGTAGCCCTGAAACCAGACCCCTCAGGCTAGTGGCTTAACTTATGTTGTTTAGGAAAGTTTCACTTTCTACAGAATGTATTTTTGCATTTTAATAATTTTCATTTACTTTGTTCTTTTATGTCAGAGCCACCATGGGACCCACCTGAACATGGGAACAAGTAAAAGTGAAGTAAAAGAATATTCTACAAAATGGTAGCCTTTACTTCTTATACTGTCCTTATTTTAAAAAGCCACTTTTTTCCTCTTTTTAAAAGCAACTGTAAAACGATTTGTTGCTGCATTAAATGAAGTATAATCCAAATGGCTGGTACAGTCATTTCAGACGTTTGTGAAAGTGAAAACTTCTAAACTTTTAGTTAATATAAAATATGTTGCCATGAGTTATTGATCACATTATTTTTTTACAGTGTAGTTCATTGTAATGCTATCATTTCGTCCTCTCTTTTGTGCATTTTTAGATAATACACCAACACTTTTACCTATTCCCAAGCAAATAACACCCTCACGAGAAAAAACATATCTCTCAACAATTACGCTAACGTGCTGCGCTAAAGGATCATCCCCGCAATACGCGATTCATTCGAAAAGCGCTGCAAATTATTCTTGAACCTTCTGCAACAGGTTGCTGTCAAGACGTGGCTGCCACAGACTCACCTATCTCCTCCGTTCGTAAAGCTGCAATCAAATCCTGTTTACATGAAATAAGCCTGCTCCCGAGCAGGTTTAAGCTTCTGGACCTGTTGCTATTACAGCAAGTCCAAGATGAGCGTCGAAGAACCAAACAATCCGAGATCGTGCCAAATCGTCAACAATCAAATCCAGCTAACTGAGTTACCGACGTACGAAGAACGGACCCGAGGACTAAACTTAGCTAACTTCAGCTAAATTACTTTGCTAGCATTAGCTTCAGGTGTTTAGTAATGGCTCTGCTGTAATCATTTTATGTCTGAACTCTAGGTTAAACATCTGAGGTAGAAAGCAACTTACACATCAAGAAGAACAGTGTCGGCATTGTCAAGTGCCTGCTGTTTCCCAATCACTGAACAAGGGAGTGACGTCATAACTGAAGACCCGTCTTGATGAGAGGACTGACATATTGAATTGTCACTTTGAATTCTAATACCACTAGAGCAAGGGGACAAGTAGATGTAAATGCAATAAACTGGGGGCACTGTTTCACTGGCACATTGAATTGCCAATTGCAAGATACATTTTCAAACTGCATGATCAAATTGCAAATTGAATTGCCAATTAGCAAAATGAATTGCCATTTGAATAAAGACCAAGAAACCATGACAATATGAATTGCAATTGATAAAGCTTTCATTCTAATTTTTAATCAAAATAATTCAAACTGAATTGAGGATTGCATTTCCAGTTTGCATATTGAATTACTAATTGCTAAATGCATTTTCAATTTGCATGATGAAATTGCACATTGAATTGCCAATTGGATAAAGAGGCCAATACGCTTCCATAATTTATGTCTTGTGAGATCAATAGGTTAATTGTCATGGAAGGCTTTTTTCCTTAATAGTTTGTAGTATTTTATCAGTTTCTGCTATCCTGATGGTGATTTTTACAGGTAAGTAAATTCTCAATAAGGATTCAAAGAAAAGCTGAAGTGTTGTTACAGTAAGTATTGAGTCAAGTTTTTCACTGTTTCTCCATTTGTTCCTATGTAATGTAACATTACTTCTTCATAAGAAACCTTTAATGTAAGGTCAATAATAACTGTGTTAAAAGTTAAGGAAACCTAAAATAGAACTAATGAAATGGACAGTGGCTTATTTCTGATCCACTTCACAGCACAAATTGATTAAACGTAAAATTGACGGTAAAATTGATTTTCCACGGTTCTGCTCTCTGTGTTATTATGACTTGAAGGCAGGTCATTCACTCGCAGCAACAATATTGAAGGCAGATAAGTAATTAGAAAGTTGGACAGAAACTTTTATTTACTGCAGCTCATATCAGAGACAGATTAATAATTAGAGAGACACTTTGAAGCCACCTCAGTGAGCACAGTGATGAGACAACTGAGCAGAAAATTGCCAGTTGCCAGGAGCAAGATGCAATAATCTGCTGGTTGACAAATGCTTTATTAGTTGGTTTGTTGTCCAAGAGTCATTTTGAAGGGCTGGTGGATTTCAACACTTACAGGACTGGGCGTCAAAATCATAATATAATAAGTATAATGTGTGATAATGCATAGTTTGGTTTGGTTTTCTTATTAGCCTGGAACATCTATGTGTCTGTTGCAGATTATGTGTTGACTTAGACTTCATGATGTTGACCAAAAATGTATGTTAATTTTCATAGAGAACCTCATCAGATATGGTATCACGGCTTGGTTTGGTAGCCTCTCCTTGCAACTAAAGTCCAAACTGGTCCGGCTGACACTAGCTGCAAGGGAAATTATAAGGGTAGGACAACATCCACCCTTGCAGTCTACCTATGAACAGGCTACCCTATGACCATCTAACAGGATAATTAATGACCCAACCCATATTCTACATGCAGTTACTGCACTCCGGGAGGAGGTCTATAGTCCCTCGTGTCAGGTTAAACAGATTTAAAAATATATTTATCCCTGTGTCAATATGACTTTTAAATATCAGCTGATAAAGAAAGCCTTCACTGACAGGATTAAAGTATTTCTTTGCTTTTATTGATGTGGTTTTTGTTTGTATATAGGTTCTTTTAGGAACCTTGTTGTATGTTATTTGTTTTTTTTTATTAAAACCTTTGTGTGTTTTTGTACATATGTTGAATTTTTGTTTCTTTTTATGCTTTTTATGCCCAAGCCAAATTTTCCACTTTGTGGGACAATAAAATGAATATTGAATCTTGAATTCTAGGAGCATCAATAAGGGATTCATTTGGTGGCCAAACTCAGAGGATGGATATTCCTAAGGATACCAGACATGGCACTCAAAGTCAAGTATCATACTAGCTGGATGTACAGTACAGGGCAACTCACATACGCTTAAGAGAGAGACCAGCCAGGATCCTTGAAATTTTGGAGCAGATTTTGATAGTAGATCAGCCTAGGAGGCCTTGCCTGGGTATTCTCCTTTGCAGATCTGCAAAGTTGATGCTTCTATAGGTGCATACGATATTTTCAGTGGCAGTCGACAACATTTCAAAAAGTGTTGCTGAAATGATGATGCCAGAGTGTACCAGGAGAGATATTAGGGTGTTGAATGGTTTGTGATAAGTGCAGACTCCTTGTGACTTGAAAACTCTGGCGAGACATTCTGACAGTCCAGGCATAAGGGTGTCCCACTGGAATGCATATGATGGTCCTTGTTGGATAAGAAATGCATCCTATTCTTAAATTAATGCCAGATTCACATCAACCCCTCCTTATTGGCCCTGAGTGCCCACTGCCAACCCTGTCTCCTAGACATTACATTTATTTACAACTACCTTGCAACAGCAAATATATTTTGAAGGAAAGGTTGCCAACTGGATTACCTTTTCTATTAAAAGAATGAGGATAAGTGATACCTGTCAAGTTGCGAAAATGTTGATACTGAACATATCAGTAAAATGTTCAATGACAACGTATTTCACTTGTTTTCAACTAAATATTCGATCTTGCAATATAATATCTGCTTGCAGTGACTACAGCATTATTACATCTTTTTATGGTTATGTTTAGGCTCTGTCAGCACTATGGAAAGATTGTAGTCTGCTTTAATACAGAAAAGGTGACTTGAGACACATCGTGGTTATTAACATTTAACAGATACCCTGATCTTTACAAAAGTGCTTTTGTTTTGATGCAAGACACAATAACTGCACCTTTATCACACAGGAGCCCAGCAATGAACTTGTACTTGGGAGTCCTGTTGCTAGACTTTGGTCTTGATTAGGGCAGACAAGTGTCAGCTGTTTCAATGGCAAAACCTCTTCCTCTGGCGGCAGTGGAGAGAAACAGGAGTCAACTTTGATGAGGAAAAAGCAGGGCATATCTTTTTCTCAGTGGAATCTATATCTTCCTTCTGCAGGTATGAGATTGTTGTGTGGAAATGTAACAATCTCGTTCAGGTTTTTTTTTTTAATTGTCCAGTTGCTTGTCCAGCGAGTCAAGACTTTCACCTAGGGGTTAAAGTTCAACGTTGAGTCAGGCAAACCCTGTAGCAAAGGAGTTGCAGTGTGGTCTGAATTTATAGATTTCATGACGTCATGGCCAGAGCACAGGCTCCAGTGGCTGCTCATACAGTAGGAATTCAGGGTGTGGATTCAAGCTTAAATCTCACACCCAGGTGTTAGTTAACAGACCTAAGAGGATTTGGCGCTGTTTCTTAGTTCAGGCTTTGGTATTTACATATAGGCCCTCCTTTAGTTTCCTGCATGTATTAAGGCTCAACAGCGTGTATCAACACTCCAGCAACAACAACCACCAAGCCTCCAGGGTTGCTGGCTTCCTTGTCGCGTCATGCGTGACGTCACAGGGCCTCTGCCGCTCTGGACATTTATTTATAGCTAAATGTGTAATAACTGAATAAATTACTAAGGTATATGATGAAGAAAATAAAGAAACAAGCAGCTCACAGGGCCAGGGGGGGCCCAACACGCATTTTTGGGAGCGGCTGTGGCCGTTCTGGCCCAACCGGGAGTTCTCGAGGCGGATGCTCAACATGGCGTGGAGGGGGCCGCTCGGGCCCAACAGGGGGAGCAGGCGTCGGCCCGGGCGCTGGGCAGCAGACTCTGGGGCACTGGGCAGCGGAGACTCATAGAATGGCTGTCTTACAAAGCTAAGGTTGTAGGTACAATAGATTTTCAATACTATTGAGCTTTCAAGGAGTGCTGCATTTACATTAAAATATGATATTTCTGCAATTCTGTTGTCTTTCATAAAATGAACTGGAACAAAGGTCCTCCATGACGTACTGAAGAATGACACCAATACCGATAATAAGACAGGACAAATGTAAACAGTGCAAACAATTGAGACTGTTATAATGAACAATTACACGGATAATTAACACAGAATAGATTCATAACAGAAAATCATAGTACATACAATTATGATGACAATGATGAAATTGTATTATATATAATGATGATGAAAAGTGTAGTATGTAAAACATAAGGAAGAGGATGGATCCAGACTGATAACTGAGCAGCTCCAGGTGGAGCCCAACGAGCAGGACTCGAGCCACTTGCCCCCTCCACCATAGACACAGCAGCACTGCTGACAGAAATATCTGCTGAAAATGACAGTAAGAGAGAAGCGAGAAAGCACAAAACTACGGGAGGGAGAAGAAGTCGAGTTAGTAATATGCATTTATGGGATGAGAATGCATACGGATGCAGAGGAAAAGGAAGCGAAAGGTAAGGAGAGAGGTGCATCCTGGGAAGTCTCTGGCAGTCTAGGCCAATAACAGCATAACTAAGGGACGGTTCAGGACTCACCTGAGCCAGACCTAAGTATAAGTTTTATCAAAGAGGAAAGTCTTTAGCCTACTTTTAAATATTGGGATGGTGTCTGCCTCCCGAAGCCAAACTGGGATCTGATTCCACAGGAGAGAAGCTTGATAGCTGAACACTCTGGCTCCCACTCTACGTTTGGACACTGCAGGAAGTCTTACCCAGGCTTCTAGTGGGGGGATAAGGTACTTAAAGATCTTTAAGAAATGATGGTGCCTGACCATTAAGAGCTTTTTAGGTGAGGAGGATGATTTTAAATTGTATTCTGGATTTTACAGGGAGCCATTGCAGAGAAGCTAATATTGGAGAAATTTGATCTATTTTCCTAGTCCTTGTTAGTTAAATACAACATGCTGCTAGATAAATACAACATGCTGCAACATTCTTGATCAACTGGAGAATCTTATGGGACTTTTTCGGGCTGCTAGATAATAAGGAACTGCAGTAATCCAGCATCGAAGTAACAAACGCATGGATACATTTTTCGGCATCATTTTGAGAAAGGAAGTGCCTGATTTTTGCAATGTTACGTAGGTGAAAAAAGACAGTCCTTGAAGTTTGCTTCATGTGGGAGTTGAAGAATAAATCCTGATCAGAGATAACTCCGAGGTTTCTCACAGAGGTACTGGAGGCCACGGCAATGCCATCTAGAGTAACTATATCCGCTGATAGTGTGTCTTGGAAGTGTTCTGGGCCAAGTACAATAACTTCAGTTTTGTTAACATCAGAAAATTACAGGTCATCCATGTTTTTATGTCCTTTTATGGCATGCTTGAAGTTTAGCCGTCTCGCTTAATCGATAGATATACAATGAGGAATATAAGTATTTGAACACCCTGCTATTTTGCAAGTTCTACCACTTTGAAATCGTGGAGGGGTCTGAAATTGTCATCGTAGGTGCATGTCCACTGTGATAGACATAATCAACAAAAAAAAAATCCAGAAATCACAATATATGATTTTTTAACTATTTATTTGTATGATACAGCTGCAAATAAGTATTTGAACACCTGTCTATCAGCTAGAATTCTGACCCTCAAAGACCTGTTAGTCTGCCTTTAAAATGTCCACCTCCACTCCATTTATTATCCTAAATTAGATGCACCTGTTTGAGGTCGTTAGCTGCATAAAGACACCTGTCCACCCCATACAATCAATTAGAATCCAACTACTAACATGGCCAAGACCAAAGAGCTGTCCAAAGACACTAGAGACAAAGTTGTACACCTCCACAAGGCTGGAAAGGGCTACGAGGAAATTGCCAAGCAGCTTGGTGAAAAAAGGTCCACCGTTGGAGAAATCATTAGATAATGGAAGCAGCTAAACATGACTGTCAATCTCCCTCGGACTGGGGCTCCATGCAAGATCTCACCTCTTGGGGTCTCAATGATCCTAAGAAAGGTGAGAAATCAGCCCAGAACTATACGGGAGGAGCTGGTCAATGACCTGAAAAGAGCTGGGACCACCGTTTCCAAGGTTACTGTTGGTAATACACTAAGACGTCATGGTTTGAAATCATGCATGGCACGGAAGGTTCCCCTGCTTAAACCAGCACATGTCCAGGCCCGTCTTAAGTTTGCCAGTGAACATTTGGATGATCCAGAGGAGTCATGGGAGAAAGTTATGTGGTCAGATGAGACCAAAATAGAACTTTTTGGTCATAATTCCACTAAACATGTTTGGAGGAAGAAGAATGATGAGTACCATCCCAAGAACATCTTCCCTGCTGTGAAGGATGGGGGTGGTAGCATCATGCTTTGGGAGTGTTTTTCTGCACATGAGACAGGGCGACTGCACTGTATTAAGGAGAGGATGACCGGGGCCATGTATTGCGAGATTTTGGGGAACAAACTCCTTCCCTCAGTTAGAGCATTGAAGATGGGTCAAGGCTGGGTCTTCCAACATGACAATGACCCGATGCATACAGCCAGGATAACCAAGGAGTGGCTCTGTAAGAAGCATATCAAGGTTCTGGCGTGGCCTAGCCAGTCTCCAGAGAATCTTTGGAGGGAGCTCAAACTCCGTGTTTCTCAGCGACAGGCCAGAAACCTGACTAATCTAGAGAAGATCCATGTGGAGAAGTGGGCCAAAATCCCGCCTGCAGTGTGTGCAAACCTGGTGAAAAACTACAGGAAACATTTGACCTCTGTAATTGCAAATAAAGGCTACTGTACCAAATATTAACATTGATTTTCTCAGGTGTTCAAATACTTATTTGCAGCTGTATCATACAAATAAATAGTAAAAAAATCATACATTGTGATTTCTGGATTTTTTTTTTTAGATTATGTCTCTCACAGTGGACATGCACCTACGATGACAATTTCAGATCCCTCCCATGAAGTGGGATAACTTGCAAAATAGCAGGGTGTTCAAATACTTATATTCCTCAATGTAATTGTGTATCATCCGCATAACAATGAAACTTTATGGAGTGTTTCCTAATAATATTGCCCAATATGCTTTCATATATAATGCAAATAGAATTGGTCTAAGCACAGAACCTTGCACCCCGCACTTTTAGAGTTAAACTCCGCGCATGCGGGATCTCGGACTGCTCCGGAGGCCTACATCATCACCGACCCCCACTGCTGCATGTCGCCCACAGCGGAGGCGCCACAAGCGGCGTGAGAGGAAGCAGAAGAGGGGTAAGCGCGGAGGTATCCGGGATAGGCTTACGGCTAACCCACACAAGCCATCTATCCCCACCATCGTACTGGCTAACGTACGCTCTTTGGACAATAAACTGGACTACATCTGATTACTACGTTCAACTCAAAGGACTGTAAGAGACTGTTGTGTTTTTGTATTCACGGAAACATGGCTCAGCGACAGCGTTCCGGACTGCGCCATTCAGCTCGACCAGCTGACGTGCTATCGAGCAGACAGAGCTCTCGGGTCGCGGGAGGAAAAACCCGCAGCGGCGGGCTTTGTGTTTACATCAATGACGCGTGGCGCCGCGATGCTGTTGTGACCTGCAAACACTGCTCACCCCTGGTGGAGTTTATGATCATTAAGTGCCGGCCGTTCTATCTGCCGAGGGAATACACTGCCATACTGCTTGTTTCGGTTTACATTCCCCCGAACAACAACAACAGCAACAGGAACGATGCACTAAATGAACTGTACCAGCACATCAGTGAGCAGCAGACAGCACACCCCAATGCTTTTCTCATCATAGCTGGGGATTTCAACCATGCTGACTTAAAGAGTGTGTTTCCAAAAATACACCAACACATTAACTTTCCAACAAGAGGTAATAACATTTTAGACTTTGTTTACACCACACAGAGAGGAGCTTACAAAGCCCTCCCCCTCCCCCACCTTGGTGCCTCAGACCACATCACTGTCATGCTAATGCCTGCATACAGACCGCTCGTTAAAGTCGCCAAACCAGTTCGGAAACATATTCAAGTGTGGCCAGAAGGGTCGTCGGATGCTCTTCAAGACTGCTTTGATACAACTGACTGGAATATGTTTAAGCAGGCTGCCACTTACAATAACACCACTGACCTCCAGGTGTACTCAGAGACTGTCACTGCCTACATCACCAAGTGTATTGAGGATGTAACAGTCACAAAAACCATTACTGTCCGGGCCAACCAGAAGCCGTGGATGACAGGGGAGGTCTACAGACTCCTGGAGACGCGGAACGCTGCCTTCAGAGCTGGAGATGAGGTGGGCCTGAGAACAGCCAGGGCCAACCTATCCCGCGGCATCAGAGAGGCTAAGAGACAGTACTCCAGGAGGATAGCCCATCGTTTCAGTGACAGCAGAGACACTCGGAACCTGTGGCAGGGGATACAGACCATTACGGACTACAAACCCCCACAGCGGACCTGTGACAGCAACATCTCTCTGCTGAACGAGCTGAACGCCTTCTTCGCTCGCTTTGAGGCACAAAACAGCTCCACTGCACAGAAGACTCCACCTCCTCCCAGCGACCAGGTGATGATGCTGACCCCGGACAGCGTGAGGAGATCCTTCAGCAGGATCAATGCACGCAAAGCTCCGGGTCCTGACAACATTCCTGGGCGTGTACTGAGAGTCTGTGCAGCAGAACTCACTGAGGTCTTCACAGACATTTTCAACATCTCACTTAGTCAGGCTGTTGTTCCCACATGCTTCAAAGCTACCACCATCATTCCAGTCCCGAAGAAGCCATCTCCGTCCTGCTTCAATGACTACCGTCCTGTTGCACTTACTCCCATCCTCATAAAGTGCTTCGAACGGCTAGTCATGCACCACATCAAGTCTGCCCCCCCCCTCCCTGGACCCATTCCAGTTTGCATATCGGTCTAACCGGTCGACCGATGATGCCATCTCAACTACCCTCCACTCAGCACTCACTCATCTAGAGAAAAAAGACTCATACGTCAGAATGCTGTTCATAGACTTCTTTTCAGCATTCAACACAATCATCCCTCAACAGCTCATTCACAAACTGATCGAGCTGGGGCTCAACACTTCGCTGTGCAACTGGCTGCTGGACTTTCTGACTGGAAGACCTCAGGCAGTACGTGTCGGCAGCAACACATCCAGCATCATCACATTGAACACTGGGGCCCCCCAAGGATGTGTGCTGAGCCCCCTCCTCTTCACTCTGCTGACACACGACTGCACGCCGTCACTCAACTCCAACCTCTTCATTAAGTTTGCGGATGACATGACTGTGGTGGGTCTCAGTAGCAACAGAGATGAGACAAACTACAGGAGCGAGGTGAGCCACCTGGCCGGGTGGTGCAGTGACAACAATCTCTCTCTGAACGTGGAGAAGACGAAGGAGATTGTTGTTGACTTCAGGAGAGCGCACACTCAGCATGTTCCTCTGACCATCAACGGTGCGACTGTGGAGAGAGTGAGCAGCACCAAGTTCCTGGGCGTGCACATCACAGAGGACCTCTCCTGGATGGACAACACTGCAGCACTGGCCAAGAAATCACAGCAGCGTCTCTACTTCCTCCGCAATCTGAGGAGAGCCAGAGCCCCACCCCCCATCATGTACACCTTCTACAGAGGCACCATCGAGAGCATTCTGACTAGCTGCATCACTGTGTGGTATGGCGCCTGCAACGCGTCCTGCCGGAAGACTCTGCAACGCATAGTGAGCAGCTGAGAAGATCATTGGTGTCTCTCTCCCCTCCCTCCAGGACATTTATGGAACCCGTCTCACTCGCAAAGCCCTCTGCATTGCAGGTGATCCCACACACCCGTCACACAGCTTCATCAGTCTGCTGCCATCAGGGAAGAGACTGCGGAGTCTCCAGGCCAGGACCAGCAGACTGAAGGACAGCTTCATCCATCAGGCTGTCAGGAAGCTGAACTCGCTCCCGAACTTGCCCCCCCGTCCCTCTTCTGCCCCAGGCACCACTGAACCATGAACCCCCCCCCTCAGATCCCACATCCCCAGGTCCTTCCAATAACATACGATGTCATGCACCAGTCACTTTGTGTAGCATTGGTCTGCTCACTACCTCATTCACCATGGAACTGACGTCATTCTACCACCTCATCAGTCAGTTTAAATAAAATAAGCCCTTTGTCACTTTAATCAGACTGAATAAGCTTTTTTTTTATGCACTTAAAATCTTTTTATCTGCACTGTTTGTTCACTGGTTTGCACTTTATCTGCCATGTGCCTTGCGCTGCTCTTATTTAAGCTTATTTTTATTTTATTTTTTTATTATGTCTTTTTTTTTATTCCCTTATTGTATAGTTTTAGCTTATATTTTATATTTGATCTAGATTTTAGGCTCTACTGTTAGTGTTATCTGTATGCACCGGGGGTCTGAGAGTAACGCAATTTCGATTCTCTGTATGTATGTAATGTACATGTGGAAGAATTGACAATAAAGCAGACTTGACTTGACAATTAAATGCCATATGCCCTTTAACTCATCTTCCAGATTGTGCATCAAACCAGCAAGATTTGTTGATTTGCCTTAGGTCATTTGCGGGTGGTCACATGTCATCTTTTGATTAGAAAACTTTTTTGTAAATAAGTACACAAAATAAAATAAAAAAATAAGAAAGTCCACTTCCTTGTCTTTAGTAGATAACTTCGGTGTGCTCGGACGATTCATCGTTAACATGTACAAACTGAGATTGGTCGGATTGATAGGATTTAAACCAGTGTAGTGCGGATCCTTTAATGTCAATTAATTGTTCCAGTCTCTTTAATAGGATGTGATGGTCAGTGGTGTTGAATGCAGGGCTAAGATCTAACAAGACAAGTACAGAGACAAGTCCATTGTCTGATACAGTTAAACGGTCATTTGTAATCTTCACCAATGCTGTCTCTGTGCTATGATGCACTCTAAGTCCTGACTGAAAATCGTCAAATATACTATTGTTATTTAGAAAGTCACATAACTGATTAGCAATTGTTTATTCAAGGATCTTAGAGATAAAGGGAAAGTTAGATATAGGTCTATAGTTGGCTAAAAACTGTGGATATGAAAACTTGAGCTGTGTTATTATGATGGATAGCTTATGCCTACACATTAAGTGTCACATCTCGGCCCTAGTTAAGTTATGTGTTTCCTTGTTCACTTATTTAGTTTATTATTGGTATCTGTCAGACTTACTCTCTAGTTTCAGATATTCCCTGCGCTCATGTGTCTCCCGCCTGTGATTGCCTGATTGAACCCACCTGTCCCTAATTGCCTCCCTTGTGTATTTAGTCTGTGTGCTCCCCTTGCCGGTCGCCAGTTTGTCTTACCTGTTTCTGTGAGTTCCAGCACTATAGTTTCCTGATATTATTGCATAGAGTCGACCCTGCCTTTGCCTGATGTTTGGACACTTCTGCCAGTAAAGTTGTTTTTTACAAACTCCTACCAGCTGTCTAGAGTCTGCTTTTGAGTTCTGCCTCCCCTGAGTGAGCCTGATACCAAGATGTTTTACTCTTTTAAGTCTGCCTTATGCAACATGTTATACCAGCAGCTGTAACCCCCTAGACTGTAACTAATGGACAGATAGTTAAGAGGATGTGGGGGAAGGGTCAAACCAAGGTCAGAAGTGAACAGGAATCTAGGGAGACAAAGCTGTAAAATATACTGAGTGTTGGACAGGGTGTGGCTTTATCATATATAACGACTGTGTTGTGCCTAAAACTTTAGATTGGGGGAGCCGTAGCAATAAGATGGTAAGTGCTGTAGGTTGTGTCTCCAGACATTTCTGTGGTGTTTGTATCCCCAAATGTCTGTATTGTTTGTGTGGAAATACTGCTTGAAAGACATTGGTAGGTCTCGTGTGGACCCCTTCTTCAACAAACTCAGAGAGAGGTTGGAATATCTCGACAAAACCCTGGATCAAGAGTGGGCTTTTTAAGCAGAGGTTTAATTACAGCTACTGTGGTAAATAGCCTGTTAATAAAGACAGATTGCTCCTAGCTAGTAAAGAACTATGCTAACTAGCGGTAAAACATCTTTAAGCAGCCTAGTTGGAACGGGGTCTAAGATGTGTTGATTAGATGAAGAAATTGTCAACGTTATTTGAAAGTGGTTGACAAGAGAGAAGCAGTTAAAGTACACATCAAGTTTCACAGCTCCCTCCAAAGTCTATGCTTGAAGATCGGCACCAGCTGAGGGCAGTATGTGATTAACTTTTTTCTCTAATAGTTACATTTTTATCATTAAAGAAGGTCATAAAGTTGTTACTACTGAGGACTATAGGAATACAAGGTTCAGTGGAGCTGTGGCTCTCTGTGAGCCTGGCTAGTGCTGAAAAGGAACCTGGGGTTGTTTTATTTTCCTCTATTAATGAAAGGTTTCTCTGGCATTATGGAGGGCCTTCCATATTTTAAGACTATCTTGCCAAGCTACCCGAGATTCTCCAAGATTGTTGGAATGCTATTTCCTTTCAAGTTTTCATGTTTGCTTTAATTTGCGGGTTTTGGCTTTATACCATGGCGCTAACCTAAACCTTTGTTTTATCTTTTTTAGAGAGGCAACAGAGTTAAGTGTCGTTCCCAATGAACCTGCAGCACTATCAACAAGATGAGCACTTAGGGATGGACTGAAATTAGCGTTAGAGTCCTATAGACATAGAATTTAATTAAATTCAGATGAAATCACTTCCTTAAATTAGCTACAGCACTATCAGAAATCTAGTGTAGTAGTATTTGGCTAGTGGCGTGTAGTCCAGTAACAGTAAAAGGTCATTAAATAATGGTCCAATAATTAAGGATTCTACCAGAACAAGGTCAAGGGTGTGGCCAAAACAGTGAGTGGGTTTATCTATACTCTGACATAAGCCAAATTAATCTAATAATGAGAAACTCAGTACTAAGGCTATCATTTTCAACATCCACATTATAATCACCTACAATAATTACTTTATCTGTTTTAAGGACTAAACTTGATAGAAATTGTGAGAATTCAGATAAAAACTCAGAATAAGGACTAGACACTATAACAAACACAATTGGCTGTTGTGTTTTCAATTGTTGGGTGTGAAAGACCTAGGACAAGGCTTTCGAATGAGTTATAATTTAGTTTAGGTTTAGGATTGATTGATAGGCCTGAGTCAAAAATGGCTATAACACCACCTCCTCGGCCGGTGCCTCGAGGAATCTGAATATTAATAGGATTGGGGAGAGTGGATTCATTTAGGCTAACATATTCTTCACAACTGAGCCAGGTTTCAGTAAGACAAAATAAATCAATATGATAATCTGATATTAGATAGTTTACTAGTGCAGCTTTAGATGACAGAGATCTGATGTTTAGGAGTCCAAATTTAATTATCCTATTTTCAGGTGCTATTTCAGTGGTGGTAATTTTTGTTACATTTTTATGAATAACTCCTCTTCTGTTAACTTTTGATTTTATTCATTTAAGTGGTCGGGGGCAGACACCGTCATTATGGGGTTATGGGTGGGTAACTGCTCTGAAAGCGCAGAAAGGCGTGTAGGACTGCAACTCTGCCTCCTCGTCTCAAATCTGGGTTGTCATGGTTTAGGTCCACTATAAACTCGGCCAGATTTCTAGATATGAGAGCTGCACCATCCAAAGTGGGATGAATGCCGTCTCTCCTAATCAGTTAAAACATTCTTACTAACATATTTAATGATTAATCTTGATTATTTTCCCTTCTAGTTAGCAATGCAGCTTACAATTTTAACATAACTTGTGTCCTTCCATTCCCATCAGGATTTTAGATGTAATCTTACTCTTCATTTCTCCCTTAATCCCAGTTTAAACAAAACAGGGGTACCAGGATCTCAACTCTCTTGACAGCCTCTTACTTGGAGATCTTTGACAGACACACTCATAGACTCCTACATTACCAACAGTTGACCGTTAGGCTACTCTATCCAAGTGTATTTGTTTGCATTTATACTTGCGAACAATGGAAGATTGGGCTCCCTGGCAAATTATTTTCATATGAAAAGACAAAACAGGAACATACAGCAGGGAAAATAAGTATTTGACACATCAGCATTTTTATCAGTAAGGGGATTTCTAAGTGGGCTTTTGACACAAAATGTCCACCAGATGTAGCCATCAAGCCAAATATTGAATTCATACAAAGAAATCAGAACATTTATTTAACATATTGAGTCATAATAAATAAAGTGAAATGACACAGGGAATAAGTATTGAACACACTATTTAATACTTTGTAGAAAAGCCTTTGTTGGTGATTACAGTTTCTAGACGCCTCTTGTATGGAGAGACCAGTCGCCTGCATTTCTCAGGAATGATTCTGGCCCATTCTTCCACACAAATGGTCTTTAAATCTTGAAGGTTCCTTGGGCCTCTTTTATTAACTTTGATCTTCAGTTCTCTCCATAGATTTTCTACGGGATTTAGGTCAGGTGATTGACTGGGCCAATCAAGCAACTTCATTTCTCTGACCATACTATAGTCTCCCAATAATCCACAGGCTTCTCCAAATGCTCTTTCGCAAACTTTAACTGAGCCTACGTGGAGCACCTGATCGTGGCCGGTTTATGGTGAACTGATGCTCTTTCCATTTCCGGATAATGGCCCCCACAGTGCTCACTGTTCACACATTCAGCATTCTGGAAATGCGCCTATAACCATTCCCATCAAAATGCTTTTCAACGATAAGATTACAAAGATCTTGAGTGAGTTCTTTGATTTTACCCATCATGAAGTCTTTCCTGTGTGCCTCCTGGGTAATGAGAAGCCTTTATAGGGCATCAATTAGGACTAAAGCAGCTAATATAAATTAGTACTGGCAGGGTTTCTTTCTCAATACTGACAGATTTCAGGTAATCTTCTGGCTTTCTATGCCATTTTGCACCTTGTTATCTTGATGTGTTCAATACTTGTTCCCTGTGTCATTTCACTTTATTTATTATGACTCAACTTGTATACTTGTAAATGTTCTGATTTCTTTCTATGAATTCAATATTTGGCTTGATGGCTA
This sequence comes from Coreoperca whiteheadi, assembly GCA_011952105.1. Classification (NCBI taxonomy): domain Eukaryota; kingdom Metazoa; phylum Chordata; class Actinopteri; order Centrarchiformes; family Sinipercidae; genus Coreoperca; species Coreoperca whiteheadi. Next base: position 30,471,963 of record CM022474.1, read on the forward strand.
CATCTGCTGGACATTTTGTGTCAATAGCCCACTTAGAAATCCCCTTACTGATAAAAATGCTGATGTGTAAAATACATATTTTCCCCGCTGTAGAGAGACATTATCAAATACTATGTAATTTTTTTATGTCAAACTTTGTCCACATAACTACTGGTAATGATGATGTCTTTTTGTTTCTAATGAATAATCCATGTAGGAGTTTGAGCGGCACTCCATCCCATGCAACGGGGGACCAGTGTAATTTTTTTTAAGAAAAGAGGGGACTTCGGTCAACCTGTAGTGGGAACCTTCTTTTCTGTTTTATTTCTGAATATTTCAATGCCCATTTCTGTTCAGGTTAAACTGTACATGCTGAAGAAGCATGTCAGTTGACAATAAAAACCCATACAGACCACAACATCAAACTGTGACTTTAACCCTAACCCTAACCCAGCTATTCCCAATACATTTAAGCATGTCAATTTTTTATTATCTACGTGCATTTCATACAGTAACCGTGTGCATGATGAGTTATCAGGCTTTATTACATTCACACACAGCTTTGTAGGAAGAGTTACACATTTTTCAATGGGTCTTCAGTCCATGATGTAGTCATAAAACAAGTTGGTTCTGGGGCATTTTGAGTTATTTACAGATTCTGAAAGTGTAGTCTCCAAGCTTTCCAATGATGTGTAACACATGGAAATCTGATAATATTTGGAGAAGTTGTGGCCATTTGAAGGTAGGGACTCAAAAAAGCTCAAAAGGGAGAAAATGGCCTCTAAAGATTGTGCAGTTCTGCTGACTTGTGTCCCTGGTTTCCGTGACAGGTCACTACATCCTGCAACACCTCGACAGTCCAGGGACATACGCAAGGATCCGGCGGCGTTCGACACCATCGTCCCGGACATCCTACATAAGAAAACTGACCCAGCTCTCTGTTCCAGCCCCCACCTTTCAGTGGATAGCAAGCTTCCTGACAGACCTGTGGCAGCAGGTGAGGCTGGGGAACATCACATCCAGTACCCGGATAATCAGTACTGGCGCCCCCCAGTGTGTACTCTCCCCACTGCTCTTCTCCCTCTACACCAACGACTAGACCTCAGGAGACCTTGCAGACGACACAACGGTCATTGGCCGCATCCACGACGATGACGAGTCTGCATACAGACAGGAGGTTGAACAGCTGGCCCTCTGGTGCGGTTGAAACAACCTGGAGCAGAACATACTCAAAATTGTGGAGATGACAGTTGACTCCAGGAGAATCCCCCCAACACTGTCCCCCATCACCATTCTGATAAACAATGTGTCTACTGTGGAAGCCTTCAGGTTTCTGGGATCCATGCTCTCCCAGGACCTAAAGTGGGCGTCCAAGATCAACACCGTCATCAAAAAGGCCTAGCAGAGGATGTACTTCCTGCGCCAAGCCAGGAAGTTCAACCTGCCTCAAGAGCTGCTGATCCAGTTCTACTTTACAATAATCCAGTCTGTTCTCTGCACTTCCATCACTGTCTGGTTTGGATCGGCCACCAAACAGGATAGAAAAGATCATCGGCGCTGACCTGCCCTCCATTCAGGACTTATACAAGTCCAGAGTCAGGAAATGGCAGGAAACATCACTGCAGATACGTCACACCCTGCACACAACCGGTTACAACTTCTCTAGTCTGGTAGGTGTTACAGAGCACTGTACGCCGAAACGACCAGACACAAGAACAGTTTCTACCCACAGGCTGTCACTCTGATGAAAAGTTACCACCATTCACCAGCGACATTAACATCCACTGTACCTGTACATTTCTCTCATGATTTATGTAAATATTAATACTTTTAAATCTATGCATGCTGTAAAAACCACAGGTATACTTTATATCCATCTACCTCATGTACATAAGCTACCTGTTACATTAATCATATTTATCTCAGCATCATTTGCACTAACTGTTTTACTGCTGTGTATGTACACATAGCGCACGGAAAACCAGAATCAAGATTCAGATTCTGATCATAACTCAAAGCTTCTGTGAGCTGTGACCTTTGCAGGCTGAATGACCAGAGAGAGAGCAGTCATTACCAGGCTTTATCCCTTTGTGTGTCTGTTGCAGCCCCACAGAGATGAGAATAGCTCTTAGAGCACTGATTCTCTAACTGGGGATCAAGCTCCTCTAGGTGGTCAGAGGATAATTTTTCAGTGTCATAGGATATAGTTATACTATACAAACACTTACTTTTTTTCCAGATTTTTCTGTATTTTTGCATTTCTGTTTCTTGCTTTCACTCCAACTTCTGTGACAATCATCACATGAATCACCATGAAAATGGAAAACACATTCTTCAATTTAACTACTGTTGATATTTAAAATACTTTTTTACCATGAGGAAAGTGTTCAAGGTTTAATGTAACATTCAGATGAATGTTTTCTATGATTCAAGGTGATGTTACAGAATGCTTCATATTCTTCATTTATATGTTATCAATCAATTTAAAAATGTTATTTTAGGAAGCTATATGACAATGAAGAGTAAAGAATGCAACCGCAGGGGGGCACAAGCCAGTGTCTTCATGTGCCAGTCCCAAGTCTGGATAAATGCAGAGGGTTGTGTCAGGAAGGGCATCCGACGTCAAACTCATGCCAAACTAAAAATGCGAATCACGACAATGACTTCCATACCGGATCGGTAGGGGCACGGGTTAACAACGACCGCCACCGGTGCTGTTGACCTACAGGGTACCGGTGGAAATTGGACTACTGTTGGTCGAAGACGAAGAAGGAGAGGAGGAAGGTGTGTTCGTAGACAGAGAGAGAAGAGGAAAGCTAAGAATGTAGGACTGACAGTAGGGACTTTGAATGTTGGGACTATGACAGGGAAGGCTAGAGAGTTGATTGACATGATGAGGAGAAGGAAGGTGGACATACTGTGTGTCCAGGAGACCAGGTGCAAAGGTAGCAAGGCTAGAAGCTTAGGAGCAGGGTTCAAGTTGTTCTACCATGGGTCGGATAGGAAGAGAAACGGAGTAGGAGTTATCCTGAAAGAGGAGTTTGTGAGGAATGTTCTTGAGGTGAAAAGAGTGTCAGACAGGTTGATAAGCCTGAAGCTGGAAATTGAAGGGGTGATGTTCAATGTTGTGAGTGGTTATGCTCCACAGGTAGGATGTGAGTTAGAAGAGAAGGAGAAATTCTGGAGTGAGTTAGATGAAGTGATGCAGAGCATCCCCAGAGGTGAGAGAGTGGTGATTGGTGCAGATTTCAACGGGCATGTAGGTGAAGGGAACAGAGGTGATGAGAATGTGATGGGCAGGTTTGGTCTTCAGGACAGGAACGCAGAAGGACAGATGGTGGTAGACTTTGCAAAGAGGATGGAAATGGCTGTAGTGAACACTTTCTTCCAGAAGAGGCAGGAACATAGGGTGACATATAAGAGCGGAGGGAGAAGCACTCAGGTGGACTACATCTTGTGTAGACGTTGTAATCTGAAAGAGACCAGTGACTGTAAAGTAGTGGTAGGGGAGAGTGTAGCCAGACAACACAGGATGGTAGTGTGTAAAATGACTCTGGTGGTGAGGAAGATGAAGAGGACAAAGGCAGAGCAGAGGACGAAGTGGTGGAAGTTGAAAAAGGAAGAATGTTGTTTAGTTTTCAGGGAGGAGCTGAGACAGACTCTGGGTGGTCGAGAAGTGCTCCCAGATGACTTGACCACTACAGCTAATGTGATCAGGGAGACAGGTAGGAGGGTACTCGGTGTGTCATCTGGAAAGAGGAAAGTGGACAAGGAGACTTGGTGGTGGAACCAGGAAGTTCAGGAGTGTATACAGAGAAAGAGGTTAACAAAGAAGAAGTGGGACACTGAGAGCACTGAAGAGAGTAGACAGGAGTACAGGGAGATGCAGCGTAAGGTGAAGGTAGAGGTGGCAAAGGCCAAACAAAGAGCATATGAGGACTTGTATGCTAGGTTGGACACTAAAGAGGGAGAGGCGGATTTGTACAGGTTGGCCAGAGAAAGAGATAGAG
>CM022474.1:30475976-30486662 GCA_011952105.1 Coreoperca whiteheadi
AAAACAGAGGAATGAAGCTTAGCCGCAGTAAGACAGAATACATGTGTGTCAATTAAAGGGACCCAGGTGGAACGGCGAGGTTACAGGGAGCAGAGGTGAAGAAGGTGCAGGACTTTAAGTACTTAGGGTCAACGGTTCAGAGCAATGGAGACTGTGGAAAAGAGGTGAAGAGGCGAGTGCAAGCAGGTTGGAACTGGTGGAGAAAAGTGTCAGGTGTGTTGTGTGATAAAAGAGTATCAGCAAGAATGAAAGGAAAGGTGTTCAAGACGGTGGTGAGACCAGCGATGTTGTACAGCTTAGAGACAGTGGAACTGAAGAAAAGACAAGAGGCAGAGCTGGAGGTAGCAGAGCTTAAGATGTTGAGGTTCTCTTTGGGAGTGACGAGGATGGACAGGATCAGGAACGAGTACATCAGAGGGACAGCTCATGTTAGATGTTTCGGAGATAAAGTCAGAGAGGCCAGATTGAGGTGGTTTGGACATGTTCAGAGGAGAGACTGTGAATATATTGGTAGAAGGATGCTGAGGTTGGAGCTGCCAGGCAGGAGGTCTAGAGGAAGACCAAAGAGGAGATTTATGGATGTAGTGAGAGAGGACATGAAGTTAATTGGTGTGAGTGAAGAGGATGGAGAGGACAGGGTTAGATGGAGGCGCATGATACGCTGTGGCGACCCCTGAAAGGGAGCAGCCGAAAGGAAAAGAAGAAGAACATCACAATGAAGAGTAAAGAGAGTTAGTACACTTTCCCAAAATCAGCCCCGTTTGTAAGGCATGAGGGGGAAGAAGTATTTTGTAATTTAAAAAAATCCAAAATCAAAAAATGCATGAAGAAATTTAAATGAATGAATATGTACAGTATATTACCCATGTACCACATATCCTTAACACTGCTACTGGTTATGAAAAGACTGGAAGCTGCTGGTTATCTTTGCATGTGGGTGTGTGATGTGGTTGATGATCATCAGATATGCTAAGCAGCATCATGCCAGCTAGCAGGCAGGTTCAGACATGTAGCGAGGACCCCAAAGTGTATAGATGCACCTCACTCTGCCTGAGTAAAACCTCACATGAAGCGTCTCCTGGGGATAGACATTCATCCTTTCCTGCTTTAGCATCACATTACCTCAGAACAACCCCCATGATAACTGGTCCTCCTAAAACCTCCATCCACTGTAAAAGGCAGTTTTAACACTGCCTGACAGCATACAAGAATGTATAAAGTATCACCTACACTGCGCTTGGTGTTGTTAAGTAAATAATTGTTGCACAAATTCAATTTGGCTCTCACAGCTAAGCAGTTACATTTTTAACTGAGTGCTATGTACACACTATAAATATACAGTTAGCAGCAGAATCTTTAGTTACTTTTCAATGATTCACCCTACCCTGAAAACATTTCCCATATCCCAATGTCCCTGTATTCACATGAGATTAAGATGTCTTCACCTTGCTTTTGATTGGATGAACCTAAAATGAAAAACCAATTACAAAAATGTATTGTATGTATCTGCACAAAAACAAATGGTGAGAATCTTTACTTAAATTTAAATTACTGTCACATAGTTTATAGGTACAAGTTTGTTTGGAGGAAATGCACAGATCAATTTTCAGAGGTAGGAGAAGTGTTGAGAGCAGCCTCGCTCTTTATATATGGATAACTGAGTTAGCTAGATTTGATTGATGATTATCTGTGTTGTTCTATCTTGAGCTAGTTTCACATGACTACTCAGCCAATCATATGAATCCTTTCAAATTAAGAGCACACTGTTTAAACACAAATCATCTCTGATTAACAAGTCAAACTTGTGGTCAAAGAACCAAATTAACTGGATCATTTTTGCCTTGATTACCCATGGCTGAACAACAGGTCCCTGGTCAGAGATGTGATGGTCACATCAACCACTGCTGATAAGCCAGTGTTTACATAGGGAAGGATGACAAAGCAAAATTTACCTTCACACAATTCTATTCAACATACAAACTGCTCCATACAACACAGTTTGTTCTCAGTGATTTGGCCGGTGAGCCATTTTATTGGTGGTTTGGTAAACAGACCCCTAAACAGACGTGATGGAGATGTTACACTTTCAACTTCCACGACCAACAATATGCTTTGACGAATTGGTTCCCTCTTTCAAGAAGGGAAATGCTGAAAATTATTTAGCACTCAGGCTTGTCAGTGTCAAGTATTATCATTGGCATTTTAACATTTGAGTGTTTTTATGTAATGTTACATACACACTGAGAGAACACGTATCACAGCAAATAACCACTCCTCTATGCTCCTCTTCCTGATCCTGCTGCCTCCTCTGTGTCTCCTCCTTCAGCTCCTCCTCTGAGATGTTGAATCCTCCTCCACAGCGACAACTGTATGTATACACACATTCATCTGAAACAACACACACTCACATTTTAGAGGGAAAATTAAAGATTGACCTGCTATTAATCAGACAGTGAGCATGAAAATGTACGGATATTATGATAATGACATGTAATGCTAATTGAAAAGTGAAATACAATAACTCAAGAGCTATAATGACAATATTAATTTGCTATATATACCATTAGAATAAAAATGTGTCTATTTGAAAAAATATATAAATATGAGTAAATAAATAAAGCTGTTAGTCCTGAGGGTGGTGCTAGAGGAAATTATGCATCTTCGGAGGGCCATGAATATCCATACAAACTTGTAATTTGTATAAAAACTTCTGTCACACTGTCATTTAATTCTGCCTTGTAAGGTGATCTTGAGTGTTTTGAAATGTTATAAATAAAATGTAAAATTATTATTATTCATGCAAATCTCACTTGTTTCAAACAGATTGCTCCATCATTGGGATCCAGCAGGGCAAAGATCTTATGAACTATTGAGAATGACAGTAGTATACCCCAGGTTTATTAACAGCATGTTGCACCAGCCACATGTAAGTTTAAACATACAGTAGCTTAGTTTGATTGTAGTAGAGGAGTTACGCTTTTACTTTGACAGTCTCCTTAATTTTTACAGTGAAAATGAGTATTGTGATGACAGTTACTTGGAATTAGGGTTCCAACAGTATGAGATTTTCAAGGTATAATAATCGTCTCAGAAAATATCACAGTACACAATTATCATTATTATTGTTATCAGTTACAATGACCTTTAAAGGAATGAAAGGTTTTTTGTGTTTGAACAAAAGCTTTAATATAATTTCACAAAATATATGTCCTGACAGACATGAAACTTGATATAAACTTGAAATATTGTTTTTAATAACATTAATATGGTAGAATTCAATTTCATAGATAAGCAAATGTACCAGGTATGATAACTGTCAATTTTCATACCACGGTATAGGCCTACCGTGAAACCTGTGTACCGCTGCAACCTTACTCGTAATACATGAGGGGCACAAGTGCGATTTCATGTTTCTTTCACTTAGGGGTGTACGATATGACAATATCGTACAAACTGATATACAATACTGATATAAATCACAGGTCTTGCCGTAGAGTATACACCTATTATTTTTATTCCTTAAATATTTCAGGTTGTTATAGACCATAGTCTGCAATGCTGCATGTCAATGTGCCCAGGATGGTTTTTTTTTTGCATCAATGCCATGAAGTACCTTTAAATTTCCGGTATTTAATCAATTGGATTACTCAAATACAGATAGACATTCATATCTGATCATATTAACCATAAACAATTTCACACTTACTTTCCCAGAACATTTACCGTATCATCATAGCTATTGATACTGCAAAATAGAATTCACCTACTGCTTCTTTCACTTGAGATCGTACCTGCCAAAAATCCCATTTTTCCCGGGTTCCTCCCGTATTTCAAGGCCAACTCCCGATGGCCTCCCATTTAGTAGTTTCTCCAAGGAAACTCCCGTAATTTGCAGCCATGCAAACTTTATTATGAAAACACGGATCCAAATTTTGGATGTTTGTTGCCAGACTGGCTATGAAACACATATACACACACACACAATCCTGTTGGTGTTTACAATGATGGGCACCAAACTGTGTAGGTGCAGTCAATTAGATTTGGCTATCAAGATTGTCAAAGATAACCATAAATAACTTTAATAAATAAAGTTATTGGGGCACCACTCTTAAAGAAGAGAAATGATAGCCAATTAATTGAGTCTCATAAAATACAATAAACTATCAATTTGGAACTCAGATTAATAATTAAATTAATAACTATAACCAAAATTTACCATTTATAACTGGTAGGTTGAGGGATAAGGAATTCAACATAGAAGATGTTGGTAAATGACTCACTCTTGTGAAACATTAAAGAAGCCAGCATAAATATACACAAGCATTTATTAAAAGATAAACAAAGCAAAACACACAATTTGAAGCCTAACTCTAAGGACAGTAAACTGTGTGTCTGTGTATGTGCGTGTGTGTGTGTGCGCGCGTGCGTGTGTGCATGCCTGTGCAATGCATGCGTGTCCAAGATGGCTGCTTGGATGTAAAATGGCATCGAACAAAAGAATGAAACAGATGAAAACACATCACAATAAACCTCAGAAAAAAATCTTCAGTAACGTTACATGTACATCATAAACTTAATAGCTCTGAGATTAGCCAAGTACACTGTTAAGCTATGCTATGCCCAGTGTTGCATTACTGGTTCTTCCCCGTTAGGGAAGAAGTTGCTTTGGCATTGTTGCTCCATTATCAGAATCAGAATTACTGATTCACTGCCATGTGGGGAGAGACAAAGAGATTTGGGTCTGTTTGTAAAACACAAGCCTGTTAAACAGGAAGAGCAACGCCAAAGCCGACGGAGAGCCAGAGAGAGCTAGTGCCGCCCGCCTTCCCCTCCGACGTCGACAGCGTATCCGTCGTTCTCGCCGACGGATATTCCCTAATCACGAGCCGCTGATCACGGTCCCCTCTCCAGTTAAAACAAACTGGCTAGATCACTGGACAAAGCGATCTCCCAAGTAAGAGGTTAAATTGTGTCTGGGCAGAGTTAGATATCATAACTGTGTGTTATTTCATCGAAGCTATATTGTTGTGAATTGTGCTTGTTTACGTTAGACAACACTGCCTTTTGCGCCGCCCGCTGTGCTATTGTTAGGTTGTGTTAGCCCAGTTAGCTAACCGCGTTAGCTGTTGTCCTGTGGAGCTAATAGCTAGCTTCATCAGACTAACTCCAGTAATAAGACACAGACGAAAGTCTGAGTTCTTAGACGCGGTGGGAGGCGTGATTTATTACGCCTCCCACAGCAGTGAATCAGCGTTTTTCTCTTTGGTTTATAAGTTACCATGTATCAACCATGCTGGTAACCGTTATCCTAACCCTGTTGAGCCGACAGCTGTTGGTTGCCAGCTCAGTAAACGCAGCTGTGGTACGTGAAAGTCCGCAGCGGCACTGTGCTGAGAACGCCACCGCCCTCAGCCACAGTGCTAGGATTTTCTTGCTTCTTCGTGTGTTTTTCCCCTTGCGTTAGAAGTTACCTTGCTTGTGGTGACGAAACGTTAACTGTTAGCCTAGCCCTGTGGAGATGACGCAGCTGCAGTACATGTAAGTCCGCAGCAGCGTGTTTCTGAAAACGCCACAGCCCTCAGCCACAGCACCAGGATCCCTGGTTTCTTTGTGTGAGTTCGCTCCCTCTTTAATCTCCACGAACTCACATATCTTTAAACGCACATTTACACGCTCCAAATGGTGCTCAAGTAACGTGGTAGCATAGCACAGCTAAGCTAACAGTTATCTTAAAGGAGCAATCCGGCTGATCTCCCTTTGTCTTGTTGAATTCGGCAGGCCGCCGCCATTTTGTTTCTTGATGTCGCCTAACAACCCCCTCCTCCCCCTTTCTATTGACCCCCCCCCACACACACACACTCTGACTGGCTTGCTGATTGTATATGTTTGTTTGTTTAGTTTAGACTATAGTGATCACCCTTCACTGTCCATTATTAACGTACTACCGTACATATAAAACTATCAACATTTTAGGTGGACAGCTACCTTTGAGACTGTTTTTCACGTTTGGTTATTAATTCCTGAATTCCAGGTGGTGCCCCGTAATCATTGATCTATATTAATAACTTAATAACATTAAGTTCCTTATTAATATTCATAAATAATATTTGATATTTTATGTTAATAACCAAACCTACCCTACCTGAATCCCAACACAACCAATCAGTGGAAGACAATGTAAGTTTTAAGTAAAATACAATAAGGTACAATAAAGATAATGTAAAATACAATAAATATAAAATACAATAAGAGTGTAGTAATTATCAATTAAACCCCCGATTTACATTATAACTTAAATATAAACTATGAATATCCCTCGCAATCTATTTACATAATTCACATGATCATGTACATGTACAGTTTACATTTGGAAAATAGTTTACAAGTGAAACTTAATATTGCACAGTGGGTAGTGTATTGCACAGTGACTACAAAAGGATTTACAGCACAGAGTTTAGAAGTTTGATGGCGACAGGCAGGAATGATTTCCTGTTTCTCAGTCGTGCAGCGTGGCAGTAACAGTCTATTGCTGAACGAGCTCTTGCAGCTGACCAGCACTTTGTGGAGCGGGGTGGGAGGGAAAGTACAGAATAGTCCTGGTTTTGGACAATATCCTCCTCTCCGACACGACAGTCATCGAGTCCAGCTTCTTCCCCACAACATGACCGGCCTTGTTGAGTTTATTAGTGTCCGTCTAATGACTGCTACCCCAGCAGACCACAGCATACATGATGGCACTGGCCACCACAGACTCGTAGAACATCCTGAGCATAGTCCTACAGATGTCAAAGGACCTCAGCCGCCTCAGAAAGTAGAGATGGCTATGGCCCTTCTTGTAGACAGCGTCCACGTTCTTGCCCCAGTCCAGTTTATTGTCCAAAAACACACCCAAGTACTTGTACTCCTTCACCACTTCCACACTGATCCCCTGGAGGGAGATGGGAGTCACAGCAGCTTTGGTCCTCCTCAGGTCCCCCGCCAGTTCCTTGGCTTCATCACGTGGAGCTGAAGGTGGTTCTTCTCGCTCCAGGTGACAAAGTTGTCCACAGCAGTCCTGTACTCCCTCTCGATGCCACCGCTGATGCATCCAACCACTGCAGTGTCATCAGAGAACTGAAGGTGGCAGGACTCTGTGCAGTAGTTGAAGAGTGTGTAGTGTAGAGGGTGAAGAGGAAAGGAGAGAGGATGGTCCCCTGCGGCGCCCCGGTGTTGCTGATGACAGTGTCAGACACACAGCTCTGCAGCCACACATACTGTGGTCTGCCAGTGAGGTAATCCACAATCTAGGACACCAGAGGGGCATCTACCTGCATCACTGCCAGCTTCTCAGCCAGCAGCGCTGGCCTGATGGTGACGAACGCACTGGAAAAGTCAAAGAACATTGGTCCTGTCGATGCTGTACCATGGGCCGTAGCTGCTCCAGAACTAGTGTCTGAAGATGCTTTCACTCTGAATCCTTCCACTTGCCACATCTTCTAAGAGCGCAAGATCAGCCATTGTGCGTCATTATGCTTTGTGATGGGGCAATTTATTTTCATCTATTTAATTGCATCTGACAAGCTACAGATGTCGGTTATAATCTACGTGGAAATGGGAAATAGTTCAGTGCAAATGTAATTTCTTGCAGCTTTCTGAAAGGTTGAGACATACGTCATACGTTATTTTATCAAAAATAAAACAAACTAAAGGATATGCATGAATACCTAGATTCCGTAGCAGATGAAGCCATTTTTACTATGAAAACAACTTTCCCCAGTGGACAATTAATACATCTATCTATATATCTGCCTAATTATCTATCTGTCTATCTAATTGCATCTATATCTGCTCTGCCAGACGGACACATTGACCAGAAAATCATTTTTATGATGTATTTTATTGTATTATTTTGTTCTGTTTACCATATTATTTATGAGGATGAATAGCATAACATGTCAATATTATTGCAGAACATATTTCACTTTTCTTTTTGCAAATATGTGTTAATTTGCATTTCTGTTGTAATTTTCGTTTGTTCTAGTTTGTTTTGCAGATCGATCAAACGGGTGTTCGTGTAGGCTGTTTATTGTAAGACTTGCTTTGAGAAGTCTTCATGTTATTTATGAGAGGCAGTATTGCCATTTCTTTTACACAATGCTCTACAGTTTCACACACTTTCACATGTTTCTTCCATCTGCCATTTCTCATTTCACCCATGTTTTTGCGTACGCCTGGGTCAGAGCTTGCGTGAAGGACCGCACATTTTCCCGTCAAATTTGCTTTTTATAAATACCAATTATTGCGTAGAGAGCGGCGTACGCCTTCTTTTGTGCGTACGCAACGTTTATATATGCGGCCCCTGGAGGTCATGGATTCTGCCTGCCTTTCTCTGAAGAGCTCCTTGTGAAGGAGGAAGCTGTTTGTGGCTGCAATGTCCAGCAAGTGGAAGAACAATGTTTGACACCAGCACATACTCCTCTGGTGTACAGAGTAGTATTGTATCATTTGGTATGACAAATCAACACCTCTCATGTGCTTGTTATATTCCATGAAGTTTTGGGAATGGAATGGATCTGGTGGTCCAGTTGCCATTCTGAATTTTGAATCTTCACTGCACAGTGCTTCCAGAGAATACCTGGTGGATTATACAGCAGACAGCGACCCTGCGTGTGTCCATCCACTTCATGAAAACCAGTGGGTCATCACGGATCCAACTGATGGAGCCTCTAGGTTCATTATCCTTCAGAGCATTTGAGTGTGTGCGGATGCATTCTCTTCAATTGTGTCTATGTGCCACATGTGCCGATATTTAGGCTAAACTGATCCTTGACAGGTCTTGGACTGGTGTAGAAATGATCCACGTACAATTGAAAGCCACTGCCCAGGAATGCTGGTTTTATCAGGGACATGAGACAAGTAATATTCAAGTCCAATGCCTAAGACAAACTGTAACTTTCCAGTGTACACAGCAAAGTCCAACGTGTAGCTAAATTAATGATTTCACAACATAGGATTTGATTTCTTATTTAAATAATTTTCATAGACTGTTGGGAAATTTTACTTTGCTCAAACTTACAAAATGTAAATTTTTTTTTAACATGTGTTTTGGGTTGGGTCTGTCAGCCAAATGTGGTCGGCTTCACTTTCATGTATTGGGTCATTCCAGTATGAGCCTTTGTCGCCACCATCCTCTCAAATAAAAGGATGCTGATGTCAGTCCATTAATTAATATGTTTTGCTGTTTGCAATGTTTTTAGCAACTTGTATTTGTGTTTAGACAAATGGAATCATCCCAACACTCCGAGATTGGGTCCCAAGCCCCAATAACAAGTTTTTACGGCACAGATTCACTTAACACATGGCCAACTGATCAGATATTGAAGATCATGACCAAGCTGGACACCTGGCACCCCCATTACAATGATCACAATTAGTTATTTTCTACTGCTTGTTCCCGTTAGGGGTCGCGGGGACTGGAGCATATCCCAGTGTCTTTGGGCCTTAGGCGGGGTACACCCTGGACAGTGGCCAACTCATCGCACGGCTGACACATAGACAGACAACCATTCACACTCACATTCATCCACTAGGGGCAATTTTAGAGTTACCAATTAACCTACACGTGCATGTCTTTGGAAGCCGGAGAACCCGGAGAGAACCCACTGTAACACGGGGAGGACATGCAGACTCTACCCAGGGAGATCGTGTTCTGGTTCGGGATTCGAACCCACGATCTCCTTATTGGGGGGCAGGGGCCACCGTGCACCCCATGATCACAATTACCAAGGTTAAATAACAACATACCCTCTGCTAGAAAATGTGAATGCAGCACTTCATACTATCGCTACTAAGACCATAATTGAGACCAATGAGCTGACATACGCTACAGCAAGAGTGATCCTAGAGATGTTTGGCTATAGCAACCATCCATCCATCCATTTTCTACCGCTTATCCGGGGCCGGGTCGCGGGGGCAGCAGTCTAAGCAGAGACGCCCAGACTTCCCTCTCCCCCGACACTTCCTCCAGCTCTTCCGGGGGAATACCGAGGCGTTCCCAGGCCAGCCGAGAGACGTAGTCCCTCCAGCGTGACCTAGGTCTTCCCCGGGGCCTCCTCCCGGTTGGACGTGCCCGGAACACCTCCCCAGGGAGGCGTCCAGGAGGCATCCGGGACAGATGCCCGAGCCACCTCAGCTGACTCCTCTCGATGTGGAGGAGCAGCGGCTCTACTCTGAGCTCCTCCCGAGTGACCGAGCTCCTCACCCTATCTCTAAGGGAGCGCCCAGCCACCCTGCGGAGGAAACTCATTTCGGCCGCCTGTATCCGGGATCTTGTCCTTTCGGTCATGACCCAAAGCTCATGACCATAGGTGAGAGTAGGAACGTAGATCGACTGGTAAATAGAGAGCTTTGCCTTGCAGCTCAGCTCCTTCTTCACCACGACAGACCGGTACATCGACCGCATCACTGCGGAGGATGCACCGATCCGCCTGTCAATCTCCCGCTCCGTCCTTCCCTCACTCGTGAACAAGACCCCAAGATACTTAAACTCCTCCACTTGGGCCAGGAGCTCTCCACCAACCTGAAGGGGACAAGCCACCCTTTTCCGACTGAGAACCATGGCCTCGGATTTGGAGGTGCTGATTCTCATCCCCGCCGCTTCACACTCGGCTGCAAACCGTCCCAATGCACGCTGAAGGTCCTGGTTTG
>CM022474.1:30486982-30497102 GCA_011952105.1 Coreoperca whiteheadi
CGTCGCTTGTTCGGGCTGAGCCCGGCCGGGCCCCATGGGGCAAGACCCGGCCACCAGACGCTCGCGTTCGAGCCCCAACCCCGGGCCTGGGTCCAGGGTGGGGCCCCGGTTGCGCCGTACCGGGCGACGTCACGGACCTAGTTTTTATATTGACCATTAGGGGGGATTCGAACCGCTCTTTGTCTGGCCTGTCACCCAGGACCTGTTTGCCTTGGGAGACCCTACCAGGGGCAATAGCCCCAGACAACATAGCTCCTAGGTTCATTCAGGCACGCAAACCCCTCCACCACAATAAGGTGGCGGTTCTAGGCATAACATTTTCAATTAAATTTTATTTATATAGCGCCAATTCATAACAGAAGTTAAATCATTGCAATTTTCGTAAATGACATCGTCAACCTGAGTGAGTTAAGTTTTAGACTAGCGGTAAGTAGAGACACTGCAACTGAAAAAAGTGGCGAGTTTAGAGTGAAACTAACTAGTTAAAGTGTAGGATAAAGTGTTGATTTTACGCTCAAACACTCTAACAGACTCTGTATGTGAAACATCGCATCATCCCCACTACTGTTTTCTTTGTGTGAGTTTTAGGGTACATGGTGTGTATTTACCCTGGTTCCAGGTCATGTCCTCCAGATAGACTGTAGAATCCACTGGCCAATCCTGTTTCAGTTCCCGCACTGGAGAAGCATTAATGTATCATTATTATAGAAGTAGTAGAAGGAAGTGTGGGGGTGGACAGATGGTGAAGACAATCAGTGTGTTTACATGTACTTAAGTAACCAGTTTGCTTAGAGCAACCAGACTACGTTGGTAATCAGAAAATGTTTACATGCATTGTAGTAACCTGGTTACTGTTAATCCAAGCATGAATGCAATTTCCCCCTAACCCCAATTTTATTTTGGAAAGATGGCTTTCTTATTTTAACTGTATTGACAGAAAATGCTGCCTCCTGACTTTTTTTGGTGTATGTCTGTGTTGATCAGGCTGATGGGACATGACAACTGATGAGACTGATGACAGGACAAAGAGAGCAGAGCTTTACTTCATTGCATGAAAGTGTCTGAATTGAACCAATAGTCTAACCGACTAATTTAAAGTTCTAGAGGCTACTATGTGTTATTTTCAGTTTTAGTCGGACTTTCAACAGCTATATATTTTAAATAACGCTTTGCTCCATGTAATTATCTCTCCTTTCCTCCTCCCGCTCTGCTATTACTGCTGACATTCTCCCTGTCTGCAGTGTTTTGTTAAGTACATGTGCAGATGTACATAAAAAGCAGATTAGAAACCTGGTTACCCGTAAGATTGACAACCGTTGTCTACTCTGTTTTAATTTCTTCACTCTTATGGTGATCTGTAAGCTAACAGTGCCAAGTTAAAAAGAGTTAGTTAGCATGCAAAGACTCTGTGTGTAGCATAACAAACTAACAATTTAGCAGTGGCTACCAGATTAACTTAACAGATTTAAAACGCATCACAATAATGAAATCACATCAGTATCATCACATATATAAAGTTACTTAAACAGTTCTGTACGTAACAATGATGAATTACTTGTTAAGCTAACATGCTATGCCCACTGGCTTTTATCAGTCCGTGGGGAAGAAGAGAGATTGATTTGGGAAGTTGCTGCTCCACTAGCCGGCGTTCGTCCGTTTGGGTCAGGCGGGGAGAGAATTATGGTTCCACTGTGGAAAGTGTCTATTATAGTGTCCGTGTGCAGGTGGGGGAAGACGCTTGCTCGCCTGTTGTTCTCATTACAGTTAGCTCGGTACTAACTTGCTTAGTTGTTTCTTAAATTTAGTTGGCAGACGGTGTGTAATAGCCATTGGCTCTGAACTTTGTTGCAGCAATCTTACATAGGATCTCACATCACTGGTGTTAAGAGTGAGAGTTTGATTCTGAAGGAAGGCAGGCTTCTATGTTGTGGCCTAATCCTTTATCCTTTCATCAGGGTCTACTCCTGGCTCCTGGCTGTCTGCTGCTGGCTGGGGTGAAGCCAGGAGGAAGGGAGAGAGAGCAGAGGTCGCTGACCTGTTTTGATGACTTGGTACACTTCCGGCTGCATTCACTGTCTCATGTTTTTGGGACAAAAGGGAATTGCAGTCCTTAAATCAAAGTTCAGTTAAAATCACACACAAATGAACTCATCCGTGGAGTCCAAACAACATAAAGTTTGGCCTTAGGGACTTTACGCTCAACAGATCGCAGGTGATTAGAGAGTCTGCTAGGGTTTATAGTTAGTGCGGATTTCATCAAAGAAATCTTCATAGTGCAAATTATCAGACTCATAGTTATCATTCCCTAAATATGTAAATCACAAATCTAAATATCATCCCTACCAGTGGCAAAGTGTCCCACAAAGCGTTCTACAAAACAAATTATCTAAAGTAATCACAATTGCGTCCCCACAACGTTGCGTGTACAGGACATCAAAATTCTCTACTGATAATATAAGATAACTTGTTTCAAGTCATCTTCTGGTAGCTCTACAGATTGGCCCCATACTGAAAGCTGCCAGTCCCAAAACAACCCTCAAGACCTCTACTATTAAATGGAACTTCCCCACCTCATTATACCAATGCCCCTGTTGCTTGGGGTACTAAACAAGCAGGGGGTGTTGCCTTAATTGATAAGTCTATTTTCAATTTAACCTCCAAATTTTATATTAAATTCAACTAATTTGAGGCTCTCATATTAAAAATTTCCTCACTTACAACTGGCATTGTCCCCATTAGCTTTTAGATTGCTGTGGTTAGATCTTTACTTAAAAAAAACACACCTTGATCCAGGGTCTGTGAAAACTTATCTACCAATCTCTAACCTTCCATTCTTTACTAAAGTACTAGAACTGGTTGTGTCTCAGAAACTTTCAGCCCACATCTTTTTGAATCCTTTCAATCTGCTTTCTATATGCTCCTCATTTCGTGACTGTCATTCTGTCATCATTTCTGTATGAAACCTGCTGTATATAAGCATGTGGCAAACATACAGTATCTCACAGAAATGAGTACACACCTCACATTTTTGTAAATAATTTACTATATCTTTTCATGTGACAACACTGAAGAAATGACACGTTGCTGCAATGTAAAGTAGTCAGTGTACAGCTTGTATAACAGTGTAAATTTGCTGTCCCCTCAAAATAACTCAACACACAGCCATTAATGTGTAAACTGCTGGCCACAAAAGTGAGGACACCCCTAAGTCAAAATGTCCAAATTGGGCCCAATTAGCCATTTTCTCTCCCTGGTGTCATGTGACTCGTTAGTGTTACAAGGTCTCAGGTGTGAATGGGGAGCAGATTTGTGAAATTTGGTGTTATCGCTCTCATACTGGTCACTGGAAGTTATACAAACTGTACACTCACTACTTCACATTGTAGCAGGGTCATTTTTTTTTTTTAATAGTGGCACATGAAAAGATACAATAAAATATTTACAAAAATGTGAGGGGTGTACTCACTTCTGTGAGATACTGTATGTACCATAAATAAAAAGAAAAGATATGGTATTGAAAATATACCATCAGGAAACTGGCATTTTTGCCAGAAGATATAAATATATGAGGCAAGAGGTAGAGGACAAATTTGCACAACAGAAATTGTGCTAATCAATTGTTGAATTAATTTGGGTTTTTTTTCATTAATTTAAATTAATTTTAATTTGGGTTTTTAATTTTGTTCATGAGAAAAGTATAAACTTAAAAATGAACAAAAACAACAGCTTAAACGGTTCTTCCATGCTCTCAGCCTTAGAATGTTCTATAGCTATAGTTTGACCTAAAAGTGAAACATCTCTAAAGCTTAAAAAGGTTCATAAAATGGATTTTACAATCATCTTAGCCTTAATATGCTTTTGGGAGACAAGGCCCTGGTCGCTACAATGCCCACATTCTCGAAACAAATTAAGAGGACAGAACCTCTGTCATCAATTGATGGATGGATGAAAAGTGATAGAAGGATGAATAAATGGATGGCCAGATGGATAGAATGATGATTGAAGGATGGATAGAAAGGTGAACCGACGGATGTTCACAAACTTATTTTTTACAGTTCACTCTTGAGGAAACAGTCATTATCAAGTTGTACAGTTTGACAGTGATAATGACACTGAACCATGAATAATTAGTACTAAACTTTTCTTGGGTTTTAATTAGTGTTACACTGTGAGGAATAATTGCTGCTAAACTAGTGATAATTTAAAATAGGATAAATGATGAGGAAGAGACAGGAGCCCTCGGGAAAAATATAGCAACAGAAAACAAACATCTCTTATTTCTTAGATTTTTATTTCTGAAACAAAAGTAGGATTGTTTGAGATGTTTTTATGGATGCTTTAATACTGTTCTCCCCCGCAGTGACCCGCAATGATCAACATTGGAATCCACTGTAACTCGTCTGAATCCAAGCTGACTACAGCCCTCTGTTAAGAGTAAGATACACACTTTTCAGAGCCACCTTTCCAGCCTACAAAAGTAGGGCAGAGCATCAAACTTTGTACTTTTTTTTCTATACAGTGGTGTGAAAAAGTGTTTGCCCCCTTCCTGAGTTCTTATTTTTTTGCATGTTTGTCACTCTCTTTCACACAGGGCCATGTAGGTTTGGATTTTGTTTTTCCTTAATAATAACAACCTTTATTATCCAGGACATAAAAACCTGGATGACTTGCAATTTTCTGATGTTAAACTCAGATATAGTGGATATAGTTACTCTAGATGGCATTGCCCTGGCATCCAGCACCTCTGTGAGGAACCTCGGAGTTCCCTTTCAAGGGAACTTCAACGCTGCGTCAGCTGACGCTATGGGGAACGCCCTCAGCATTACTGCCTCAGAATCTCTGTATTAACTTTGACCAATCTTGATTGGGTTTAATGTCAACATGTGACGCACGCCAGCGGAATCAGAAGTACAAAGAGAGCTGGCTTCACTGTTGTCGTCAGTCTTCAGCGAGCGCTCTGGGTCTCTGAGAAATGGCGAGTGTGAAGCGGTTTCGGAAGTGTGTGTACCCCTGCCCACGCTATATTTCCGACGGTGACACACATGAGATGTGTGCAAGCTGTTTGGAAATAGAGCATGCGCTAGCAGCCCTCGAGGGGGCTAGCTGTGTGCATTGTGAGCGATTCCTGGTTAGGAAGCTCCGCTCTCAGCTGGCGCTTTTTTAGGAAGGCGGCCAACTCTGATCCCCACGCGGTAAGGGGCAGGCGGCTGCTGAGGTATCCCGGCGCCTGCACTCCTGGGGATGGACCTTGGGGGACGAAGGTGAGACAGCTTCGGCTCTTTCTTTACCTTCATCCCACTTTTGGGATCCGGAAGAGTCTGCGGCTTCATCCGCCCTGGAACAGGAGTCCGCTCGCCAAGACTCTGGTTCTGAGGAACTGCATGTGCTTGGAGCGGAGGAGAGTGACATGGGTGCCCAGTCGCCGCAGTATGAGGAGCTGCTGGAGGTGGTTTCTTGTGCTGTGGCTAGGCTCAATATCGCCTGGCCAGTGGAATTGCAGGATGCTCGTCGCTGGGAGCAAGCTCGACGAGCGTTTCCTTGTAGCCCCACCTCCACGCCTGCGTCGGTATTTACAGTTCTTCCCAAACCTCCACACTGAGGTGTCGAAGTCCAGGTCCAGGCCGTATTCTGCATGGCTTTCTAGCCCGACTGGTCGCCAGTGTGCTTCGATCAGTGGGCATAAGGAGAACGGTTATGGCTGTATGCCAGGTATTGAACAGACACTGGCGGCGTATTTATCGCCGGAAGCCGCATCCTCCCTGAAAACCTCAACGTCGCCTACGAAGCTCTGCCGCTTTAGTGGGCAAGGCTTACATGGCAGCAGGTCAGGCCGAAGCATGTCTGCACACCATGGCGGTCTTGCAGGCATACCAGGCCAATCTGCTTGATGACTTCGACGATGGGAGGCCCCTCGAATCTGAGGATTTGAAGGAGCTTCGCCATGCGAAGGATTTGTCGCTCAAGGCCACGAAGGATACGGCCCGAGCGATCGGGTGGTCCATGGCCCTGCTGGTGGCGACAGTGTGCCACTTATGTCTGACTCTGTCGGGTAACCGAGGCCGCTACTCTATGTGCCCCAGCTACCAGCCTCGAGAGGCTGGTCCC
This sequence comes from Coreoperca whiteheadi, assembly GCA_011952105.1. Classification (NCBI taxonomy): domain Eukaryota; kingdom Metazoa; phylum Chordata; class Actinopteri; order Centrarchiformes; family Sinipercidae; genus Coreoperca; species Coreoperca whiteheadi. The sequence goes on from CM022474.1 coordinate 30,493,088, forward strand.
CCTAAGGGATTTTCTGCCCACTTGGGTAGCGTTACCCAGTGTGTCGCACTGGGTTTTGCGCACCATCTGATGAGGTTACATGCTTCAGTTCCGGTCCCGGACCCCCAGATTTCTAAGGGTTCCTGGAAACAATGGTCGACCGAGTACAAGCACGGGTGATGGAGCGAGAAATTCATTCTCTCTTGTACAAAGGGGCCATAGAACTAATCCCGGGCAGGGAGATGCATACCGGGTTCTACAGCCGGTACTTTATAGTTCCGAAGAGAGAGAGTGGTTTGCGCCCTATTTTAAATCTTCGTCACCGGAACCGGTCTCTGAGGAGGCTTCGGTTCAGGATGTTGATGATCCCTATGATTGTGAGTCAAATTCAGTTCAAGGACTGGTTTGTCACGATCGATCTAAGGGACGCTTACTCCCATGTCTCTGTCATTCCGGGACACCGGAAGTTCCTGCGGTTCGCTTTCGGGGGCAAAGCTTACCAATATCGGGTGCTTCCCTTCGGCCTAGCACTCTCCCCTTGCACCTTCACGAAGTGTATGGATTCCCACCTGGCTCCTCTCAGGGCGGATCGCATTTGCAGTGTTTGGGGTTGAGGCTCAACACGACCAAGAGCACGCTCACTCCAACACAGGATCACGTTCCTAGGAGTAGTGTGGGACTCAGTCGCGTTGCGGGCACAACTGTCTCCCGCATGCGTTGAGTCAATCCTGCCCAGGGTGCAGCTAGGCTGACATCTCACTGCACTTCAGTTTCAGAGACTGTTAGGCCTCATGGCTGCAGCATCCACCGTGATTCCGCTTGGATTGCTGCACATGAGGCACTAGCAGTGGTGGCACAGGAACACCGGATTTTCCCCGAGGGGCAATCCTTTTCGCCTGATCAAGGTTACACGCAGGTGCATGCGTTCCTTAGACAGGTGGAGACAACGGGTGTTCCTGACCCAGGGCCCAGTGCTGGGAATGGTGTATCACCGTCGCACACTCTCGACGGACGCCTCCGCACTGCCCAAGGGCTGTGGTTGACCCTGCATCTATGGCACATAAATTGCCTTGAGATGCGAGCGGTCTTGTTGGCCTTATGGCACTTTCTTCCAGACCTCAGGGGCCACCATGTGCTTGTCTGCTCCGACAACACAGCGGTGGTCTCCTACATAAATTGACAAGGCGGTCTGAGGTCGCGCCCCTCGGTCGGTTGAGGCCCGGGGAATGGAGACTGCACCCCGAGACGGTGAAGATGATATGGAGGAGATTCGGCAGAGCACAAGTGGACCTGTTTGCGTTCCCGGACAATGCTCACTGCCCCCTCTGGTTCTCCCTTGTGTATCCAGCGCCCCTGGGGCTGGATGCCATGGCACAGCCGTGGCCAAGGCTGTGTACACTTTTCTCTCGATTGCTCTGCTCCTGGGGGTTCGAGAGAAGATTTGCCGAACAGGGGTCCAGCTGCTGCTCGTGGCCCCGTTCTGGCCCGCCAGAATCTGGTTCTTGGGCCTGGTAGCCCTCCTCGACGGCCCCCCATGGGAGATTCCTGTCAGGAGGGACGTGCTGTCGCAGGGCCAAGGCAAAATATTCCATCCCCAGCCGGGAAAATTGAAGCTGTTGGTCTGGCCCCTGAGGGGGACCACCTCCGAGCTGCTGGTCCCTCTACCGAGGTAGTTGAGACCATCTTACAATCTAGAGCCCCCTCCACGAGGAAACTGTATGCGGGCAAGTGGAACATTTTCACTACATGAGCGCCATCTTGACCCAGTTCACTGCCCGATGGCTTCAGTGCTGGAGTTTCTCCAAAGCCGGTTTTCGGATGTAATCTCCCCCGCTACACTTAAGGTGTATGTGGCTGCGATAGCAGCATTCCACAGTTTGGTGGATAGTTGCTTTCTTGGGAAGCACCGCTTTGTTACCAGTTTCCTTCCTGAGGATGAGGCCTCCGGTTCGAGTGAGAGTCCCTCTGTAGGTTCTGGTAGTGGTGCTAGATGGGCTGACCACAGCACCGTTTCGAGCCTATGGACAATGCATCAGACAGGTGTCTGGCCTTAAAGATGGCATTCCTGCTGGCCATGACTTCTCTCAAGAGAGTGGGAGATCTGCAGGCCCTGTCAGTGGCTCCTGCTGACCTGGAGATCGTTCCAGGCGCAGTTAGAGCCATCCTGCATCCCAGGCCGGGTTATGTATCTAAAGTACCCACTGAGGTGGCCCGGTCGGTAGACTTGCAGGCGTTCCATCCACCTTCAGAGTCGGCGGAACAGGAAAGTAGGCTTCAACTGCTTTGTCAGAGCCATGGAGATTTATGTCCAGAGGACATCCCAGTGGCGCAATTTGGACCAATTGCTGGTATGCTTCAGACCCCCTCGTAAGGGCTGCCTGGCTACCAAACACACTATTAGCAGATGGATAGTTGAGGCTATCATTTTGGCATACGAGGTGCGCGGTTTGCCTTCACCTCTGTCGATAAGAGCCCACTCCACATGGAGTATGGCGTCCTCCAGAGCTTGGTGGTCTGGAACCCCCCCTCTCCTATATATGCAATGCTGCAAGATGGTCCTCGCCTCACACCTTTGTGAGGTTTTACAGCCTAGACCGCTTAAATAATCCGAGATCTGTGGCTCTCTTGTCCTGAAGTGTGCCCTGCTGGCTTCGGACTCTGACAGACATCCCTTCAGGATGGCGGAGTCGGTACCGATGCAGCGTTGAAGTTCCCTTGAAAGGGAACGTACCAGGTTACGTAGGTATCCATGGTTCCCTGATAGGGAACGAGACGCTGCGTCTCGCTGCCATACTTCCGGCATGCCTGTGAGTGGCTTGCTTCAGTCGATCAGAAGGCTGACGACAACAGTGAAGGCGGCTCCCTTTGTATCTCCGGTTCTGTCGGCATGCATCACATGTTGATGTTAAGCCTAATCAACATTGGTCTAAGTTGATACAGAGATTCAGATGCGGTCACGCTAAGGGTGTCTCGTTCCGTATCAGGGTACCATTGTTACCTACATACCCTGGTATTTTAACTTTGATCAGGATCTACCTCCCACATGAAGCAAACTTCTAGGACTACTTTTTTCACCGACGCAACATTGCAAAAATCAGGCACATCCTGTCTCAAAATGATGCAGAAAAATGAATCCACGCATTTGTTACTTCAAGGCTGGATTACTGCAATTCCTTATTATCAGGCTGCCCGAAAAAGTCCCTTAAGACTCCACTTGATCCAGAATGCTGCAGCACATGTACTGACAAGAACTAGGAAAAGAGATCATATTTCTCCAATATTAGCTTCTCTGCACTGGCTCCCTGTAAAATCCAGAATAGAATTTAAAATCCTCCTCCTCAACTACAAAGCTCTTAATGGTCAGGCATCATCGTATTTTACAGAGCTCGTAGTACCTTATTACCCCACTCAAGCACATTGCGCTCTTAGAATGCAGGGTTACTTGTGGTTCCTAGAGTCTCCAAAATTATAATGGGAGCCAGAGTGTTCAGCTATCAAGCTCCTCTCCTGTGGAATCAGATCCCAGTTTGGGTTTGGGAGGCAGACACCATCTCCATATTTAAGAGTAGGCTAGAGACCTTCCTCATTGATAAAGCTTATAGTTAGGGCTGGCTCAGGTGAGTCCTGAACCATCCCTTAGTTATGCTGCTTTAGGCATAGACTGCTGGGGGACTTCCCTACATTTACATTTACATTTAGTCATTTAGCAGACGCTTTTATCCAAAGCGACTTACATTTGAGGAAGACAATGGAAGCAATATAACAACACAAGGTAACAAAAAGCATAAGTGCATCAAAAACGAGTCTGGTTAAAGCCAAGCACAGTATACAAAGCTAAGGATAGGAAGGGTTTCTTTTTTTTTTCTTTTTTTTTTTATAGCAGAGGTAGAAAGGAAGAAGAGTTAGTGATTGTCAGTCAGGTGTTGACGGAAGAGATGCGTTTTCAAGTGCTTTTTAAAGGTGGCTACAGAATCTGCTGATCTTGTAGAGGCCGGCAAATCATTCCACCAATGTGGAACAGATCCAGAGAAGGTGC
>CM022474.1:30503032-30547610 GCA_011952105.1 Coreoperca whiteheadi
GAACGGGAACAAGCGGTAGAAAATGACATGACTGACTGAATTGAATTTTGTAAAATAAACTTCTAAATAAATGCGACTTATAGTCCAGTGCCACTTATATATGTTTTTTCCTATTCATGAGGCACTTTTTGACTGATGTGACTTATAGTCTGGAAAATACGATAATTACGAGTGAGATAATGGAATATTTAATCGCTAATCAAGTTAGTTTTGGTATTGAGGTAAAAGTTAACTTACCTTGCATTTGCTATATAACAGTGGTTTGTTGTCACGGAGATGACTTAGCAGATTTGAAGAGTTTCCCCCTTTTGCAGCGACTTTCTTCTTGCAAGATCTGCAGACTGGGCGCCCATCCTCGATTAAAGTGCCCTCAGGACGACCACACCTCAGATTTTGTCCTCTTGGATGGCTAAAGAATCTCTGGACCGCTGTCGCCTGCGTCTGATTCTGACTGGACAGGATTGACCGCAGGTTTTCAAAATCCATCCATCCATCTTCTACCGCTTATCCGGGGCCGGGTCGCGGGGGCAGCAGTCTAAGCAGAGACACCCATACATCCCTCTCCCCAGACACTTCCTCCAGCTCTTCCGGGGGAATACCGAGGCGTTCCCAGGCCAGCCAAGAGACATAGTCCCTCCAGCTTGTCCTAGGTCTTCCCCGGGGCCTCCTCCCGGTTGGACATGCCCAGAACACCTCCCCAGGGAGGCGTCCAGGAGGCATCCGGGACAGATGCCCGAGCAACCTCAGATGACTCCTCTCGATGTGGAGGAGCAGCGGCAAGATACTTAAACTCCTCCACTTGAGACAGGAGCTCTCCACCAACCTGAAGGGGACAAGCCACCCTTTTCCAGCTGAGAACCATGGCGTCGGACTTGGAGGTGCTGATTCTCATCCCTGCCGATTCACACTCGGCTGCAAACCGACCCAGTGCACGCTGAAGGTCCTGATTTGATGAAGCCAACAGGACAACATCATCTACAAAAAGCAGAGACGAAATCCTTTGGTCCCCAAACCGGACTCCCTCCGGCCCCCGACTGCGCCTAGAAATCCTGTCCATATAAATAATGAACAGGACCGTGGTCCAACAGATCTGACTTACTGCCGGCAATGCGAACCAAACTCATGCTCCGGTCATATAAGGACAGGAGAGCCCTTAGCAGAGGGCATACTCCCAGAGCACCCCCCACAGGTCGCCGCGAGGGACACAGTCGAATGCCTTCTCCAGATCCACAAAGCACATGTGGACTGGTTGGGCAAACTCCCATGAACCCTCCAACAACCTGGCGAGGGTAAAGAGATGGTCTAGTATTCCACGACCGGGACGAAAACCGCATTGTTCCTCCTGAATCCGAGGTTCGACTATCGGCCGAATTCTCTTCTCCAGTACCCTGGCAAAGACTTTTTCGGGGAGGCTGAGGAGTGTGATCCCCCTGTAGTTGGAACACACCCTCCTGTCCCCCTTTTTAAACAGAGGGACCACCACCCCAGTCTGCCAGTCCAGAGGCACTGTCCCCAGGCACTGTTGAGGTACTCAGGGCAGATCTTATCCCTGCCACCGAGGTGCTTCTCAACTACCTCAGTGACCTCAGCCCGGGAGATCGACGAGTCCACAACCAAGCCCTCAGCCTCTGCTTCCGCAATGGAAGACATGCCGGTGGGGTTGAGGAGATCCTCGAAGTATTCCTTCCACCATCCGAGGATGTCCCCAGTCGAAGTCAGCAGATTCCCACCCCCACTGTAAACAGTGTGTGCAGGGCACTGCTTCCCCCTCCTGAGGCGCCGGACGGTTTGCCAGAATTTCCTCGAGGCTGACCGATAGTCCTTCTCCATAGCCTCACCGAACTCCTCCCAGACCCGGGTTTTTGCCTCTGCAACCACCCGGGCTGAAGCTCGCTTGGCCCTCCGGTACCCATCAGCTGCCTCCGGAGTCCCCCGAGCCAACCAGGCTCGATAGGACTCCTTCTTCAGCTTGACGGCATCCCTTACTTCCGGGGTCCACCACCGGGTTCGGGGATTGCCACCACGACAGGCACCGGAGACCCTGCGGCCACAGCTCCGAGCAGCCGCGTCGACAATAGAGGTGGAGAACATGGTCCACTCGGACTCAATGTCTCCAGCCTCCCTCAGGATCTGGTTGAAGCTCTGCCGGAGGTGGGAGGTGAAGATCCCTCTGACTGGAGACTCTGCCAAACGTTCCCAGCAGACCTTCACAGTACGTTTGGGTCTGCCAAGTCTGTCCAACTTCCTCCCCCGCCATCGGATCCAACTCACCACCAGGTGGTGATCAGTTGACAGCTCCGCCCCTCTCTTCACGGGAGTGTCCAGACATCAGGCCGGAGGTCAGATGAAACAACCACAAAGTCGATCATCAACCTCCGACCTAGGGTGTCCTGGTGCCACGTGCACTGATGGACACCCTTATGCTTGAACATGGTGTTCGTTATGGACAAACCGTGACTAGCAAAGAAGTCCAATAACAGAACACCACTCGGGTTCAGGTCGGGGGGGCTGTTCCTTCCAATCACGCCCCTCCAGGTATCACTGTCGCTGGCCACGTGAGCGTTGAAGTCCCCCAGTAGAACAACGGAGTCCCCGGTCGGAGCACTTTCCAGCACTCCTCCCAGAGACGCCAAGAAGGTCGGGTTCTCTACACTGCCATTCAGGCCGTAAGCACAAATATCAGTGAGAGACCTATCCCCAACCCGAAGACGCAGGGAAACGACCCTCTCAATCAATGGGGTGAACTCCAACACATGGCGACTGAGCTGGGGGGCTATAAGCAAGCCCACACCAGCCCGCCGCCTCTCACTGCGGGCAACTTCAGAATAGTAGAGATTCCAGCCTCTCTCTCTCTCTCTCTCTCTCTCTCTCTCTCTCTCTCTCTCTAGGAGTTGGGTTCCAGAGCCCAAGCTGTGCATGGAGGCAAGCCCAACTATCTCTAGTTGGTATCTCTCAACCTCCCGCACCAGCTCAGGCTCCTTCCCCCCCAGCGAGGTGACATTCCATGTCCCTAGAGCCAGATTCCGTGTACGGGGATTGGGTCGCCGAGGCCCCCGCTTTCGACTGTCACCCAATCCACAAAGCACCGGCCCCAACGTTACATGCCAGTTATCGTTTCATCCCTAAGTCGGCACCTCACGTGCGTTCCTGCATTGTACCTGTTTACCAAAGTTACATTGAGTGTATTTTGATTCCTGGCTATTCTGAGTTTTGTGCAGTATTACTGCTCACCAGCGTTTGGTGACGTGGCGTTATTGCGTAATTGCGTTAGGTATTGGTTGTTCTCGTGTTTTTTTCCCGGGTCACCTGAGGCATGTCCTGCTGAATTCCACTACCTGAGTCAGACGGGTTTTTAAGTGTGAATATTCACCACGGCAGCCGCATCTCGTGCTGCCCTCATCGAGTGAAGACCGAAGAGAGTAAAGACCATTGACTCTACCTGCATGTGACTCCACCGATCTTGTACTAATTGTTCGCTCTTTTTAATTTTTCCCTTATTGCTATTAAATTTGTCTTGCATTTTTCCTTTTCTGCTCATATACAATGTGTTTTCTAATTCCTACTGTCATTACAGCACAAAAATCTGCTGTATCATGCCACACACAGCGCAATGTTCATAATCTGCACGTTGTGCCACTGTCCACAACTGCCCCTTCTACTTTCCCAATAGGCTTGTGGAACTGCCAGTCTGCCATGAAAAAAGCTGATTTCATTACAGCTTTTGTTAATCATTCTGGTCTTTCAATTGTAGCACTTACAGAAACATGGATCAAACCAGAGGATTCCGCCATTCCCGCAGCCCTATCCCATAAGCACACTTTCTCCCACAGTCCTCGCATCGCAGGAAGAGGTGGTGGAACCGGCCTGCCTATTCCTAACAGCTCCTTCGAGTTTCATGCTGTTAATATCACCCACCCTGTTGAAAGCCACTTTGTAGTCATCTAACGGTCTCCAGATAAGGTTGGACATTTCTTGGAGGAGTTGGATGTACGCCTTTCAACAATCTCATTTGACCTGAAGCGGGTTTCCACATCAGCAACCCACAAGTCTGGTAATCAACTAGATCGTATCTACACACGGTACTGCTCATCACGCTCAGGTCACCCCATTGCACACGTCAGATTATTTCTTCGTCACTCTCGACCTAACTTCTCCAGACCACAGGAAGTGTTCTACCACTGGTCAACTTCGGACGCAACCTGTGTACGCTCGCTCCCTCCCGTTTTTCCTCTCCTGTCTCTTCAGCGCTCCCTCCCTCTGAGGAGCTCTCTCTCTTGAATACCGACAGCGCCACTGACACTCTGTTTTCCACACTTACATCCTGCTTGGACAACTTCTGCCCTCTCACATCTACACCAGCCCATACATCCTCGTCTGCCCCCTGGTTATCTGTTGTTCTACGTGAGCATTGCTCCAGCCTACAGTCAGCTGAGAGAAAATGGCGCAAGTCAAAAGATCCCGCTGACCTCTGTCTCTTCCAGTCTCTCCTCTCTACTTTCTCAGCTGATGTCACCTCTGCAAAAACTGCCTACTACCACTCTAAGATCAGCAACTCACCTGACTCGCGCACTCTCTTCAAAACCATCTCTGCTCTCCTTTCTCCGCCTGCTCCCCCACCTTCATCGGATCTAACAGCTGATGATTTTGCGTCTTTCCTTATAAAAAAAACAACTGCCATCAGCAGTCAGTTCTCTGCACCGCCACCTGCTGAGCTTGCCTGATACATGTCTGCTCCCCTCTTTTGCTCCTCTATCTGAAGCAGACATTTCAAAGGTCATTCATTCTAACCACCCTACCACCTGCCCGCCGGATCCATCCCCACCCATCTCCTTCAGGCCATCTCCTTCAGGCCATCTCTCCGTCTGTCGTCCCTGCTCTGACCCACATCATCAACTTATCCCTCACCACCGGGTTGTTCCCCACAGCTTTCAAAGAAGCCCATATCACACCGCTACTAAAGAAAGCCACTATCAATCCAACACTATTAGAAAACTACAGACCGATTTGTGTTGTGTTTAACCAGCTCTACTCCTTTCTCACACTGAACAACCTCCTGGACCGCAACCAGTCTGGTTTCAAGAGCAGCTATTCCACAGAAACCGCGCTGCTTGCAACATCCAAATCATCTGTACACATGTTACTGGATCTGTCTGCTGCCTTTGACACAGTTAATCAACACATCCTCCTATCTTCTCTCAGTGCTATGGGTGCCGGGTAGGTCATTTAGAGTATCCTGGAAAGATGATCTCTCTGAGTCCCAACATCTCAATACACGGACTCGGACCGAGCCCTGCGGCACCCCTCCTCTTCTCCGTATACATGACATCCCTCGGCTTAGGATTTAAGTGAATATTCACCACGGCAGCCGCATCTCGTGCCGCCCCTATCGAGTGAAGAACGAAGAGAGTAAAGACCGAGAACCGAGAAAAAAACTGAACTGCTTGTGATCCCGGCCAACCCAACGATTCACCACGACCTCTCCATTCAACTAGGCTCATCGAACGTTACACCGTCCAGCACGGCCAGAAATCTGGGGGTGGTCAGCTGAACTTCAGAAGTCATGTCGCCAGTACCACCCAGTCCTGTAGATTAATCCTCTACAACATCAGGAAAATCAGACCTTTCCTATCTGAGTAGTCTACACAAGTCCTAGTCCAGGCTCTTGTCTTGTCCAAACTGGACTATTGCAATGCGCTACTGGCTGGTGTCCCTGCTTGCACGATCAGAACGCAGCGGCAAGAGTGGTTTTCAATGAACCTAAGAGAGCGCATGTAACTCCTCTCTTCATTAGATTAGACTGGCTCCCTGTTGTTGCCCGCATCAAGTCCAGAGCGATGCTCTTGGCCTACAAGACCATCACTGGTTCTGCACCATCATATCATCACTCGCTAATACAGACCTATGTTCCTGCCAGATCCCTGCACTCTGCAAACGAACAACGTCTGGTGGTACCAAGCCAAAAAGGAAAAAAAAAAATCACTCTCTTGCACCTTCTCTGGATCCGTTCCACATTGGTGAAATGATCTACCTGCTCCTACAAGATCAGCAGATTCAGTAGCCACCTGACAATCTCTAACTACTACTTCCTTTCTATCTCCCTTAAAAAAAAACAACAAAAAAAACTAAGCAAAACAAACTTCCTTTGTATACTGTGCTGGGCAGACCAGTTTCTGGTGCACTTATGCATTTTGTTACCTTGTGCTGTTATAATTGCTTCCATTGTCTTCCTCATATGTAAGTCGCTTTGGATAAAAGCATCTGCTAAATGACTAAATGTAAATGATTAACAACAATTAACTTCACAGACAGCTCTCCTCGTGAGCGGGTAAACTTTTATCACTTAGCAGCAGAAAAAAATTGTGATTAGCTGAGGTTACATTTAAGTTGGATTCTTGCTTATTTAGTCACGAATATTTGTTGTTAAAGAGAAGTACTTAAGATTAAAAGCCATCTTTTAATTTATAGAATTATAATATGGCCATCCTGATGTAGCTTGACTCATAAGGAGCATTATTGGAAAAACCAGCAATAGTCAAGTGAAAGGTACGATCCTCTTTGGTTGAAATCAAGGATGTCTCGGGGCAACTGAGACAAGTTTGAGACAACCTGCAGATTTTGCTCATATACTTGATATCAGATTATCATATTGATTTATTTTGTCTCACTGAAACCTGGCTGGGTCATGAAGAATATGTTAGCCTAAATGAATCCACTCCGCCCAGTCATATTAATACTCCATTCCTCAAGGCACCGGCCGAGGATGTGGAGTTCCAGCCATCTTCGACTCAAGCCTATTAATCAACCCTAAACCTAAACTAAATTATAACTCATTCGAAAGCCTTGTTCTAAGTCTTTCACATCCAACCTGGAAAACACGACAGCCAATGCTATTTGTTATAGTGTACCGCGCTCCTGGTCCTTATTCAGAGTTTTTATCTGAATTCTCAAAATTTCTATCAGGTTTAGTCCTTAAAACAGATAAAGCAATTATTGTAGGTGATTTTAATATTCATGTGGGCGTTGAAAATGATAGCCTTAGTACTGCGTTCATCTCATTATTAGACTCGATTGGCTTCTTTCAGTGTGTACATAAACCCAATCACTGTTTTGGCCACACCCTCGACCTTGTTAGATCTTAGTGCTGCATTCGATACCATTGACCATCAAATTCTATTACAGAGATTGGAACACTTAATTGGAATTAAAGCAACCGCGTTAAGCTGGTTTAAATCCTATCTATCAGACCGATCTCAGTTTGTTTATGTTAACGATGAATCATCCGAGCACACCAAAGTTAGTCACGGAGTTCCGCAAGGTTCTGTGCTTGGACCACTTCTATTTACTTTATATATGCTTCCTTTGGGCAAAATTATTAGAAAGCACTAATAAAGTTTCATTGTTATGCAGATGATACCCAGTTATATTTATCGATTAAGCCGGATGAAACTGATCAGTTAGTTAAACTTCAATCATGCCTTAAGGACATAAAAACCTGGATGACCAGAAATTTTCTGATGTTAAACTCGGACAAAACTGAAGTTATTGTACTTGGCCCCGAACGCCTCCGAGACTCGCTGTTGGCAGATATAACTGCTCTAGAGGGCACTGCCCTGGCCTCCAGCACCTCTGTGAGGAACCTAGGAGTTATCTTTGATCAGGATCTATCCTTCAACTCCCACATGAAGCAAACCTCACGGACTGCCTTTTTTCACCTACGTAACATTGCAAAAATCAGGCACTTCCTGTCTCGAAATGATGCAGAAAAATTAATCCATGGCTGGATTACAGAAATTACATATTATCAGGCAGCCCGAAAAAGTCCCTTAAGATTCTCCAGTTTATTCAAAACGCTGCAGCACGTGTACTGACAGGAACTAGGAAAAGAGATCATATTTCTCCAATATTATCTTCTCTGCACTCGCTCCCTGTAAAATCCAGAATAGAATTTAAAATCCTTCTCCTCACCTACAAAGCTCTTAATGGTCAGGCACCGTCGTATCTTACAGAGCTCAAAGTACCTTATTACCCCACTAGAACACTGCGCTCTCAGAATGCAGGGTTACTTGTGGTTCCTAGAGTCCCCTTCAGTAGAATGGGAGCCAGAGCCTTTAGCTATCAAGCTCCTCTCCTGTGGAATCAGATCCCAGTTCGGGTTCGGGAGGCAGACACCATCTCCACATTTAAGAGTAGGCTAAAAACTTTTCTCTTAGATAAAGCTTATAGTTAGGGCTGGCTCAGGTGAACCTGAACCATCCCTTAGTTATGCTGCTGACCTAGACTGTCGGGGGACTTCACATAATGCGCCTCTCTCTCTTCACCTCTGTCCTCCTCTCCATCCGTATGCATTCTCATCCCATAAATGCATGTTACTAACTTGACTTCTTCCCTCTCCCGGAGTTTTGTGCTTTGTTGTGCGTCTCTTCTTTCTTACTGTCACTTTCAGCAGCTATTTCAGTGTCCGGAGATGTATCTGGATCGGTGACTTTGGCGACCTACTGGGGCAGTGCTGCTGTGTCTATGGTGCAGGGGACGAGTGGCTTGGGTCCTGCTCGTTGGGCTCCACCTGGAGCTGCTCGGTTGTCTGTCTGGACCCATCATCTTCCCTTATGTTTTACCACCTAAACATTTCTAACATAATAATATATATATACAACTATTTTGCCATCATGGCTGTATATGTTATAGTTTTGATGCTATAAATCTATTCTGTACTTACGACATCTATTGCATGTCTGTCCGTCCTGGGAGAGGGATCCCTCCTCTGTTGCTCTTCCTGAGGTTTCTATCATTTTTTCCCCTGTTAAAAGGGTTTTTTTGGGTAGTTTTTCCTTAATCGAATCGAGGGTCTAAGGACAGAGGGTGTCGTATGTTACAGATTGTGAAGCCCTTTGAGGCAAATGTGATTTGTGATACTGGGCTATATAAATAAAATTGAATTGAATTGAATTGAATACTTCCTACTTCCTCCACCACTGTAACTTAAACTTCTTAAAAGTCCCTGTATAGTCAATTAGCAATACATTATTACTAAATGTGCTAAGATGATGTTTGTAAGATAGTGTCTATCCATAGAAGATACACACAACTGAATCTCGGCTTTCTGTTGTTATATTGCATACATGTATGTATGTAAATGTAAGTTGTTCTGAGTACTTAATTCATCTGTCAAATCACTTTTTAAAAGTAAATGAGGGTCTTTTCAAGACCTTATGTAAAGTTTCTATAACCACAATAATTTAAAACTTGAGGTGTAATGTAATATGCAGAATAAAATAGACCTAACATTCTTAAAACTTTGCTATCCAAAATTACCAGGATGTATGAATGTCACATTATAATTTGCCGTCTTGCCAAACAGCAAACTGGCCTCTGTCTTCTCTGTGGCTGTCCCCGTTGTAGCCTTGTGAAATAACCCTTCATTTAAATATAAGAAATGGAAGAGTGTCATTATGAAATAGTCCGATGAAATAAATAAATGTGGCGTTATGAAATAAAAGTCCACAGAAATAAAAAGCTATTTATGTATTTATTAAACCATAGTGACTGATTTATTCATATCATTGGCATATTTATGTATTTATTTATTTGATATTGAATGAAATGGCATTCCATAATATGGTACATAAAACCTCTCCTTTAAAACGGTTGCAAGACAAAATGTTTTTAATAGTTGTACTTTCATCCTGCATTACCAGTAACCATCCAGGAGGGGTCGGTATTGAGAAGTAGAACTATTTTCCTTTTTTTTTTTTGTTAAAACTATTGCTTTATAGGGTTGTAATCAATTGCAATTGCACTTTTCTCTTAAAAAACAACATTTTAATTACTAATTTGTTTTAGTTTATTCCTTCAACTTTTAAGACTATATTATTTTAAAATAGACACACACACGAAAGAAAATGTATTTCACCGACTTTAATATTTCTTAATCTTTTTACCTCTGCAGCAATCTTTCGCCAAAGAACCAGAAGCGGATGAAGAACAAGAAGAGATCATTGTCAAATTTGTTGTTTGATCTTCTCATCCTCACCAGTAAAGCTTATCACCTGATAGTACATCTGACATTAGGTAATGACATTAGGTAATGTCAGATGTACTGAGGGTCTGCAGCAGTCATAGATGATAATAATAATAATCTGTTTCATTAGAAAATGTTTAGGATAATGTTTTGTAAGGCGCGGATAAAAAATGTTTTGTTTGCAATTCTTTTGCATGTTTATTTGTAAAGGATAAAATATTCAGAGAATTCTTTTTGATTTTTATGGGTCATTGTGACAACAAACCGTCAGGGCTTAGCTTGATACAGTTTATCAGACGAGGATCAAAATGAATTGATTGAAAATTAATCCATCAACAACTCAGAACCGCTCTTAGACACGTTGCATGATATAAACAACGCTCTCCTTGAACCTGAATGCTGAGAAAATGAAATTCCGAAAGCATTACTAGACAAAATAAACCAATTAAATGAAAACTCCTCTATATCCAGTAATGTTTCAGATCCTGCCTTCCCTTTACCAGAACATGAACGCTTACAAAGTGTGAACCCTGCTTTAAAGTCCTCTGTCTTGCCAGATCCATTAAACCCGTTAGAAGATACTCTGAAAGAACTCGAACAAAGTGTGAAACCTGCCTTAGTTAATCCCACAAACCACACCGTCAAACAGGTAACCAACACTCCTGTACAACAGCAAGGGGGTAATGTAGCCCAAAATAATGACCGGGTGTGACCTCAGCCGAGAGAGTTGTCCCATAGTAGATTTAATAATTAAGAGATACGACATGTTTTGAACCTTCCTTCTCCAATCAATGCACGTAATGTAGTCGACTATGTGCTATATTACAACGGTACACTTGAAAAAGTAACTGCGTTGTTACAAACCGCCTCAGCACGCATGAGCCGTCAAGATGTGATACATTTAGAGTTGATAGGTGAACATCTATGTAGTAATGCCTACGTAACAGGCAGTGGTAAAAGACTGGTGGAAAAAATGTTGCAATGTTGTATGCGAAATGTTGTATGCGAAATCATAAATAAAAGAAGCGCTTTCTATACATCATACAAAACCGAGGTAATCAGTTCCTCTGTTGCACCCCAGCCTCAACGATGGAGAAGCCCTTGAACGTGGTAGAGAATTCCAAAATGCAGTAGGATTAGATGACCGTAACCTTTAACAGCGTTTCTAAATTTTAGCAAGTTTTGGATTGCAAAATTGTAGTGTTTTATAGAGCCAGCGACGATAGAGTTCTCTCTTAATTCCTGATCAGCCGCCCGAAGTAAAAGTATAACTCGGATACTCACTTCCAAAATCACTACTATCGCATTAATAATCTCAAAGCCTTTCTAGGTGCGTCTGTCAATATTGTAAAAAATAATTCAGTATTAATCATTATGTTTATCATTTATTCATTTCAGTAATAATCGTTATGTTTATCACTTTCCCATTTGTTCATTTCATTTAGCATGTAGTGATCCTCTTGATTTCTATCTGTTCTTGTCTCATCCACTTACTCAACTCCTTATATAGTTTGGAATGTATGTGCAAATAAACTAACGCTACACTAGACAAGTGACGAAAACCAGATGTCACATGTTTAGGGCCATGTGAAAAGTGTGTTGAGTTGGACACCATCCATTGGAAGTGTTATCTTAAGGTTTACAACCAATCACAGTAAAGTTCTTTGTTCTCCAAGAGCATAACTGAATGGAAAACAGGATGCTCGAGTAGATGCTTTGTAGTAAACCATTTGGATAAGACCTTGTTTTCTCCTACCTGATATACTTCAATCCCTTTTGTGTTTTTGTGCTTATTGTGTCTTGAGTGCTTCAGTAGATATTCCACAACAATACTGTTACACAGGCTACATCAATGTATTGAGAAACTGATGCCTGGGTCATTGTCCTGTATGCTTTAACCCCAACTATACTCACACGGTGTTCAAACCCGCTGTGTGTACAGAGTGTAACAGGACGTGTCATTCACCCCTCGGTTTTACAAAACATAAAGAGCCCACAGAGAGAACAGGGGCTTAAAAATATGTCAGCATGTGCACCTTGTACAAAAAATGCAATAAATGTAAGAGGCTGTACTACACAGCCAAGAACGGTAATGGTAAGCAGCATGAGTGTCCTGGGGTGAAATGTAAGATCTGCGGCGAGAAGATGGAGATGGTGCTCTCAGGGTGCAGGTTGTGCCAAAGAGTTTCTTCTGCATTTCAGACGACCTTTCCATAAAAATGCTGTCTTTATCACGCACAACGCTAGAAGTTTTGACAGATACCTCCTTTTCAATGCCATGATCGATCAGGGTATACAACCGTCTTTGATCGTTCAGGGATCAAAGATGTCACATTATAAGAACATGTAGTTTAGCATTAATCACTTAAGCTTAAGATAAGTTGAAACACTGCATTTTTAACTTTTAAGCTTATAAACATGGTCTCAGGTCCTATAAAAAATACTCCGCATGTGTTTTGGGGAGGGTGTTCCGGGCATGTCCAACCGGGAGGAGACCCTGGGGAAAACCTAGGACATGCTAGAGGGACTATGTCTCCTGGCTGGCCTGGGAACGATACAATGTTCTCAATTCGTTTAAGGTGCACACAGTAACTCACGTCTAAAAATAAAGCATACGCAGCAAACAGATGATACATTTTTTCCTCATCTTTGTTATGATTTTACAAAAGGCATCAGACAGTGAATTTTCCTTTATTATCACCAATGTGTTGTGTTTAATTTCATGCCACAATGTGTTGTGTTTAATTTCATGCCAAGGTGTGTGTACAGCTTGGGTTCGAACATTATCCAACATCTCTGCCAGTCTTGTGACATCAGTTGACTCTGTTTTTAATCACACCATCCAAAACATTAATTAACTGGTACACTACTACACATCCCTCTAAATAAAAAACAAGTTTTCTACAAGAATTACCCAACTTAATCAATTATTTCCCTTCCACTAGTCTACAGCAGCTTCCATTTCCTGGACCTTTGCGCTGTCTTTTCCAATCAGCTTGTCACGCAGCATCTCCATTCTCTCTTTAATGCATCTCATCACTTTGAGATTGTGAAGAAAGGCCTCGGCAGCCCTGTGAACCCTGTAGGCTGACGTGTTGGTGTGGCGTGACTGAAGAGTTTGTTGAATGGTAGGAATTAAACACCTCGTCCAAAGCCGTTTCGTCACTTCGTCGTAGCGTCGGTGGAAGTCATAGTCTGGCAACACAGACATGTGTGTTGCATCTGACTCGGGTGATTCATTTGACACCCGTTACAGATTTTCTGTATTCATACAGAACCCTGCTCAACAATCGAGACAACACAGTTTTCACCGTGTCCAAAAATGGGACAGGTGAGGCGCTTGGAGGTGAGGATGCCAAAGATGAAGAAGAGGGCCAGTTAGGTGACGGTGGTGGTGAAGGAGGGAGGTAGCTGGCTGGACTCTCAGGTGAGGATGCGGGGTAGGAGAGGAACTCGTGCCTTTTCAAAGAGCGGGGTTCTGTGGTTGCGGCAGCAGAGGGAGAGATTTAGTTTTTCTCAGAATCTTGTTGTTGTTGGAAGCGTGGATATAGAAAATTGAGCTGTGTGGTTGTGATTGATAGCTTGTATTGTTGACACCCTGTACTTAAGATGTGTGTCTCTGTAAATGTCTGACTCCTGCCACATCTCATACCAGTAGCTGTGACTGCATCATAGAATGTAACAAACTGAAGGTTAAGATAAGAGGACGTGGGAGAAGGATTAGACCAAAGCCAAAGTGAAGGGGGGGTAGAATATAACGTACCAGGTTACATAGGTAACCATGGTTCCCTGATAGGGAACGAGACGCTGCGTCAGCTGACGCTATGGGGAACGCCTTCAGCGTGACGGCCTCTGAATCTCTTTAACAACTTAGACCAATCTTGATTGGGTTTAACGTCAACACGTGACGCACGCCGACAGAACCGAAGGTATAAAGGGAGCCGTTGTCGTCAGCCTGCTGATCGACTGAAGCAAGCCGCTCACAGGCATGCCGGCATGCCGGAAGTATGGCAGCGAGACGCAGCGTCTCGTTCCCTATCAGGGAACGATGGTTACATACGTAACCTGGTACGTTCCCTTTCAAGGGAACTTCAATGCTGCGTCAGCTGACGCTATGGGGAACGCAGTACCAACTCCGCCATGCTGAAGGGATGCCTGTCACGAGTGTGAAGCCAGCGCACACTTCAGGACAAGAGAGCCACGGACCCCGGATTATTTAAGCGGTCTAGGCTGTAAAATCTCACAAAAGTGTGAGGCGAGGACCATCCCGCAGCATCGCATATATCGGAGAGGGGGGTTCCGACCACCAAGCTCTGGAGGATGCCATACTCCATGTGGAGTGGGCTCTGATCGACAGAGGTGAAGGCAAACCGCACCACCTCGTAAGCCGAAAAGATAGCCTCAAATATCTACCTGCTAATAGTGTGTTTGGAAGCCGGGCAGCCCTTACGAGGGGGCCCGAAGCATACCAGCAATTGGTCCGAATTGCGCCACTGGGATGTCCTCCGGACATAAATCTCCAGGGCTCTGACCGGACAAAGCAGTTGCAGCCTCTCACCTTCCCTTTTCGCCGATTCTGAAGGAGGATGAAACGCCTGTAAGACTACCAGCCGGGCCACCTCAGTGGGTACATAACCCGGCCTAGGATGCAGGATGGCTCTAACTGCGCCTGGAACGATCTCCAGGTTAGCAGGAGCCACCGACAGGGACTGCAGATCTCCCACTCTCTTGAGAGAAGTCATAGCCAGCAAAAATGCCATTTTTAAGGCCAGACACCTGTCTGATGCATCGTCCAGTGGCTTGAACGGTGCTGTGGTCAATCCATCCAGCACCACCGTCAGATCCCATGGAGGGACTCTGACTCGAACTGGAGGCCTCATCCTCAAGGTGCCACGAAGGAAACTGGTAACAAAGCTGGTAATACCCAACAGAGTCAGCCATAAGTGGCGCTCTGTTGCCACCAGCAGGGCCATGGACCGCCCGATAGCTTGGGCCGTATCCTTCGTGGCCCTGAGCGACAAATCCGTCGCACGGCGAAGCTCCTTCACATCCTCGGATGCGAGGGGCCCCCCGTCGTCGAGGTCATCCAGCAGATCAGCCTGGTATGCCAGCAAGATCGCCATGGTGTGCAGGGATGCACCGGCCTGACCCGCTGCCATGTAAGCCTTGCCAACTAAAGTAGAGGTAGTACGGCAGGGCTTAGTAGGCAACGTCTGGGTTTTCAGGGAGGCGTCCGGCGATAAATACACCTCCAGCATCTCCTCAATACCTGGCATGCTGCCGTAACCGTTCTCTTTACGCCCGCTGATCGAAGCATACTGGCGACCAGTCGGGCTAGAAAGCCGTGTAGAATACAGCCGGGACCAGGACTTTGACACCTCAGTGTGGAGGTCCGGAAAGAACGGCAAATCCCGACGTGGGCGAGGAGGTGGGGCTTCGAGGAAATGCTCGTCGAGCTTACTCTGGCGACGAGCGTCCTGCTCTTCCACTGGCCAAACGATATTGAGCCTAGCCACCGCACGGGAAACCACCTCCAGCAGCTCGTCATACTGCGAAGACTGGGCTGACGAGCCACCCATGTCACCGCCTTCCGCTCCGAGCACATCCAGTTCCTCGGAACTGGAGTCTCGGTGAACGGGCTCCGGACCCCGAAAGCGGGAGAAAGAACCCGCGGTTGAAGGGAAAGAAAGAGCCGAAGCTGTCTCACCTTCGTCGCCAAGGTCCATCTGCGATCCCCAGGAGAGTAGTCGCCGGGATGCCTCAGCAACCTTACCGCGTGGGGAGCAGAGCTGGCCGCCTTCCTCAAAAAGCTCCAGCTGAGAGCGGCGCTTCCTAACCGGGAAACGCTCGCAATGCACACAGCCAGCCCCCTCGAGGGCTGCTAGTTCATGCTCTCTTCCCAAGCAGGCCGCACACATATCGTGTGTGTCACCGTCGGGAATATAGCGTGGGCAGGGATACACGCACTGCCGAAACTGCTTCGCACTCGCCATTTTTCAGAGACCCAGAGCGCTTGCTGAAGATCAGAAGACTGACGACAACAGTGAAGCCGGCTCCCTTTATACCTCCGGTTCCGCCGGCGTGCGTCACGTGTTGACGTTAAACCCAATCAAGATTGGTCTAAGTTGTTACAGAGATTCAGAGGCCATCACGCTGAATTCGTTAGCGTCAGCTGACGCAGCGTTGAAGTTCCCTTGGAAGGGAACCAAGGGTGTTGGTGTCTTAGCTTCAGACATAAGGCCGACATCACGGGGAACAGAACCCTGAGATGTTTGCCTCCGGATTAATCTGTACTTGCTATGCTGTGAAATAAACTTCTGTGGATTTTAAGGGTCTCTGGTGAATCTCTTCTCATCAACCAACTCGGAGAGAGGAGAGGCTGTGGCCTACCTCGACAGAAGGCATGGTTTTGTTTCAGAATTTGTCAGGGTTTTAAATGTGTTTCAAGAGGGGGCAGGGATTACTGGAGGAGTCATCTGTAAATGTCAGTCTTTTTCATCATCAGAATCTCCCTCGAGGTCTGACTCCTTAGGAAGAGATCCTTCAGCTTTTCTGTTTTTTTCAGCCACCATTTTCGCCCAAACATTAATCCAAGACATATTCTTCCAAAGGGTTCATCTCCTTCGCTCTTCTGACGGGTGGCAGAGTAGAAGCATCTCCCGGAAACTGAGCTTTTGTCTCCCAAATGCTGCAGAATACAATTGTCTTTCGATTCAAGCATGGGTGTAAATTCCATCTTTACGTGCACGGATGTTTGCGATTGCTTGTCTTTTGTTGCCCGTTCCTCCGTAGCGCTGAGGTTGTGTGAAACCACCACACTCATCACAGCCCAGTCCGTTGATGTGAGCATCGCTTTCGGACTGAGGGGACAAAAGGTTTCCCCTTTTCCAGCTGGTACAAACAAAGTTTATTTACATTATAGTTGAACGCACACCCCCAGACGCCCCCTGCTTCGAAGGCCCACTTCTCCTGAAGCGTTTTGGGGGGAGGAGTCTGGATCCAGATCAAATACAGCAGAAGTTTGAGTTTGGATAATTCATCACATACGTCTGGCTGATCAGCTTCACTTCGACGGTTCTCTTGGCTATGTTTAGGGATTTTTTTATGTTTCAGACTGAAAAATGGGACCTTTGTTATCGCAAAATCCTATCGTTCTTCCCCTTGCTCAATGACTCACAACTAACTCCACCCACGGTTAAAATCCAGAACACAGTGAGACCTCTGCAGAGGGACTGTTAATGCAGTTTGTTTCTGATAAGTGATAAAAGTTTAGCGGCTCACAATGAGATTTCGCCGTCCAGAATACGATTTGAAAAAATGGTTTACAACACCGGGTACAAATTGCTGCTTGGCACACAAACACTCGGCCAATTAAGTTGCTTGCGATTTTACTTTTGTTTTCTTCTTCCAACATCGTCATTTCCTGGTTGAAATGAACACAAATTAAAAACTGGGATGAAAAAATAAAGGACTGGACTGGAATGACAATAAATAGTTTGAGGTGTTGAAGCCAATGTGCAGAAGCATACAGTGGCAAGAAAAAGTATGTGAACCATTTGGAATTTCATGGTTTTCTTTATAAATTTGTTGTATAAATGTAATCTGATCTTTATCTAAGTCAAGGGTATTGACAAACATAATGTGTCTAAAAATAATTACACAAAAAATTCTGATCTCTCATGTCTTTATTGAGAACAACTAAAAAAAACTCTTCCACTATTTGTGGAAAAAGTATGTGAACCATTGAGTTTATGACCTAAAAAAAGCTAATTGGAGTCAGGTTTTGGCATACCTTGAGTCTTGTTAAGATAGTACGTTTGGAGGTTTTGACTACAGCTACTTTGACTGATAAAAAACCCTCAAACTTTTGGAGTTTGGTCTGCACAAGAAGAACACACTTATGTGAGCCATGCCTCGCCAAAAAGAGCTTTCAGAGAAGCTACGATCAGGATTTGTTGCTTTACATAAAGCTGGAAAGGGTTACAAAGGTATTTCAAAGACTTTAGAAATTCACCAGTCTACACTTAGCGAAACAATCTACAAATGGAGAGGCTTTGAGACTGTTGCTACTCTACCAAGAAGTGGGCGCCCAGTCAAAATGACAAAGAGAACAACGAAGACTCATCAATGAGGTAAAGAAACAACCCCGAATGACAGCGAAAGATTTGAAGGCATCATTGGAACTTGCTAAAATCTCTGTTCACGAGTCTACAATATGTAAAACACTGAACAAGCAGGGTATCCACAGCAGGACACCATGAAGGAAGCCACTGCTTACTAAAAAGAACATCGCTGCATTCCTGAAGTTTGCAAAAGAGCACATTGACACGCTACAGCGGTATTGGCAAAATGTTTTGTGGACTGATGAAACTAAGAATAAACTATTTTGAAAAAACATAGCGCTACATCTGGCGTAGAAAGGGCACGGCATATAATCATGAAAACATCATCCCAACTGTAAAGTATGGTGGAGGAAACATCATGATTTCAGTAACTGAGAGAAGAATGAGAGGGAAGATGAAAGCCATCACGGAAAACCCCCATAATGGATCACCCACTGCCTCCCATCTCCATGGACAGACTCAAGTGAATGAGTGTAAATGTGTATATACTGCACACATCCTGTTTCTTTTAAGATATTTTCTTTTTTGTTATTTATTTATAAAACTTTTACACATTTCATTCTGATTCAAATTTTTTCATATTTTGTTGTTTGTATTGCATTTCCCTGTGCCAATCTGAATTTCTGGATCAATAAATGAAACATCTTATCTTATGGTTTGTACATGTTCTCTAGCACCACATAATGGATGCCACACAACGTCAGATCTTTTTTAAATTTCATGTTTGATAAGAGCCCCAGCCTGAAGATATCTACATTCCAATATTCAGACAGTCATATTGCCACCTACTGGCAACAAAAAGTTACAAGCTCTATTACTCATAGCAGGTTACCCAGATCCACCGCAAACTTGATGATGCTTAACAGTGAAGCTTGTGAGTTTTCAAACGCTGTTGCCATGATGGCTCATTATTCACCATGAAACAGGAAGTTGGTGTAATTTGACTGTACATTGTCTGATCTGCCCAAAATTTCACATTTGATAAGATTCCTGGCCTGAGGACTTCTACATGTCAGTAACGAGTTATAACAATATTGCCATAGTGCTGGAAGCAGTACTTGCAGCAGGAAGCAAGTCTTGCATGGCAAACATCATCTGATCTACATGAAATTTACATTTTGTGGTCTACACTTAATATACAGCAACATTTGTTGATGTGTCAAACGTGGTCGCCATGGCAGGCACATGACGCCATGCCAGACAGGAAGTGGAAATAACTCAGCAATGTTTCAACTGATCAGTCTCTTCCACTTACACTTATGTGACATGCTTGAGTCATAGTCACACCACTTACTGGCAACAGGAAGCAAATTGCTACATGAAATTTACATTGTGTGGACTATGCTTGATACTCAGCAACATGATGATTAGTATGATTAGTGTGTGTTCTCCACCGCCTTCCTGCATAGTTGATGCAGGAAGTGATATTTAACTCCTCGCAGTGCCTGATGGTCGTGAAGTGTCAGTCGGCCTTTCTGGTCACAAGACTGCGGCTGCCACTTCCAAAAAGGTGTATGTGGAGGTGAGGGCCTGTTCAACGCTTCTTGTAGCTTTAATTTGGTTTATTTTCCTTTTGAAGTGAACATGTAAAAGCTGGATTGCAAACTGAACCTTCTCAACCTTTATCTAACTACCTTCCTTCTCACGTGCCTGCAGCATTATGTCTTGAAGCTGCAGTAAATATGGTGCAAAACACATTCACACACCCACATCAAAAGTGTGACGTCATGGACAACATTTGCACATTCGCAAATCAGTAAGTGAATTCATGCATTCATGAGAGGTAGAATCTTCTCTTAAAAATATTTATTTTTCTAGCACTAACACAGTCATTAACTACAACTGCTTGAATCTGTTGCTACAAGTCTCAAATGCTGTTTGAAGGTATCATTGTGCTCCAATAATATCATCGTAATTAAAACAGGGCCAAAATTCATGCTTGTAACTCGTAGCTTGTAACTTCAGTGTTGCAGACAAAGACAGGACATTTGTGTGTCTGCCTCTCAGACTGTGTAAAACACAACTATTGAAAATATTCCTGCGCGTATTTTAATTACACATACAGAAATTTTACAGTTGTAAAACTTTTTTTTACAGTCACAAAGCTGCATGCAATTTTTTTCACATGCACAAAAAAGGTGTTAGACAACTGCACACTGTGAAATTATTCAAAAAATCATTTCACAAGCTCAAAATATTAATAACCCAAATTTGCTTCCATAATTATACAGGTTCTAGGACGGTTGTGGGGAAAAAAGTTTTTATACAATTTAAAATTGTTAAATTAAAATAGCCTGTCTACAGGTTTTCAAGACACCACAAATATCTGCATATGAATGGATAGAGAGGAGTGCAGGGATGCACCGATCTGATACACCAGATCAGTATCAGCGCTAATATTGACCTTATAGAGATAAGTAGATCGGGTATAGGCCACAACACGCCAGATCCACATTAAATACAGTTTCTTCATCAATGTCATTTCTAAAAATGTTGTGTTCGTGCTATTAGTTTCATTTATTCAGTCACAGTGGGCTGCTGACTCAGTTTTAGTGCCACAGCATTTTCTGACTTCATGTTACTTTGCATAAGAATGATACCAATGAGTTACACACATATTTGGGAAAAAGAGAGCACCAACATTGTATTGGTACTTGTATCAGCAGATACCTTGAGTTGAAGTATCGGAATTGGCATCATAAGAGAAACAAGTTACATATTTTATATATGTTTCTGTTGTCAAATAACTGAATGAGTATGAAATAGTGATTTAAACTCATCTCATAAATACTACGTTAACCAGCAGTCATTTCCAAGCTGCTGCCCTGCAGTGATAAAATAAAAATTTTATAATCTCAATGTTGTCTGACAAAATCATGACATGAAACATGAATCCAGGTAATGACAACAGCTGTGCTGTGTGTTTGGCTATAATGACATTTAAAATGAGTAATCACAGGGAAAGTTTGAGGAGACAGAACAAACTTCTACCACACAGCCATGCCCCTTACTGGGCAGCTTACAGATCTCCATTTCGCAAAAGCTCAGTTTATTTTATATATTATATTTTAAAAAGATTTGAGTAACACTTGTATGGTTTCTGTTATCTCATTCCATCAGTGGGATGCTTTGAGGTATATGGTGACTTATCATTTTAAGAATACCTTGTGCAACAGACTGCTGCAAATGAAACATCCTGCTTCAGCCTCTAGACTGGTCAGGAAACATCCTTTACTCCTTTACTATTCCAGGGCTAAAGATGTACTGTTGGCAACTGCAGGGTTAACCCCTGTCACTACGCTTAGCTGCTGGTAAACCAAACTCAGGAACTATGCGTGACCCATGTCATTAACAATAAGCTACCTCCACAAGCGGGAAACGGAATCATAGGTTAACAAGTCCAAAACACAAGTTGTATTTTTTGGCCAATAAAGAAAGTCAACCAAGCAGACACATGACAGGAGGGGAGAAACAGAAAGAGGCTGGGCGGGGCAAGCAGGTGTAGGTGTGTGCAACACTCTCTGTTTCTCTCTCACAAACTGGTCACACACAGCACACTGAACGCTTCAAAAGAGGCTGCACTATGCTATTTTCTGACAGTATTTACATGTCGGTCTTGTGCCGACACAACCGACATGACATCTTTTTTTGTGTACCAACTCTTTTTCGGCTGAAGCTGCATTTTTCCAACATTTGGGTAATTGTGTCTGTCCGAATTAGACTGGACACACATTTAATTACATTGCTTAAAATTCCTAGTTGAATGATGTGTACTCGACACACAGAAAACACTGACTGGTTGTGTAAATAGGGTTGGATGCGTTGTTGTACTTTAAGGTGCATTATAGGGGTAGGTGGCATCCTGTATGTAAGTAATGAATTTATCAAACTTATTGACGAGACTGAAATCAGGTAGGTTAGAGAGTCCGTAAATGTCAAATTGATTGATTAGCTCCTCCTCTGTAGTAGCTTGTACACTCTCTAGTTCAGCTTTGGTTACAGATTTACCTTACATGCAAACTGTATTCCATCATCTTGCAGAGTTTAAAATGTAAACACAATTTTCAAACCAGTCGAGTTTTTCCATCACTGTTCCAGATTTTTATGCAAATTTTGAGCATTGCCATAAAATATAGAATTAATCATATTAACACAAATAATAATAACAAAAGTTTTTCATTTCTTAGAAACAATGAACATGTCAATGATAAAGTAGATAAACTGAAAAGTGAAGTCCTACCTCTCCTCTGCAGGTCATACTGTCTCCTGGTGTTCTGGTCACTAAGGATCCTCCAGGCTGCATCAACTTCTAGAAACTTCTTCAAACCAGACTCTGCTTCTGAAGAACACTCACCTCCAAGACGGTCTGGGTGGTACTGTGCGTGGGCACACACACACACAGATTCACACACAAATTACATACAACAAAGGAACTTAGGAAAATACCAACTTGATTTGTCAAATTCAGACTGCTGAAGAGTATTATGTAGTAATTATGAGTATTAGCAGAAATGTTTGCAGTGACCCATAACTTCTGAAATGTACATACAGGCATGTGTGTGTTGTATTAAGATGGACTTGAAAATGTTTTAAATTGTTGTTTAACAGATTTGGATTCAGCTAAATATTTAGTCTAATCATTTATGCTTTAACAGTAGCTGCTCTTTCTTGAATTAACATAAACACAAAAGAAATATGTTTTTCATCAGTCAGATATACCCTGTGACTGGGCTTAGTTTGGAGCCTTAGCCTATCATCTGTAGTAAGGGTTGTGTGTTGCTTCATGCTGACACAGAGACAGACAGAGCACTGTGTTTACCTGTAAGGCCAGCTGCTGGTATCTGTGTCTGAGCTGCTGGACTGATTCTGAGGGCCTGGCTCCCAGGACAGCATACAGGTCTTTCTCTGCTTCTTCACACATCCCTGCTCAACACAACACTGACATCAGACAAAAACAAAAACCTGTACTGCGTGGTCCAAAATTAACACATGCAAGTGCCAAATGGGGGTAGTTTTCCATTTGGTGAGTAAATCTCGGAAGGCTATCTGCCAAAATGTACCAAAATAGTCATTTCATAAACTATGTTGAGAGTCTCTACTGCATCTTTGGGTCGTTTACGGGCATGCTGTTTTTGACCTCTGGTGTCTGTGTCAGAGTTTGACACACACACACACAACCATATGTTTTTACATGTGTGCCGTGAAACTGACTGTCTCGTGCGCTCATAGGTTCGCGGCACTATTTACCATACAGGATATCAGCTAAACTATAACGTGCCGCCGGTCTGCTGCTGCAACCTGGTAAGTGTGTAAAACACACCAGTCCACCATGGCAGTGTCACGTCTTCAACACGTTCTCATTCTGCGGTCAAGTTAGCAATAATAAATAAGCAATGTCCAGTTAGACTTTCAAAATAATGCTTGCTGGGAAACATTTCAGGTGATGGTCGCAATTTGGTTAGGTTTAGGCCCCAAAACTACTTGATGAGGTTTAGGAAAAGATCATGGGTTGGGTTAGAAGAACTACTTCCTTAAAACAGTCAACGTTGACTTTTGAAATGGGTAAGTCCTGTGTGAAAGTCCTGTGTTTAACCCATTACTTTTATGTTTGATCTTGAAATACTTCAGTAAATTTTTAAGATCAATACATCGTGAGTTGCACTCAGGCTTCACTTGATTAACCTTTGATCAATATATTAAAATAACTTAGCTTCAAATTTTGCTCTGGACTCCTAAGTTTATGTACAACAATTATGTTTTTTGGGGGGGGGTGATAACGCGACACACATCAGAATTAATAGACTTAATAAATTATAGAACGCCGCATTTAGGCAGGGCTTGTATACTCCGAGAACGGACACTGCATTAGTGATACAAAATCAACACACAGGTTAAGTATTTTCCGAGCAAATTAAGTGCACATTTTTATCACGTGTAAAAATTACTGATTAACATGGCGGATGTATATGCCAACACTATGCGAGGCTATATAACGTTATTACTTACTTAAGGAACTCAAGTGATTTTTCAAACATGTTGTGCTGTTCTGGTAGGCCAATTTCAAATCGCATTTTACTGGGACACGTGACTGGTAAAATCTCCCGTTTCAGTTTTAACAAGCCACTATATTGTGCAGTAGATTCATTTAGATTTATAATAACGGTAAAAAGACGAATACATTTTGTTTCTATTATTCTATTTTCCACAATATGAAAGCAATGCAGCTTAACCCTAAATACAAGTGCAGGCGCTTCTGTCCATTAAAGCACATGCAAGTGTGCTCTACACAGAGAATATACTCCAGCTGCAAGGAACACTTTAGTTGGCTAAAGCAAATATATTTATTAAATATAATGATTGTTACCTTCCTTCAACTGTCCCATCCTATTAAAACTGGAGTATTGTATTTTGCCAGATTTAAACATACAGTTATTATTATTATTATTTTTTCGAATCACAAAATTGAAAATCGAATACCAACCCACAGAACGAATATTCGAATATTCTGGTCCAGCCCTAACTGAAACAAGTGTGTATGTGACACAAAAAGGCAATTTATAATTTTGGCCAGTAAAAAATATTCTTGGCCAATTTTTTCATCTAGCAGTCACCATGGCCAGTGAGTCAAAAAGTTAATTTTGCACACTGCTGCAATGATAGAGCTAATGTTCTTCCCTACTGGCCTTTACATATGGCACTTTTCCATTACACAGTACCAGCTTGCCTCAGCTCGACTCGACTCGGTTTGGTTTTTCACTTTGTAAAAGTTGTACCTGTACCTGCTTCAAGGTACTTTTTTTCGTACCACCTCCGGCGAGGTTCCAAGCGAGCTGAGGCAATATTAAAATGTCACATGAAAACACGGCAGACTGCTGATTGGTCAGAGAGAATTGTCCCTATTCACTGCGTTATCATTGCATGCGCCAGACGGAGTATCCTGAATAACCCCGCCATTTTTAAATAGTTTGGCCAGAGATCGCGTGATATACCGATTACTATTATGGCAACTTGGAAGAATACGCCGTGGTCAAACGAAACAATTTTTGTCTTCTTGCTGTGAGAAACAGCCACATCCTGATGATCAAAAACAGCATACACTCCATTGTCCTGTGTGTGTGGGTAGCGTTTTTGTGTCGCGGCAGTTTCCTGCGGCGTTGCTATGACGACCAGGTACTACTTTGGAGGTACTATCTGCAATGGAAAACCAAGCGAAAGCAAGCCGAGGCAAGTCGAGTTGAGTTGTACTGGTAATGGAAAAGCGCCAATCCAGTGCATATCTGAAACTTCAAAATTCAGTTAAAACCTGCCAGATCAGTTGCTGTTTTGCTAGATTCCCAGCTGCCTACTCTTTTAAAACACCAAAATGTATTTGGAATGGTCAAAAGTGCAAATGAATAAACAGTGGAGAAGAAGAAGTTAATGGGCTTAACAAATCAAGCATCACATGGTAATTGTATGCATTTAGTAACATGTCTCAGGTGGATAAAACATCTCCTGCTGCTATTAGATGACCACTACATTCAGAGAGAGGCTGTGTAGAACTCATCAAAACCCTCCTCCATAGTTTCATACTGACACTTCCCGCTTTATTATACAAAACAATGAGTTACAGCATGTCAAAGAAAATCATTACTGTAAAGACAGCAAACACTATCAGCCTAGCTGAGTCTGCTGACCACCATCTAAATTGAAATGGCTTTGTTAATTTACTTAAGTGTGCAGCTGGATGATGTGAGAAAATATAAATATCAAATCAGACGCTCTCAACAATGAAAATTGTAAATAGGGAAAAACAAAACAAAAACAATTGGGACATCTCTGTAGAAGAAGGTCACTAACATAATATTCATATGATAATTTAAAATGATGGTGCTAAGTTTAGTCAATCGATACAAAATTGGAAACATTTTGATCATTGCTTTGAGTCATTTCTTTTTTAAATGCAAACATTCTCTCTATATTCACATATTATATTTTATATGATATTGAATATCTCTGGGTTTTGATCTGTTAGTCGGAAAATCAAGACATTTGAAGACGTCACCTTTGGCTTTGGGGTATTGTGATTATAGACAGAACTGAGGGGTGTTCTACGAAGTGAGATGAGTGGCTTAGCCAGCTATGTTGAGCTATCACGAATGTGGCTCTCTTTTAACCTGCCTAGTTCACCATGGTAACTTATGCTGAACACATAAGGTGCTCCAGAGGAGGTTATGCTCAGAGTTTTGGCTTTAATCGGATATAAAAAACGCCACCCTTCCACTGATTCTGTTCCTGACGATATTCTCTATGAGCAATACAGATTCTCATATGAGGGAAAACATTATAGGCCTATATGAAGCTTGTAGAGCGGTCCATTTATATGCTACCAAACAAAGCCGTGCAGTTACACTCGACCTATTGCAAACTATCTCGCTGTCGAGGGAACCAACATGCATTCAGTTAGTGATGCAGAAAATCTGTAATATTAACACGATAAACACGTTCCACAGCAGATCATCCAACACTAACAGAGAGATGAAGCCTTAGCAGCTACAGACCACTTTAGATTATGTTTTTCAACTTGGTCTGATTAGCTGCCAGGTACATTTTACACTAATGAAGATAACAGAATATCAGTTAGAAAATTGTCTATTGGTATTTGGTTAAAGTCCAATTCACTTTGATTTGGCCATAACCTAAAATAATTTCCACATCTCCTTCATTTTGGGACAGTGACAGACCTGAATTAACTTCTTGAGTATAATGTTTAAATCAGCTGTGTTAAGTTTAAGGTTTCAGAGCTCTGAATGTGCAGCTGCCATGTTAGAAATAAACAGCAGGCAGTGACAGAGCACTGAGTGGTAAAATAATATGCACTTATTCTGCCAACATTCCTCTATTGTCTTATTTGCAACAACAGTTTTTATACGCCTGTTCTTCATTTCTATTATGATGAGAAATGATCTTGACTAGATCTATATTTGGATGATTAGCTTTTTCCATAAAGGCCTGTCACATCTGGAACATATTACCTACTGATATTAAATTAATCCCAGATATAAAATCCTTTTAAACAAAGGTTAAATGCTGTCTAAAATGTATTGGTGTATTGTTGTGAATGTGTGAATTGTATTGTTTCCATATTTGTATTGTGTTTTTTATGATACTGATCTAGTAGAAGAGTTAAAAATTAGAAATTGCTATAAACTCTCTGTGCAGCACAATAGTGTTTTGCTATGCATTAAAACTATGTTTAATTGCATCCTCCCTATAAAATCAAATTTTAACAAAGTAGGCTGTACGGTGGGTTTAATCCAGGCAGCGATTACGTTTCCCTCAAAATATATTTACTGTTGCGAACTAGTTGCATATAAATGTAATTTAGGAGACAGGGCTGCTCCATATTGTGCAGAAGAAGAGTCAAATGATGCTCAAACGCCCTCTTTTATGGGAACGCGCACAGAGCCTCAAGCCGAAATCCTGGGTTAACAAACTAAGGCGATAACCATCGTAATGATACACGTTATCTCTGACTGGGGCTTTCGGGTTTGTCGAGCCAGCTCACACAAAGAAAGGCTGCCTATGTCGAACTTGCTTCGTAGTACACCTCTGATACAGAGCAGCTTGCTAACTGGACTAAGTTAAACTACGACTATGTTTGGGTGTTCCCAATACTGTGTATATACAGTGCGTTATTTAACTAATATTTGATAATGCCATTTGGTTGGCTCACGCGGTAACGTTATTTCCACGAAATTACGCTAAAACACACCCTCGTGTATGGACAGTAATTATGAAGCTGTGTGCATCGAGGTAAACAAACGTTTTATGAATCCGGAAATGTGGTAATTTTGCTAAAACAAAAGCACATTAAACATGCAGTTGTATTCTGTTCATGTTCGGGGTTAAAGTATTAAACATACCGTCAAAATAAAGCTGTCACCTGAGATACGACATAGTGTTGAACGATGTTATGAGTCCCTGTGAAAACCCGCCGTGTTTCTGGTTCGCTTGCCTCCTGAGTTCCGCTGGCGAGTACTAGCTTCCGGTGTTTTTTCTATTTTAGAATAAAAGCATCATCACTTTAGCTGATTGTTGAGACATTAAACTAAACACATACAGCTCCTCAAATTCAGCAATAGCTACTGAACTATGAAGGTAGGCTACTTTTGTGTCTTTGGAGAAAAAACACACTGCAATCAAAAAATAGATTTGAGAGCAAAACTATAGACTATGTAATCAATATTTTTATTTCGATTTGTGCTTAAAAATGTTTTGATGCAAATCTAAAAGTTCTGTTTCCAAATACAAAAGCTTTGGTTTTAAAAGCTTTTCTTTCGAAAGTTTTTCTTTCGGTTTTGACATTTTTGTTTTTTAACCCAAAAACCTTTCTTATGAAACGTCCCATTATGCATGTCAAGATTGGGCTAGGTTGTACAGAGATTCAGATGCGGTCACGCTGGAGGCGTTCCCCCACGGCGTCAGCCGACACAGTGTCTCGTTCCCTTGAAAGGGAACCAAAAGCTTTGCTTGCTGTTGAGATGACTCTCGTAGATGGGACCTATGCTGTCACGTCCCTTTTGGCCAACCTTGATCGGAGTGACAGGTGGGCAACAGCTATCGCTTTTTCTTAAAGCTTTATTAGAATTTGGGAGTGTTTTTTACAAACATAAATGGCATAGTACAATAACAAACTATTATTTTCCAGATGCGAGAAAAGCTACAAATAAGGAAAAAAGGAAAACAATAAATCTACAAATGATTAAATTAAATAACAATAATAACCAAAAATAATAACAATAAAAATAAAGATCTAGGGGTTCTGTGCAAGTATAAATTCATTTTATTACGTTACAGAGTTTCACAGCATTATTCTTCATTACTTTCAGTAATAAAAAATAATGACAAAGCTCCTTGTGAAATATATAAAAATTTGGTTGTGTAATTGTTAAATCATGTGTTCCATCTTTCATAAACAGACCAAAAATCCCATTTTCTTTTGTTGATGCAAATTTAGGAAATAACCAGTAATACAAATCTTTCCAAAAGGCATTAGTAAATTTACAATCATAAAGTAAATGTTCTGTTGTTTCAATGTTTTCATCAAAGATTGAGCAATGATCTAGACCAAATCGACGTCTTAGACAACGCCAATCACGGAGCCACTGATCCTAGCCCTTTCCAGTTAAAACGGACTGGTAACGATTGCTTGGACAAAGCAGTCCCCAAATTACTTTTTTTTTAATAATTAACACTTACTTAATACAAAATGTAAACCATACTTTGCCTTTGGGAGGGCTGATTATCAAACAGGAAAATTAGAATGCACGTCACATAAGAGGCTAAATTGTGTCTGGGCAGAGTTAGATATTATCACTGTTTTTTCATCGAATCTTTATTTTTGTGAATTGTGCTTGTTTACGTTGGAAGTCACGGCCGTGTGCTATTTTTAGGTTGTGTTAAAGTCCAGTCAGCTAATGGAGTTAGTGAGTTATTACGCCTCCCACAGCGCCTGAGATGTCTTGCCTCTTTGTGTTTTTTTCCCTTTGTGTTAGAAGTTACCGTTCTTGTATCAACCACGCCGGTAACTGTAGCCTAGCCCTGTGGAGCCGATAGCTGTTTGTTGCCAGCTCAGTAAACACAGCTGCTGTACGTAAAAGTATGCAGCTGCGTTGTGCTGAGAATGCTATTGCCCTCAGCCACAGCGCTAGGGTCTGTTATTTCTTTGTGTGCATTCTCTCTCTCTCTTTCTCCTCCACTAACTCACATATCTTTGCACACACATTTACATGCTCCAAACGGTGCTCAAATAACGTGGTAGCATAACACAGCTAAGCTAACCGTTATTTACAAGAGCGACCCGGCTGATCGCCATTTTGTTTGGAGCTTCCCCTAGGTAAATTTAGCGGCTGCCACCATTTTGGCCTCTTGGGGTCGCCTAGCAACCCCTCCTCCCCCTCTCTATTGCAGGACTTTATCGGACTTTACCCTTCACTCTCCTTCATTAATGTGGGGTAATGTTCAATTATCAGCATTTTAGGTGGACAGCTACCTTTGTTTTTCACATTTGGTTATTAATTCCTGAATTCCAGGTGGTGCCCCATAATTATTGATATATATTAAAAACTTAATAACATTAAGTGTTATATTAATATTCATAAATCATATTTGATATTTTCTGTTAATAGCCAAACCTGCTCTACCTGAATCCCAACACTTTGACAAGATTATTGTATTGATTATTGATCAAATTTGGAGCAAAAAAACTCATATTCCTAATCACCACATACGTACAATTCCATAGTGGACTATTGTGGAGACTAAAGTAATGTTTGTAGATCATTTTCCAATATAGTAATACCTGTTGATGAAATGCGGAGGGAGCTTTTTTAGGTCATAATCACATCTAAGAATGAGGTTGATGCCTCCTAGGCTTGTGATATGGAACTATAAGCTGATCTCATGTTTTATAAAAGGTATTTTATATATCTTCTAATTTATTTTAATGGTACCATTAATTGCACGGTGGCAGAGCGGTTAGCGCCCCTGCCTCCCAATAAGGAGATCGTGGGTTCGAATCCCGGACCAGACCACGACCTCCCTGGGTGGAGTCTGCATGTCCTCCCCGTGTTACCGTGGGTTTTCTCCGGGTTCTCCGGTTTCCTCCCACCGTCCAAAGACATGCATTAGGTTAATTGGTGACTCTAAAATTGTCCCTAGTGGATGAATGTGTGCGTGAATGGTTGTCTGTCTAAGTGTCAGCCCTGCGATGAGTTGGCCACTGTCCAGGGTGTACCCCGCCTAAGGCCCGAAGCCACTGGGATAGGCTCCAGTCACCCGCGACCCCGAATGGGAACAAGCGGTAGAAAATGACTGACTGACTGACTGACTGGTACCATTAATGCATTCGAAAGAGATGGCTTTTAGCCCTCTCTCCTCATATCCTGTAACTATAGTTCCTTTCTTAATGAAGTATGTTCTTCTTTTCCAAATATAATTGAAGTTAACCTGGTTTGCAACATCCATTGTTAGCTGACAGGAGATGGAGCAGGAGCAGAGAAGAGAGGAAATCAGTGCACAGGCATGTTTACACATAACTTCCGTCTTAGTAATAGCAAGAATGTTTAAAACAGGTGCGCGTAGATTGATTTTGCTTTAACAATCTGTCATATTGTAATGGGTAAAAATACATATTATTTTGTCAGCCTGTAAGTTAGCTGCTAGCTTAGCTCAATTAACTAGTCACTACCGTTATGTGCCCAGGCTGCATAGCATTGTGCATGTCGCTACTAGTTAACAGAACTATTTGTGTTCATTGATCTAACGTTAGTGAATTTTATATTTGCTCTATTATTTTATCAGCATGTAACCAGCTTAACGTCAGTCAATGTTAGTTGCTTCCTCATCTTAGGTGTCAGTCTAGCTGGGCTTATATCCACCTGTGTTTATCCACATTTTCAATTTTAATAATAGTGGCAGAACTGCGATCTGTCAGATCTTTGGATTGATGAGGGCACTGTAACCTTCCTCACATTAATACATGAAACAAACATAAATGTTATATTTCGACAGTGTTTTAAACATTGTATCTTGTTGCACCCTCTTATAATAGAAAATTGGCGCGACCTACTGTTTATCTCGATGAACCACTCCTAGTAATCACATTACCGTACACTCAAAAAAATTAACAAGCTAGGTTGTGCACTCTACATAATATATTTATATTCAGTTTACTTATAATAATTGTGTTTGTTGACTTGAAAGTTTTTTTCTATTAAGGTCCACATAATTATGTCTCAACTTAACAGTACAAAATCCTAACGCAAGTACAAAACTCTTACATCCAGAGGGTAGCAGTATAGTGCAACGCCATCTGCCTTGAAACTCCAAAGAAGAAGAAGAGCAAGATGCGTCAGACTACACGTGCGCAAGTATATTTTACTCTGCACACCTGCGTGACCCCCTGCAAAGTTTTTCTTCGATTGGTTTTGACAGAGGGACGTCTGTGTTGTCTTTTCAACGCCTGGTAAAGGGAGGAGGATATTTGTTTATCCAGCTGTATCGATCTTTTTTATTTGTAATAAGAGATATGTTCTTTACTTTTTGCCTGCTTTAGTTTTATAGAGTTCCTGGTCTTAGACATGCTGAAGTTAGCATGCTAGCTTAGCCACGTGGCGCATGTTGGTCCGCTGCATATTTCCAGTATTTGGGCGAAAAGGAATAAGATATAGTTCATGGATTAAAGTTCTCAGTCGCTAGACTCGCTATGATGGATTTCTGTTTAAAGTTACTGGAGGGAGTCTACGATGGATTTTTTTCCAATCAATTGCAGGATTCCTATCTGCCCAGACAGCAACATAGTGTTGGCCCAGACTTGGCCCACATCTGGTGTGGATTCCACATGTCATTAATGTCTTATATTCTTCTTCCTTATATTCACATTTCTCAAATATTGTAATAAATGTCTACATTTTAATTTGAAAAGTCTAGTTGTATTCAGCCTGCTGAGGGGGATGTGATCAAAGCCTGGAGTTGATTCAAACCACGCTCTTCTCTCTACTCTACTCTTAATCACTCCGCTGGTATCCACTCCGGGTTTTCCATTCACGCTCATGGAAAAACTGCTCCGTGTTCACTCCATTAAAAAAATTATAGTATGTTTATTTTGTATATCATGAAGGCAACATTTATAATCCTAAATCTAATGTTTTGGAAATTATTCTACACGTTTAATAAGTAGAATTAAACA
Organism: Coreoperca whiteheadi; assembly: GCA_011952105.1. NCBI lineage: Eukaryota > Metazoa > Chordata > Actinopteri > Centrarchiformes > Sinipercidae > Coreoperca > Coreoperca whiteheadi. Next base: position 30,535,905 of record CM022474.1, read on the forward strand.
ATGTCAAAATGTATACTTGAACTGTCTACTTACCCTTTAATTTTTCTGACTATAGTGTTTAGTTGTACGTTTCTGACCCTACTAAAGCATAAAAAATAATGTGTAGAGTCCATAACAGAGACTCATCTCAGAGAACATCATAATTGGTTACATTTAGATGTCAAGTTTGTGCATTCGCTGAACTTGGCAATGATAAGGAATATTTCTGTCACATAAATCTGCATCTTAAATCCCATGAAACCATCTCTTGTATGTTCAAAGATTGTACATTTTCGACAAACATTTATGGGACATTTAAATCGCATAAAAATAGACAGCACTTTGCTTAAATGAAGACCCGAGCAGTCTCTTCAAAGAGTATCTGGTAGGTAATACATTTACATTTAATCATTTAGCAGACGCTTTTATCCAAAGCGACTTACATATGAGAACATTCACAAACCGAAGCACTGTTTTAATTTTACATTTATGAAGAAAACTCCAATGCAAATGAGCTCTTTGGAATTATTTAATTGGCTGGTGATTTCATTGTGTGCCAAAAGGATTCAGATAGCTGTGCTGCCCAAAGGGACCTTGAACAAGGTGTCTTGGGCTGTGGCTGTGTATGAATGTGTGTATGGGGTGAATGTGATATGTAGTGTGAAAGTCGGAAAGACTAGAAAGGTCCTATACAAGTACAGTCCATTTACCATCTACAGCATTAATGCTGAGGGAGGTGATGCTACCACCACTCCAGTTGATGTTGGAATAGTTATTGAAAGTGGGAGACATTGCTTCTGCATGTGCAATGAACCTCAGTTATCCTCAAGAACTGATAACGTTCTTTGAGGTGCTTCAGAAAATCTTCCTCCAGCTGGATGCTACCAGACTCTCAACCAAGGTACAGATGCTTAAAAACAAACTGTATGAGTGAACCAACTTTGAGTGTGTGGCATTTAACATGAAGCCATTTAATTGAAAACCCCTAAAAGATTATATTCGTGTTTTTTTTTATTTTATTTGACACGTTCCACTGTCAAAAATGTTTTTTTTGTCATTTAACGCGTGTCCAGAGGTTTTTGTTTTCTTCTTCTCTCTACAGCATTAATGCTAAGGGAGGTGATGCCACCACCGCTCCAATTGATGTTGGAATATTGATTGTTTTGAAGTGCATCATGAAGTGGGAGTTTATAACCTTTTTTTGTCTTTTTTTTGTGTGTGACACGCACTGTTCTGGGTGACAGGTTTCTTTGTCATGTAAAGCATGCACAGATGTTTAAAAACAAACTGTATTACTGAACCAACATGTAGCATTTAACATAAAGACCTGCCTTGCCCTTTAATTGGAAACACTTGAAAGGTTATACCTTTTTTTTGTGTGTGTGTGTGACACGTGCATTGTTCTTGGTGACATGCATGTAAAGTGTGTCCAGAGGTTTTTTATTTATTTATTTTTTAAGGTAAAGATGACCACCTTTAAAATGCTGCTACTCGTGTATAGCTAACTGTTTTTTCTCTTGTAAAACAGAATTTGATTAAACAGTTAGTAGTTGTTGATAAACCCTTTGAGGCAAATGTGATTTGTGATACTGGGCTATATAAATAAAATTGAATTGAATTGAATAAACTCTGTGAATAAAGGAACTAAAAAATGTTGAGTTGTGTTTACTAAAGTAATTTGTGTGGAACCTGTTGGCAAACTAAAGTAAATTCAACCTAACTAGTACAAATTATAGTTAGTGAAAGCATTTTATTTTGATTAATTAAGCTTGACTTGAATGTCTTGTTGTAAAATCATTAGTTTACTTTAAATAGACTAATATGTAATTTGTAATTTTTAAAGAAATTTGGTTAGTCCATATAACATAACTGACTTTAGAAACTCAAATGTCTCTTGTTGAGCAAAACTAAGTGATAATAGTTATTAATATAAATATTATTCCTCCCTAAAACAACCCCATTAAGTTGGATAACCTTGAAATATTTGTTTTCAAATTTCATAATTAAATTTTGTGGAACCTGTTGACAAGAAAAAATTAATTAAAGTCAAAGTTTCATTTTTTCGAGTGTAGTGGATGGAAACAAGCATTCGTTTGCATTTTCTTTTGCCGATTTTTGGGCCTGTGGAAGCAAAACATTTTATCGTTGAAGTATTCTACTGCTGAACCAGCTAAGCAATTAATAAGTTTAGCATTAATTATGTTGTATGCAGGGTGAAGGCATCTGTTGGTCTGTACTACTCCTGCATACCTGTGATTGATGTATCCGTTGTGTAGAGGGCACTCTGCCCTATTAAACCTTGGCAGTTGCCTGACTTACCAATGCGCATGGATGCTGCAATGGCAAGCTGGTTTCCCATTTTGCTATAATCGCTGTACATGAATAAGTTCAGAATCAGAATCAAAATCAGGTTTATTGGCCAGTTATGTGTGCACATACAAGGAATTTGACTCCAGTTTTACGTTGCTCTCTATGTACATACACAGAAGTAGACATACATTTAGAGACATAAGTGTGGCAATACAAAGCAAAAACAACAGAAACATCTGTAAACAGTAAGACAATTAAGAAATAAAGTAATAAATCAATGAAGATTAATGTAACAGGTTGCTTTGTATACTTGAGGTAGGTGGATATGATAGTAAGTATGTACAGCATGTGACCATAGGTATTAAAAAGTGTTCATATTTACATAAACAATGAGATAGATGTACAGGTACAATGGATGTTGTGTCACAGGGTTATTGGAAAGGGATTGTTCCTGATGTTATATGACTGGAGCTAAGTGTTCATCAGAGTGATGGCCTGTGGGCAGAAACTGTACTTGAGTCTAAGTTCATTTTCTGAATTCCAGAAATTTGCTTTGTGATTAAAACCCATCCATCCATTCATCCATCTTCTTCCACTTATCCGGGGCTGGGTCGTGGGGGCAGCAGTCTGAGCAGGGACAACCAGACATCCCTCTCCCCAGACACTTCCTCCAGCTCTTCCGGGGGAATACCGAGGCGTTCCCAGGCCAGCCGAGAGACATAGTCCCTCCAGCGTGTCCTTGGTCTTCCCCAGGGCCTGCTCCCGGTTGGACATGCCCGGAACCCCTCCCCAGCGAGGCGTCCAGGAGCCATCCAAAACAGATGCCCGAGCCACCTCAGCTGACTCCTCTCGATGTGGAGGAGCAGCGGCTCTACTCTGAGCTCCTCCCGAGTGACTAAGCTCCTCATCTCTAAGGAAGCGTCTAGCCACCCTACGGAGGAAACTCATTTTGGCCGCCTGTATCCGGGATCTTGTCCTTTCGGTCAAGATCCAAAGCTCATGACCATAGGTGAGAGTAGGAACGTAGATCGACTGGTAAATAGAGAGCTTCGCCTTGCAGCTCAGCTCTTTCTTCACCATGACAGACCGGTACATCGACCGCATTACTGCAGAGGATACACCGCCTGTCGATCTCCCGCTCCGTCCTTCCCTCACTCGTGAACAAGACCCCAAGTATCTTGGGGTGATTAAAACCACACAATGTAATAATGAAATAGCTATTTTGTGAAGTATCTACAGCTGAAAGGATTGGATGAGAACTAATGTGTGTAGTATGCCCTCTAAAGGAAATTGCAGCCATCTACAACTGTTTTAAAAAAACAAAACAACTGCTATGGAGACAATAAATAATGGTGTCAAAAGTGGACATGTGAAACATAACAGAGGTGGGCCTTATTGAAGCCCACAAAAGGAGGAGTGATAATATAATGAACGTTCACATTGGAGCCTGTTCAATTGCTCCCGGGACCCAACCCGGTTTAAATATGTACTTTGTTTGAAGTTAAACTAAACCTTTATCACTTTGAACTCTACAGTTTGTTTGTACTGATTGAAGAAACAATTCAAAGTTGAGGTAGGGGACCTAATTCCATCAGGTCCTATTGGCTTATTGGCGAGCCAACCGAACAGCGACACTTTATTTCCACAAAAAAAACACCTGAAGTCAGCAGTGTGGGAGCATTTTGGGTACACTGAGTATGACCAGGGTGTCATTGAAGATGACGGATCACCTGTGTGCAAAACATGTCATAAAATAGTTTATGCTTAAGGAGCGAATACATCAAATGTGATGTAGCACCTGAGGGATCATCACCCAGCCTTGCATGCTCAAGTAACGTTAATACATAATAACTGAGTTAAATTACTTAGCAAGTTACTTAATGAAACATTGTGTTGAATATTGTATGAATATCTGAACATATAATACATAGAACGAAAGAACGGAATCTCTGCTTTGCAACATAACAATCCGTTTTATTCTAGCTTAACAGTCCTTTTTAATCAACACTTGAATGTGGGCACCTTTAATAAAAAAAGCAACATTTTGAGCATAAAGCTGAGAAAATCACGTTTTTGTCAAAGACTACGTACAGATCAGATTCAGAGGGATGATCAAACACAGATGGAGTAGATCGAGTCCATCAACACCCCAAAGCTTCACAGTCCTGTAGCTCATCCCGGCATTTCAGTAATATAAGGACGTTTTGATTTAGATGCTGTTTAATGTTGAAGATCGCGTTATGTTACGTGTGCATCTGCTTGCATATGAGATTGTTGGTTTCTCCTTCTTCATCTGTTTTGATCTGGAGATTCAGCACTCTTTCAGAAGACGTGTAATAGCGCCCCCTAGCTTATAACATGAGATGTTCTCAGTTTCTTTCCATAATTTTCACCAAAACTTCAAACAGACAAACCAATATAATAGACATGCTTTTCTCAAGCCACATGTAAAATGAGATGAATTATTAAAATGAATACATATTAATGACAATAGCAGTTCAGTTTATTGCCCTCAGTAACAATTAACAAGGATAAAGTTAATATTAGTTTTAGAGATGTGTTTATTTTCATTTATTTTCACTGTTCTGTTTTATTTCTGTTTATAAAGGCAGCTATTCTGTCTGAGTCAAAAGCCAGCAAGATATCTTTTTACCTTAATTTCCAAGTTCTCTACCCCAGGTCCAAAAGGAATGTAGATTTTGGTTATTATTTTGTGCTGTAGTTTTTGGCTACTGTGTTCTTTCAATTTCAAAAGGCAGCAATAAATAACAGTTTAAAATCTAACTGTTCATTTGGTTTTATACATAAGTAGTTTTGTAAAATGAATGAATAATACTTATTATGATCGTGAAACCGTGATTATTCCTCAGACTATAAGCGTACCAACAAAATCTATAATCGTTGCATTCCTAGTCACAGACAGTATGTTGCATTCTTCTTAAAGAATATAAATTATACAGAAGTTACATTTGATTTTAGTGTGTTTGTGTGAAATGCATGCATTGATGAATGAGTAATAACAAATATTAACCAATGGGTTATGTGAACAAGTTTTGGGAATGCGTTAGGAGTTGTGAGAATATAAATAACTTTGATACATCCCTGTAATTATCGCTCTTTCTGTGTCAAGTGATATTTTTGTTTGCAGTGTTGAGGTAAAATTATTTGTTATACTGAGATGCTTCAAATCAGGGGTCACCAACCTTTTTGAAACTGAGAGCTACTTCTTGGGTAAGGATTAATGTGACGGGAACAGCCTAACTGTAAGGTCTGTACATCACATCATGGACCCCGCAGACTCAAACCCCAACCTCCCTACCCATCGCTGCATTCTGTCCCCACAGAAACAACGCCTGGAATAACATGAAAACCTCCTTCATTCACTAGCTAAACAGAATCAGTACAAAGTAAATCAAAGTAAATCAAGGTAAATACTGCATACTGCATAGACCATAGAACAATTCTGTTTAAAAAAATAGTGAATTTAACATAATATTTTAATGTTAAAAGTTATATTTTCAATTTAACCATCTCCCTCTACACACTTTGGTCAGTTTCATGTCTCTCCTTGTATTGTTCAAGTGGTTGGGGTTGATATGGGATTTAGAAAGTACCTAGAGAAAAAATTGTAGAAATAGCTGAAATGGCAGAAATAGCTGAAATTGCAGAAATTGCTGAAATTGCAAAAAAGTGGCAGAATTGGGAGTTTCAAACATTGAGTTAAAAAGTTGAATAGAAGCATAAACGCCTTAAAGACCTGAATGTTTTTACATTTGAATGGTTCCTGTAGGTAAAGTGTGCAGAAAAACATACAGATAAATAATAAAGCATTGCTGAAAATGCAAAAATGTTAAATGAATTGCCAGAATTGGAAGCTAAGAGCTGAAATACTTTGCATGGAAGTTCTCTAATATTGCCAATGGTTTTCACACCTATTGTAATAAATTGTTGAAAGAATTAATATAAATTCCCACAAAGATGGGGAGTACACACAGTTAGTATGTATATGTAGAAGTCTCCACAATAGAAAAAACCCAGTGTGTGTTTAGTAAACATCAGAATTCTCAGAAAGAGAATTGGAGGAGTTATAGAGTTTGATGGCCACAGGCAGGAATGACTTCCTGTGGCGCTCTGTGGTGCATTTTGGGAGGATGAGTCTTCCGCTGAAGGTACTTCTTTGCTTGAACAGCACGTCATGGAGTGGGTGGGAGACTGACTGACTCTGCTGTGGTGGGATGTATCAGTGGTGGTGATGAGACTGAGTACAGAGCTGTGGTTGATAACTTTGTCTCATGGTGCGAGCAGAACCATCTGCAGCTCAATGCCACGAAGTCCAAGGAGCTGATCGTAGACCTACGAAGGGCCAAGGCACCAGTGACTCCGGTTTCCTTCCAGGGGGTCAGCATGGACATCGTTGAGGGATACAAGTATCTGGGATTACACATAGACAATAAACTAGACTGGGCTAAGAACACTCAAACTCTGTACAGGAAGGGCCAGAGCTGCCTCTATTTTCTGAGGAGGCTGAGGTCCTTCAACATCTGCCGGACAATGCTGAGGATGTTTTACGAGTCTGTGGTGGCCAGTGCTATCCTGTATGCTGTTGCATATTGGGGCAGCAGGACAGCGGGGTAGCGGACACTAACATACTCAATAAACTGATCCGTAAGGCCAGTGACATTGTTGGGGTGGAGCAGGACTCTCTGTCGGTGGTGTCAGAGAGGAGGATGCTGGCCAAACTATATGCCATCCTGGACAGTGTCTCCCACCCACTCCATGACGTGCTGGTCAAGCAACAGAGTACCTTCACCAAAAGACTCATCCTCCTAAAATGCACCACAGAGCGCCACAGGAAGTCATTCCTGCCTGTCGCCATCAAACTCTATAACTCCTCCCTCTAAGCGTTAGTCGATATGACCATAAGTCACTAAACTGGACACCGATCATGAACATCTCTGCAATACTGGACATAATTTGGAAATATTGGGTGATTAAACTACTGTGCAATACACCCTGTTTTAAATTTAATTTGTGATACTTATTCTAGTATGGCTGTGCAATATCATCCGTCCCATTATATATTGTTAATAAGCTACACGTAAATTGACAGTTCATGCACTACTACTTTATACTGTAATATTAACCTCAACCAGTTAACCCACTTTTTACATTACACTTATTTAATTTTAAATTTATACTTATACCCACTTTGTAGTTACATGTATTATAGTGTATTATATTATTGCTTTTTGCTTAGTACTTCCATTCTTGTGAGCACTGACATGATAGTGAGCTGCTGTTACAAAGAGTTTCCCCTTGGGGATTAATAAAGTATTTCTGATTCTGATTTACCTTCAGGTCAGTCTGGATGGCCCTCACCTGCTCCCTATTACCATCTGTAAAGGCCCTCCTCTTGGCATTCAGGATGTCTTTGATGTCCTTTGTTACCCACGGTTTATTGTTAGGATAACAATGAACCATTTTAGTTGGGACATTGCAGTCCACACAGAAGTTAATGTAGCCCGTGATGCACCCAGTGAGCCCATCGATGTCCTCTCCATGAGGCTTACAGAGTGTGTCCCAGTTTGTCACCTCAAAACATTCCTGCAGTGTCTCATAGGCATCCTCTGACCATCTCCTCACTGTCCTTGTGATCACACGCTGCCTTTTAACCAGAGGCATATAGCAGGATTTGAGGTGAACCAGGTTGTGGTCTGACCTGCCCAGGGGGGGGAAGGGGGGAAGAGCTGTATGTAGCATACAGCAGGTCCAATGTTCTCTCCTCTCTAGCAGGACAACTCACACACTGGGTGAAATTAGTCAGTGTTGTTGAAACACTGACATGGTTGAAGTCACCTGTTATTAATATGTGTGCACTCGCGTATTGAGTCTGGAGTTGTGCTATGGCGGAGTGAATGGCGTTGCACGTCGATAGCAGAGAGGGGGATGTAAACAGCCACAACAATGGCATGTGAGAATTCGCATGGGAGAGAATATGGTCAGAGTCCTGCAGCTAACAGTTCAATGTCCGGGCTACAGATACTCTGCTTGATAGTAACTTGACCAGGGTTACACCACCTGTTGTTAACCAGCAAAGCAAGCCTGCCGCCTTTCCGCTTACCGCTCCCGGTGTAATCCCTGTTGGCCCGAACAGTCTGAAAGCCGTCGATGGAAACATTTTGATCTGGGATATCCTGGTGTAGCCATGTCTCTGAGAAGCACATCAAACTACACTCACGGCGTCTGACGCCAGGCTAACGTTGTTAGCTTTTCCATCTTATTCGCCAGTGATCTCACGTTGCCCATAACAAGAGAAGGCAGACATGGCTTAAATCTCTTGTTCTTAAGTCTCTTTTGTCTGCACCCCTCTCTCTTCCCTCGCCGCTTCGTTCCACCTCAGCATCCTCGGTGTGTCCTCCTCCAGATCTCCGTGGGGACATCAGTTGTCCTGGGCGCCATGCCACTCGGCTTCAGCGTGATCAGCTGTTCCCTGGTGTAAACAATCCGGCCAAACAGCTGTTCAGCAGCGGTGCCCTGACTGAGTAGCAGGAGAAGAAGTTCCACAGCGAAAAAAAGTACTAAAATACTTTCTACCCTCATTTTCCTAAAGAGAGTAGTTTAATTTATACTTACACATAAGTTACTTAAGTTAGGAAGAAAAAGTAAAGCTAAAAGTTAGAAAAAGTAAGACGACAAGACAGAGCTACGCAACAGGCAGCCTGCACTGTGGCGCAAGAGAAAAGAGAGACAGAAATAAGAGGTAGATTTGAACTGTGAATAAAACCTGAATCAGCTCAAGGTTTGAATGTATTAACAGTTAAATAGGACAGAGATCTTAACTCCCAAACATAGATAAACAATCCACCATTCAGCTCTGGAGCCTGAAAATGAGACAGAAAGAACCCTCTAAAGTTTCCCATCAAAGAAAACACAAACAAGCTTAAACAGTAAGTCATGTCAGCAAAATGACCTCCCCATCAGAACCAGAAGCTACTAATGAACAGTGTGATGTATAACTGGTGTGGATAAAGATAAAAATCACAGTTTAAAAAATAGGCACATTTGTGTTTTTGCCTGAGACTGTGAGAGGTAAATTAGTATTAGTAGTAAACACAAATGTCCCTACTTTTTAAACTGTGATTTTTAACTTTATCCACACAGGTTATACATCAAACTGTTCATCAGTACCTTGATTAACCAATCAGAACCTTAATTTGATGGATGGATGGAGTGATTTGATTAGATGGATGGATGGATGGATGGAGTGATCTGATTGGATGGAGGGATGGAACGATCTGATTGGTTGGAGTGATGGAGCCATCTGATTGGAGGGAGGGATAGAGCCATCTGATTGGATGGAGGGATCTGACTGGATGGAGGGATGGAAGGATCTGGGACGCCGGAAGTTCCGCCCCCCATGAGTCGATCCTGACCATAGTGCTCAGGGTCCAGCTAGGCTGACATCTCACTGCACTACAGTTTCAGAGACTATTAGGCCTCATGGCTGCTGCATCCACAGTAATTCCGCTTGGATTGCTGCACATGAGGCAGCTGCAGTCATGGCTCAGGTACACCAGATTTTCCCCTCGGGGCAATCCTTTTCGCCTGATCAAGGTTACACGCAGGTGCATGCGTGCCTTAGACAGGTGGAGACAAAGGGTGTTCCTGACCCAGGGCCCAGTGCTGGGAATGGTGTATCACCGACGGACCCACAGGATGGGGCGCAATCTTGGAAGGCCGCACAGCCCGAGGTCTGTGGTTGACCCCGCACCGTGGCACATAAATTGCCTGCAGATGCAAGCGGTCTTGTTGGCACCACGTGCCTGTCTGCTCCGACAACACAGCGATGGTCTCCTACATAAATTGACAAGGCCGTCTGAGGTCGTGCCCTCTGTGCAGACTGGCGCGTCAGATCCTCTTGTGGTCCCAGGGGAAGTTGCTCCCTCTCAGGGCACTTTTCGTACCTGGGTACCTCAATGTGGGAATGGACATCCTGTTGAGGCAGGGGCCGAGGCCCGGGGAATGGACACTGCACCCCGAGACGGTGCAGATGATATGGAGGAGATTCGGCAGAGCACAAGTGGACCTGTTCGCGTCCGCAGACAACGCTTACTCAATTCAATTTTATTTATATAGCCCAGTATCACAAATCACATTTGCCTCAAAGGGCTTTACAATCTGTAACATACGACACCCTCTGTCCTTAGACCCTCGATTCGATTAAGGAAAAACTACCCAAAAATGAAAGAAACCTCAGGAAGAGCAACAGAGGAGGGATCCCTCTCCCAGGACGGAAAGACATGCATAGATGTTGTAAGTACAGAATAGATTTATAGCATCAAAACTATAACATATACAGCCATGATGTCAAAATTGTTGTATATATATATATATTATTATGTTAGAAATGTTGAGGTGGTAAAACATAAGGGAAGATGATGGGTCCAGACGGACAACCGAGCAGCTCCAGGTGGAGCCCAACGAGCAGGACCCGAGCCACTCGTCCCCTGCACCATAGACACAGCAACACTGCCCCAGCAGGTCGCCATAGTCACAGATCCAGATAAATCTCCGGACACTGAAATACCTGCTGAAAGGGACCGTAAGAAAGAAGAGACGGACGACAAAGCACAAAACTCCGGGAGAGGGAAGAAGTCAAGTTAGTGACATGCATTTATGGGATGAGAATGCATACGGATGGAGAGGAGGAGAGAGGTGAAGAGAGAGAGGTGCATCATGGGAAGTCCCCCGACAGTCTAGGCCTATAGCAGCATAACTAAGGGATGGTTCAGGACTCTCCTGAGCCAGCCCTAACTATAAGCTTTATCAAAGAGAAAAGTCTTTAGCCTATTCTTAAATGTGGAGATGGTGTCTGTCTCCCGAACCCGAACAGGGATCTGATTCCACAGGAGAGGAGCTTGATAGCTAAAGGCTCTGGCTCCCATTCTAGTTTTGGGGACTCTAGGAACCACAAGTAACCCTGCATTCTGAGAGCGCAGTGTTCTAGTGGGGTAATAAGGCACTATGAGCTCTGTAAGATACGACGGTGCCTGACCATTAAGAGCTTTATAGGTGAGGAGAAGGATTTTAAATTCTATTCTGGATTTCACAGGCAGCGAGTGCAGAGAAGATAATATTGGAGAAATGTGATCTCTTTTCCTAGTTCTGGTCAGTACACGTGCTGCAGCGTTCTGAATCAACTGGAGAATCTTAAGGGACTTTTTCGGGCTGCCTGATAATATGGAATTGCAGTAATCCAGCCTTGAAGTAACAAATGCATGGATTAACTTTTCTGCATCATTTCGAGACAGGAAGTGCCTGATTTTTGCAATGTTACGTAGGTGAAAAAAGGCAGTCCGTGAGGTTTGCTTCATGTGGGAGTTGAAGGATAGATCCTGATCAGAGATAACTACTAGG
>CM022474.1:30550492-30581665 GCA_011952105.1 Coreoperca whiteheadi
AACAACATTTATTACATGTACCATTATCAGTAAAGGAGGCAGAGGAATAGCTAAACATTTGACACACCGAGCAAGAGAGGAGGAAGGAGAGAGAGGGAGAGAAGCCATTGCTAGCTGCTAAGGTAGAGACTGGTAGCTAGCAACACTGAAGCGCCGTAAGTGCTTAGGCAAAACTAATAAACGTTCAAATGTAACGTTATAGCAGATAGTTCGTCAGTGTAATGAAGAGTCGCACAAATTAGCTGTGTTGAGCTAGAGCAGCAAACTACAGGTAACAAACAAACACCTGTAACCGGAAAGGAGACAAAACGCTTACATCAGCACGTCGAGCACTGGTGACGTCACCGGACTCCTAAACAGTACACTACTAGAGGAAAATAAGAACAACCCCAGGTTTCTTTTCAGCACTGTTATGAGATGTGGCAGGAGTCAGACATGTACAGAGACACATATCTGAAATACAGGGTGTCAACAATATCCAGAATCCACACAGTCTCTGAATCACAGACAAACTTTCTTGAGAGGATGGGACTTCAGTCATTCAAACTACTATTTTATTATTGAAGTATTCTACTGTTGAACCAGTTAAACAATTAAGTTTAGCTTTATGTTGAATGCAGGTTGAAGGCATCTGTCAGCCTGCACTACTCCTGCGTAGGGATAACGGTATGAAAATGTAATATCACGATTATCGTGACCTAAATTATCACGATCATCATCACGTTTTTTTTTTAAATGAGATGAAAATGTTCAAAAAGAACTGATACACACAGAAAATATTTCAAGAAGTTTTATATTTGAAAATCAACAAAAAACAAATACAATTGGCAGCTATATGCACGTTTTAAAGCATAAACATTAAATTAACATTAACATGGAGCCCTGAGAGTGAGAGATATACATTTTCCAGGAAAACAGCTGCAGTGAGGTCTGCATTTTTTGATGTGGGTGCATAAGTAGTCTGCCTTTTAAATGCTTGTTCAAGGATTTTGTTTCAGAACTGTAGATGAAGAGGGAGTCGAGGGACCAGAAGCATCACTGGGATTTCCTGCAGCATGCCCACTAAACAAAGAAATAGCAAATTTATTATTATCATTAATAATGATAATATTCACTCACTTATGCATGCGTTTATGTCCAAATATTATACTTATTATGATCAATAATAAATCACTTTCACACACAGAGGGTCAGAGTGACTAAACTACAAGAATATTTGACTTCCTGTGGCATTGCCTTATAATGACAGTCGTCAGTAGCAACACATTAAAACACAGCACACGTACATGTCTTGGATCACCGGAGACGCAATCTCTGGTTTCATTTAAATGTGTATGTCTTGTGTATTGTCTGGACGATTGTTTTGTACACTGTACATAATGGATTTATAAACTGGTAAGATTTAAAAACATTAATCACAATTCAATATTTCATGACCCTGAAACTTTCTTTGTAATAAGTTTACTATGAATTAATACAATACATTATCCCTTAAATGTCTCCCTAAATAGTTTGAACATGTTTGTTTGTCTTGGCTCAAAGCCACTTGCTGTAAACTTTTCTTCATGGAAGCTTTGCATTTTTCCAGACTATAAGTCCCTGCGACTTAGTCAGGTGCAACTTAAATATCAAAATTTATTCATACTGACTGACGAGAAAACATTTACGCCAGAAAAACTGGAACTGATGCCGACTCTGACGACACCCCCGCAAAAGAGGAAACCGCGCTTCATCTTCCTCCGGAATTGATCAGAAGCGGCACCGAGGATGAATAATTCAATGGATTCAGTGATGTGGAATGAGATCGGGAGCTTGGTGAACTTGCTTACCAGTAACTTGCTTTTCGGACTCGCTGGCTGGCTTGTTATGTTAATTTAGCCTATGTTCTTTATGCTATTGTGTAGCTGAATAACTTGTAACCCATATTTAATGATGTTACCTTTATAGATATAAATAAACTGTCCAAATATGCCAAAGAAAAAAAGTTGTCTTCAGTTGAAGTAAAATAATTGTCAGCAACTCAAAGAGTTAACCCACAATTGAGTGACATTTAGCTCTTGACCAATGAGCTTCTGTTAAAAAGCGCATTGGTCCGCCCCCTCACTCCACCTGCGCTGCCACCCTCTCTCCCTCCGACACGAGCACACGAGACACTGGCATTAAACGGCAAAAGAAAGGTAACTTTTAGACATGAAAAGACGATTTAAACTATCCGTTGCTGAACACTCTGATGTGTTTATTTGACAAACCGTTGCTGTATGCATAGACATTTATTATTTTTTGCACTTTTGGTTGTAGACAAAGGCTTGGCCATTTTGATCTACAGCAATTTTTATGCAGTAAATTGCAGTTTTATTTTGATTAAAAATGTTCTTGTAATTCTATGTAAAGGTTTGAACAATACCTCGAGAAGATGTATCAGACAGTAATACAACATTATTAAAATTTTCATGGTTTTATTTTCAGTTTTAGACAGGATTAACGCTAAAAATAATAAGTTACAGCCAGAACCAATGGTGAAAATGACTATGTACAGTTATAGTATTTTATGACACTGTGTCTGACAGGTCAAGTTTTTTTGTTGGGCGGACCTGTCGTTGATGGCGAGCCACCCCATTGGACGAGCTGGTTGACTGGATCCTCTAATGCACGGTGCAGCTTGGTGGGCCCACTGCAACATAAATATCCCTTCCACGCCTATTCACTTGCGGCTGCCCTTCCACACATTCCCCTGGAACATTTGGACAATAGACCTGAACTCTTAAGGACTTTCTTTTTTGGACTACACACATCGTCAGCAGGAAGTGGACTTGGGGTGGGGAAGTCATTCCTCCAAATAAGGGTTTTGTTGTATAGTGATTGAATTGTTATTCAATGTTATTTGATTTTATGACTGAACCAGATTTATTTCTGAAGTAACATTGAATGTGAACTTAGATGGGTGCACCCAGGTAAGAACTTGTGAATACTGCGATTGTTGGAACGGTTTTTACTGAGAAGCTGTTGGTACCAAAGAGAATTTTTATTTCGAAACTTAATTCCCATTTAAAATACATGCCGGCATTTAAACCTTAAAGTCTTTGTCTGAGTCTCATTCACATCAATGCTCCTGTAAGTAGCCGAACCCTCCGGTCCAAAACATCTAAAGTACATTTGGTTGAGGTATTTCTATAAGGTAGCAAGAGAGTGTTACAAACTGTTAATGTGTTACATTAACATACCAGACTCCTATTCAGCCTGTTCTGTGGCATGCATACCCAGTGTTAGACCAAAAATAATTATGGAGGAATAAAACACCATGAGGCATCAGTTCTGTTTGGACTGGAACTCTCGCAGGAAAAAAAAAACACTTTGACACATGTCAATCTCAGCGCATATTAACTGCTATCACTTGTTCATCACACAGTACCTGCACTATCACCATAATTTAGAGCAGTTTTCCATTTATGTCAACACCCCCACTTGCTCCGACATTGTTGTATTCTTAAACACAAAATAAACATCATAAGGTTTTCTACCTTGCATCATACATGGCTAACCTCCAAACAAGAACTTCTCAAACTTGACCAACTTAAATCTTGTTGCAGGTTTCGTCATCACATCAGCTATCATCTCGTCTGTTGGGCAATACTCCAAACTCATTTTCCATCATTCACAGTTGATCTGACGAAATTATACTTTGTCAACATGTTTACACCTCTGTACCTTTGTTTAACCTCATACACTTTGGGTGGTGTGTACTGCTGTCCATCAACGCCTTCTATTAGTTGAACTAGGTACAAACACTTTTGTGTTGTTGCGGCTAACGCCATGTACCTTCTGTCTCAGGCAGGGGGCACACACTGGTGGATGGGGTACCTCTGGGGAGGCATCCTCTGCTGGCCCATGTCATTCGGCACCAGGCGGTTGAGGCCTCCCGTAAGAAACCAAGATTACTTCGTGGGACCTAGCTATTGTCCTCAATGGTCTGGTTGAGACCCCCTTTGAACCGCTAGAGTCAGCATCTGACAAACTTCTAACTCTGAAGATCGTCTTTCTGGCAATAATGTCTTTAGAGAATTGGGGATATGCAGTCTGTCGGTTTCGCCATCTTGCTTAGACTTTGCCCCTGGTATGGTGAAAGTGATTTTGCATACTCATCCTGACTACCTACCCAAGGTCCCTTTATCGACCGCACAGTCAGTCACTCTTGAAACCGTCTGTCCTCCGCTGTTTGTAACACCGGAGCAGGAGAGATTTCATGGACTGTGTCCAGTGCATGCTCTCCAGGCTTACGTCCACCGCACTAGCCAGTGGCGTATGTCTGAGCAGTTGTTTGTCATGGGGGCTGTAACTGAGGTTCTGCTGCCTCCAAACAGACCATGTCACATATGAGGCACATGGTCAAGCTTTGCCTATAGGCTTAAGGGCTCACTCCACCTGGGGGGTTGCCTCCTCTATGGCTCTAGCAAGGGGTGTCCCCTTACAGAGTGTCTGTGATGCGGCAGGCTGGTCCTCGCCGCACGCATTCATAAGATTTTATAGCTTGGATGCTCAGTCGACTCCGGGTCCCATGTCCTTGAGTCGGCATTACAAGCTACTGTCTGTGGCCTCCTGCACTCTGGTGCACACCTACACAGCTGTAGGGGGTCCGGACATCATCAGCACGACTGCATGGGTATTCTCATTCCCATAGGCATACTTCATGCAGCGTTGAGTGAAGCTTTCGAAAGGGAACTCTCGGGGTTACTTGATTGTAACCCTGTTCCCTGATAAAGCGGAACAAGATGCTGCATCGCAGTGCCGTGCGGATGTTGCCCCAGGACCGGTCTTTAAACAAAATAACCTGAAAGCTGGGGCTCATTTACTTATAGCCTTGAGCAACAGGTGCGCCGGTGACGTCACCCGCTGAGGCTATAGTTTCGCTGAGTCAATTTCATTGACGTGTTTCACACTTTTCATAGCCAGTTCACGTAAAGATGTTCCAATTTTTGCATACTTCATGTAGCATCTCGTTCCGCTTTATCAGGAAACAGAGTTACAATCAATCCCACAGTTATTTTCATCTCCATCAAAAACTAGCTGAGACCAACAGCTACTCGGCGACCCGTCAACTCATGGTGCTAACATTTTACATTTAGCAGATACTTTTATCCAAATGTCTTACATATGAGAACGTTAACAAACTAAAGGCACAACTTCTGGTGCATTTTTGGGGTTCAGTATCTTGCTAACTCTCACCAGACACGCTGTTCGTTGCAACGTTTCTCTTGGTGACAAATCATTGTATACCTATCACTGGGTAATTCTGGACCCATAAACTGTTAGCAGAGGTAGATTGCAGCGATTCTGGCATGCATACCCAATGTTAGACCGAAAACAATTATGGCGTAATAAAACACCATGGGGCATCAGTTCTGTTTCGACTGGAACTCTCGCAGAAAAAAAAACAAACAACAACTTTGACACAGAAATCGTCGGTCACAATCTCAGTGCATATTATTGGCTGCTATCACTTGTCCATCACACAGTACCCGCACTAACTATCACAATAATTGAGAGCAGTTTTCCCATTTATGTCAACAGTGTAGCTGAATAACTTACCTTTCCAGATTAAATGTCTGTTCTTGTTGGGAGTTACGGGTTAGAAGGGAAGGAGGACCCAGATGCAGACTCGTAGCGGTGAGGAAAGGAGGTTTTATTGAGTGTCCTGAAGGCAGCAATAAAATCCAAAAGGACCAACAGGTCGGTAAAAATCCAAAAAACAAGGCAGAGGTCCAAAAAGCCAGCAACATAAATCCAACCGAAAGTGACTTACACGGGGCGAAGCAACACAGGGTAACACGGGTGGTGCGACAACGACAAACTGGCAAAGACACACAGTCTAAATACTCTTAGGGAAGGGGAGACAACGAGACACAGGTGAACAGTCAGGGAATCAAGGGCAGGAAGAAAATCTAGACCGAGACAGAGGGGAACAGTCATCTACCAAATTAAAACAGGAAGTCCAAGAACAAACACCAAAACATAAACTAAACAGCCCATTTCAAAATAAGACAAGACACTCACAGAACTAAGGCAACTTAGCTTGCATTCGCTATATAACAGTGGGTGGTTGTCGGACATGACTTAGCAGATTTGACATGTTTCCCCCTTTTGCAGCGACTTTCTTCTTGCAAGATCTGCAGACTGGGTACCTATCCTAGATTTAATTGCCTTCAGGACACTTGTAATAGCCAAAATACGACCACACCTCAGATTTTGTCATCTTAGATGGCTGAAAAATCTCCGGACTACTGTCACTTGCCTTCCGCCATGTCTTGTTGTGCAAAAAACAACGTTGCATGCTGACTAATTCTGACTGGACAGGATTTAGAGCAAGTTTTCAAAATCATGATAATCAAACATGGTTTTAATGATAATTACATTTTAAATGATAATACTAACCGTCAGGACATTTTATCGTGGTTTATTTGTAAACAGGTAATCGTTTCATCCCTACTCCTGCGTACTTGTGATTGATGTATCCATTGTGTAGAGGTAATACTGCCCTACTTTGCAGGGACTCTGCCCTACCTGCCCTGCCAGAGTTTCTGATGCACATGGACGCACACAATGGCAAGATGGCTTCCCCTTTTGCTATCATCGCAGTACATGAATAGGTTTACTTTCTGACTGCAAGAAATGTGCTTTGTGATTAAAACAACACACTATAAAAAGCTATTTTGTGAAGTATCTACAGCTGAAAGAATCAAATGAGAATTAATGTGCGTAGGATGCCATCTGCAACTTTTAAAAAAAAATATGCTATGGACAAAAAAGTCAAAAGTGGACAGGTGAAACATAAGAGAGGTGGGCCTTATTGAAGGCCCACAAAAGGAGGAGTAAAGGGATAATATAATGAAGGTGCACACTGGTGCACATTCAGTTGCTCCCAAACTCTACAGTTTGTTTGTATCGATTTAAGAAACAATTCAAAGGTGAGGTAGGGACCCGCTCTGCCACCAAGCCATAGGGCAGCTGTGGCTTGGTGGCAGAGCAGGTCGTCTACCAATCGAAAGGTCGGCGGTTCAACCCCGGCTTCCCCCATCCATGTGTCGAAGTATCCTTGAGCAAGATACTGAACCCCAAATTGCTCCTGAAGCTGTGAGTGTGTGTGTATGTGTAAATGTGATATGTAGTGTGAAAGCGCTCTGAGTAGTCGGATGACTAGAAAGGTGCTATACAAGTACGGTCCATTTAACTCCATCTGGTCCTGAGGGAGGCTTCCCTACATCAGGCCCACCAACCAAAATTACTTTTGGGAATATGACTTTATGGTTACTTTGCTTTATAAATATGAGATTGTGTTGTTGTGGTTAACAATAATATGCCTCAAATGGCAGCACCATTTCTTGGGGTTTACCATGATTGAAGGGGCACCAAGTTGATGCTGGTGCGATCAATTAGATTTGGTTATCAAGATTATCAAAAATAATCATAAATAATACTTTAAATTAATAACGGCCTTGGAGAGCACCACCTTTGGATAAAGGAAATGATAGCCAATTAATTAATTGAGTTTCATAAAATTCACTAAACTATCAATTTAGAACTCAGATTAATAATTAAATTAATGACTATAACCCAAAATTATCATTAATAGCTAATAGGTGAAAGACTTAGAATCCACTTATTCACTCTTGTGAGGCAGTCTGCAGCATTTATTTAAAAAGGTAAACAAAGCAAATATACACAATATGAACTCTAAATACATTAAACTAATGTGTGTGTGTATGCCCAAGACGGCTACTTGGACATAAAATGGATTAAACAAAGAACGCTATGTCAAAATGGAAGTGAGGCCATATAAGGTAGGGTGTGGTGAAGCTAAAGTTACATTACATAAGTTTCCATGAAGCTAAGCATTATCTGCATTGCTAGAAAAAAAGGTGATGTAAAGGTGGAGGTAAGGCCATGTAGGTCACAAGTGTATGGCCTCTGCTGAAGGCCAACTAAAGGTGTGTGTTTGTATGCTAGCAGGTAACGTGATCTGTAAGCTAACAGTGCAAAGTTTAAAAGAGTTACTCGACATGCAAAGACACTGTGTGTAGCATAAATAACTAATTTCAATTTAGCAGTGGCTTCCAGGTTAACTAACAGATTGAAAAGCATCCTAACAATAACACACATATGCAAAGTTAGCTATATGGTTCTGTACTCAGCTAAGTACCCTGTTAAGATAACATGCTATGTCCAGTGGTTGTTACCAGTCCGAGAGGAAGATGACAGGTTGCTTTGGGACATTGCCGCTCCGTCTGGGCCAGGTGGGGGGAGAATTATGGTTCTGGGGTGGGAAGCAGCTATTGCTGTGTCGGCATACAGGCAGGAAAGAGGTTCACTCGTGCCTGTTGTCGTTCATGCTCCGTTGAATTAGCTTAGCGCTAACCTCCTCAGTTGCTTCTTAAAGTTTAGCTGCCAGACTTGGTGCGCTAAACTTTGTTGCAATAATCTTATGCTGCATCTCACGTCGCCGCTATAAGAGTGAGAGTTCAGTTCTGAAGGAAGGCGGGGCTTCTTTGTTGCGGCCTGCTGTTGGCTGGCACAAGGCCAGGAGGAAGTATGGGGCGGACAGCTTGCGTCCGCTTAGGAGGGGAGCGCACAGAGAAGAGAGCCGCCGTCCAATGGATGAGCGCTGCGGGAAGAGAGGCGTGCACCTTCCGCTCAGGATGAGCAAAGGGATAAAGAGAGAGGGCAGAGGTTGCTGACCTGCTTTATGGACTTGTTGACATCTGGGGTCACACGTCAGACAAACGTCCATGGTGTGTTCACTGTCTCATCGATTGTGGGACAAAAAGGGGATGCAGTCCTTAAATCAAAGTTCAGTTAATCACCCATGTGAAAGTTATGCCACATGCCACATGAGTCCCAACAGTGTAGTGACACTATTATTGATGTTACCGGTGAGAGGCAAAATATGACTTCAATATTGTCCTGCAGTATTGTACAGCTTGTGCATGACCTTAATCAATTATTAATACCATTTACCACTTTATGATCACATTACAAAGTTATGCACCTTAATATAAGCACATTATGATTTTTAAAATGATCCATGAAATTTCTTAGCATTAGTCAAATAAAGTTTTATGTCTTTACTGTAGATTGTTTTTCAAGCTGGTACAGAGCCTATTAAGTTGAATGGATCATCATGCGTCTGAAGTTCTATACATCCATCTTAGGCCATGCTGTTTCAGAGTGCCCCTTACAGCATGATGCAGGTGAAGGCAGTACCACCAACTATGGCCTGCACAAGCACTCTACAAACATGTCGTCGGCCACGGACACAGGTAACTTTGTACAACATTCTGTAAAACCCAATGACAATAATTGAATATATCATCAAGCACGACATTACTACTATCATGGCATCTTGATCATATCATTCTCAGGGGATATGTGTAGAGCCTATTCAGGACTTGGAGGTGAAGAAACCAAAGCCATCTGCCAGAAGCTTATGTAAATCAACGCTCTATCCAGCATACACAGGTAATGGTCATTATAATTGTACTGTCATACTGTTGGCTGTGTAATCATGATCATTTTTTTGTACGTTACCAATTTGAACTTTCAAGAGAAGTGTGGAAGGACAATGACCTGTACTTTTAACATTTATGGGTTTTTTATGCTTAATTTCTTTCAGGATCCCTCCCTGACCCATCAGTGTTGTCCCTTCTGGGAAGAACTAAAAAGCCTCAGACCCCAACTCCTAATATCCTCGGTGCTGCATGGCTTGTCTGAGCTTTTACTGGTTAACCCCAGGTTTTGACCTGTGCCGTGAGCTTCACCACTGGCCAATTTCAAAAACAAAGAGATGGCCCAGCATTCCACAAATGTCCTGTGGATGGTGCCACATTTTCCACTGCCGTACACGTTGTCCCAAACTTCCACCAGTTCCACCAGGAGAGCCTAAATGTCACATAGAAGATTGTAGCTATGATAGAGGAGGGTACACAAGAGCAGTCTCAGTATCCATTATGGAAATAAATGTGCCAGCCCAGAGTAACAACCAGTAGGTTCTATGAGGTTTTCCATGTGCAAAGGAAACTAGCGCAATGAAAAGCGTTTGAGCGTAAACCTCAGGTGCTTGAACAATACTCAAAACTATTCAATGTAAATGTCTCACCCTGGGGCTTTTGTTATATATCCCAATGCTCCTCACCTTCGTGCCAGCCCAGATGCAAAGGTGTATGACCCTAATTTAGCCCCTGGTTTTGGTCTTGCATAATTTAAATGCCCAGACATTTGTAAAATTTTATTATTTCAAATGTGTGAATGGCCAGGCAAAACAAAAAACATCATTGGCAGGTTCAAAGTCAATTAACAATAACTGGATTGAGCTGGTGTGATTTCATTACTGACTCTGGGGAGGACATAATAGTTGATGATTGAGGGATGATGAAATGATAACAGATGAAAGAAAAGGTGGACCTTTACTGTTTTGGTACATACAATAACAAGAAAAGGTATGTGACCCTTTTGGAATTTCATGATTTTCAAAGCAGTTCTGCTTTGGTGCTTTCATTGTTTTCAAAGCAGTTCTGCCAGGAAGAATGGGCTAAAATTCCTTCAGCGATGTGCAGGTCTGATCCAGAGCTACAGGAAGCACCTGGTTGAGGTCATTGCTGCCAAGGGGTGGGGGTCAACCAGTTATTAATTCTAAGGGTTCACTTACTTTTTCCACTGCCATTTTGAATGTTGAATGAGTGTGTTCAATAAATACATGAAAGATCAGAATTTATTTTGTGTAATTATTTTTGGACACATTATGTTTTTCAATACCCTTGACTTAGATGAAGATCAGATCACATTTTATGACAAATATATTCAGAAAACCATGAAATTCCAAAAGGTTCACATACTTTTTATTGCCACTGTATATGGATGTGTATCTCCAAACAGCTAAATGGTAACTATAACTCCAGTAACTCTTTGTCTCCTATACTTGTCAGATATTTTACCTGTATATCTAGCAGCTTATAATAAATTTCAAGAGACATGTTTTGGGGTTTTAAGTATTTTAGTACACACGCACATCCAACTGGCTCCAATGCAGGTGCATTGGAAAAAATCCATCTTGTGAAAAAAGAAAGAAATCCCGCACACTGTTATTGCTCAGCATCACTATTTATTAATATTACCGTGGGACCTTTGTCAACAGTGTTTTAAATAATTCTTAAAACATTGATCTTAAATAGATAAAGCTCTGCCCACTCTGTGTACACAGGTGTGAGACAATTATACTCTTGTGAGAGTGTCTTTCAATTATTTAAAGTGACCAATGACTTATGAAAGCTGTAAGGCCGATGTTTTCATTCATCAGATATGTAATTTGATTATGGGTTGGATAATCTCATGTATTTCTGTATTTTCTCCTTCTTTCATTTTGTTTTTGTTGTATATATGGCATATAATGAGAAATTGCTTCTGAAATGCCACCGCCCCATGGATCTGCCAATCGCAGTAACACTTTCAAAGGACTACCTCTCCGTCCATCCCAGGAGCTCAGTGCCAGAGGACTGATAACTGCTCATCTGACCTCAGCTCCATGGAGAAGGGACATATGTCCTCAGCACAAAACATCCACTCGCCCCCTCCCTATACCCCATTCTAATACTCATTCTGCTCTTTCTCCACTTCAAGTTCCAGCCGCTACAGGCGCTGCTCCCAACCCACAGGGGGATCCTAGCATTCTGTGGCAAGAGTGCTGGAGATGTGGGCAGCCTGGACACTTCCACCGCGAATGTCTGCTAATGGAAGTGGGGCAGGTGATTTGGGTGTCTGGCTGTCAAGCACCCTCCCCAGGTCCGGTAGGGACATACATCATTCTGGTAAGAACATAGAAGAAAAAATACATAGTGTTAAGGCTGCGTTTAGCTCCTGCCTAACGCACCCCTGATTTTGGGCATTTCCACCAGAGCAATCTTGTGACGATACTCTACGATTTGTCTACAGACTATACAGAGTGACTCGTGACACTCAGACACTTCAGTTGCTGGTACAGAAAAGCCAGAAAAATACCAAAGAGATTTCCAGGGCAGCTCATGATAACCCAATGGCCGGGCATATGGAAGTTCGACACCCTAGCAAGAATGAGGGTCAATACATTCTGATCTAAGAGCAAAACGCCACACACTAGTTTTCACGGGAGCATGTGCTCCAGGTCCAGAAATGTCAACAACACCTGTACAACAGAGGAGCTGGATTATGACAATTCACACTGGGAGATAAAGTCCACCGTCTTGCTCACGGTAGCTAGTGGGCTATCTATCTATCTATATATATCTATATAACTGAAGTCATAAGGAAAGGTGTTGTTGTACTGTATTGCATTATGTTGGGTCTTGCCAAAACTTAGCCTAGCTTAGCTTAACTGCCATGTGGGGAAACAATAAAACTGTGGCTTGTGTGGCAAAAGTCAGCCTGGCCCACGCTCAAACAGCTGTTAGTTCACACTGAGGTGTGAAATGAAACTGAGGCCTGACCCGGAACAAA
Source organism: Coreoperca whiteheadi (assembly GCA_011952105.1). Classification (NCBI taxonomy): domain Eukaryota; kingdom Metazoa; phylum Chordata; class Actinopteri; order Centrarchiformes; family Sinipercidae; genus Coreoperca; species Coreoperca whiteheadi. Next base: position 30,563,006 of record CM022474.1, read on the forward strand.
AGCAAGATCTCAGTTGAACCCAAACTTACGAAATGTGATTAGCTGTGAGGTGCAGGACAGCGCATGAAACCCCGGCGCACGAGTATGACGTCACCAAGGTTGCAACACTAAGTCCTCCCTGTTCTTTCCATGGCAAACTTGTTTGCGACATAAAGAAACACACGGTCTCTCTCCTAAGTTAACTCCACGTTACCTCAAGAGAAGCTTTCACATGAGCTTTAATTACCCTAGGAAGGACAGTCTCCGTTCGCTGGTCGAGCTAACAATACAGACACAGTCAGTCTTTGTTGAAACACTTTTGGATCCCCAGTCCTGTGTCCTATAATGACCTGTGCCTGCAGAAAGGAGCGAGATGAGCCTCATCACCATGAGCCATCGTTGCTTCAAGGAAGACCCAGAGCCCAGAGTCCACCTTCCTCTGACGTCCGTTGGGAAGCAACGGCCGCCGTGCCGTCTGTATGACATTTTATTTGTTTTAAAAGCCCAGTTGGCTAACGGAGTTAGCCATATCCCTGTGAAGCTAACAGCCGCATTGCCAGATGGAAGTCTGCTGTCAGATTACTGTGTGATGAAGTGAAGCTGTTACGTCTCTCACAGCATCTGAGATTTCTTGCTCCTCTGTGTGTTTTTCCCTTTGTGTTAGAAGTTACCGTTAACCATACCGGTAACTGTTAGCCTAGCCACTGTGGAGTCGATACTATTTATTGCCAGTTCAGTAAACACAGCCGCTGTACGAGAGTCTGCAGCTGCGTTACTGTGAGATATATGAACGCTATCATGCTCCACCACAGTGATTGAGATTTTTTTCCCCCTTTGTCTTCTCCACTAACTCACATATCTTTACATGCACATTTACACACCCCAAAGGGCTCTGATCATGTGGTAGCATAGCTAAAGCTACGCTGTATATTATCCCAAGAGCAGATCAGGCTTGACCACCTCTCTTTTGGGCCTGTCCCCTTTGTTAAATTTAGCGGGCTGCCGCCATTTTGACCTCCCCGCGTGGGTTAGCATCCTCGAAATGCCCCCCCCTTGTCTAGTCTCCACACACACACACACACACACACACACACACCTTATCGGCTTGCTGATTGTGTATGCTTATGTTGTTTAGTTTAGACAAGTGATTGTTTGCTGAAATGATTGATTGTTAATCAGTGATAAGGTTAAATAAACATTATTGTATATTTTAAAGAACACTTGCCTGTGGTTATTGTGTGTATTTGTTGCGATAACAATGTTGGAAGTGTAGGTTTGGTTATTAACATAAAATATCAAATATTATTTATGAATATTAATAAGGCACTTAATGTTATTAAGTTATTCATATAGATCAATAATTACGGGGCACCACCTGGAATTCAGGAATTAATAACCAAACGTGAAAAACAGTCTCAAAGGTAGCTGTCCATCTAAAATGTTGACAATTAAATATTACCGTACATTAATAATGGACAGTGAAGGGTGTATCCGAGCACGGACTATCGCAACCAGCTATTATCACAACAAATACACACAACAACCGCAGGCAACTGCTCTTTAAAATATACAATAATGTTTATTTAACCGTATCATTGATTAACAATCAATAACTTGAGCAAACAATCACTATAGTCTAAATTAAACAAACAAGGGGGGGGCAATAGAAAGGGGGAGGAGGGGTTGCTAGGCGACCCCAAGAAACAAGATGTGGCAGCCCGCGAAACTCAACAAAGGTGATCATTTCGGTCGGGAAAGTGAAAAGAATGTTGTCCAGGTTGTCGTTCCTTGTCAAGGATGGAGGAACTTCTCCAATGACTGGGCTTATCAGTTCAGACTCGTGGAACCAACTGTCGATCAGTACACCCAGTGGTTGTCGAGCTGACACCTGGACTGGAGTGTAAGTCAGGTTCTGCACTAGTAGGTAGGTTGAACGATGGTCCAACTCAAGCAGAAGAATGGGGTTTGGAGCTGAGGGACAATGCTGACAAAGTGCGTGACCCGTTTCCTCCCGATCTGTATTGAGAGGACACACACCCCAACTGCCTTAAGGAGGATCTCTGGCGACTCAGGCACAAGAAGGCGATGGCTCCGCCGTGCAAAAGCAGAAGCAAGTGTGTGTTTGCAGATCCTTACCATCCTTGGCTGATGGCTGACTTTTCAGGCCATATGGCCAAGAGCACATCTGGAGTGGCGACACCGTTAAGGTGCACTCCACCAACCACTTGAGGGCTGTACAAGTGTGTATCGGTGTTTCTCAGCAAGCACAGGAAGGACTCATGGTGTAGAAAGGGGTTCAGAAGTTCTGAACCCCTCCCCCCCCACTCATTGTGGCAGTCAATGAGTGGGGCCAGTCGGTCCAGTAGGTCTTGGCTGATGAGCAGCCGTTCTGTGTCCAAGGTGCAGATATAAATGGGGTGAACCAGTGTCATCTCCTGCAGGATAATGTCAACCCACGCGTGCTTGGTGATGGGTGACCTGTCCTGAGTGTAACTGGCGATGTTCATGTTACAAGTTTCAACTTGTAATGGCTTCCCAAGAGCGAGCATGGCTCTAGCTACTTCTCCAAAAGTGCTGGCACACATTAGGCTGATTTCAGAAATGGAATCGAGAAGGGTTAGGGTGCTGACGCACATTTCTAACACTACGGAGGTGTAAATATGCCGGTGTGACTCCTGTGCAGCGATGCAGGGTGGATCTGATGGCCATTAGATGTAATCAATATGGTGGTCTGAGGTTGCGCCCTCTATGCAGACTGGCGCACCAGATCCTCTTGTGGGCCCCGGGAAAGTTGCTCTCTCTAAGAGCACTTTTCGTACCTGGGTACCTCAGTGTGGAAGCGGACATCCTGGCGAGACTGGATCCGAGGCCCATGGAATGGAGACTGCACCCTGAGACGGTGCAGATGATATGGAGGAGATTTGGCAGAGCACAAGTGGACCCGTTTGCATCCCCGGGGAACACTCACTGCCCCCTCTGGTTCTCCCTTGTGCACCCAGCGCCCCTGGGGATGGATGCCATGGTACAGCCGTGGCCAAAGCTAGGGTTGTACACTTTTCCCTCTATTGTGGTACCTTGAGGATGAGGCCTCCGGCTCGAGTCAGAGTCCCTGTGTGGGACCTGACAGTGGTACTTGACGGATTGATCGCGGCACGGTTCGAGCCACTGGATGATGCATCAGACAGGTGTCTGTCCTTAAAATTGGCCTTTTTGCTGGCCATGACTTCTCAAAAGGGAGTAGGAGATCTGCAGGCCCTGTCGGTGGCCCCTGCTTACCTGGAGGCACAGTGATACCCCTTTTCCACCAAGGTGGAGCTGGTGCTAGTTCGGAGCCAGAGACTAGTTTCAAATTGGTTCTTTGATTTTCCACAGCCGAAGAAACAGCTTGTAGTCAGGAAAAGTGGTTCTTAAGTAGCACCAACTCATTGCTGGTCTAGAAGTAAGAACCGCTTACTGCAGCGGCTGGGTGCGGGGCTACCGTGACCGACAAGATGAACAGTTTTCACTTCTGCTTCTTACACCAATGCTTAATACATTTTTATTTATCTGCAATGCGATCGTTTATCAGCAGAGTTGATGCTAGGAGGGTAGCAACATGCTGAGGCTAAAGTTGCCAATATTATTGTTAAAAATAAATGTTATGTACGTACTGTTACTCTCGCTGGTAACCTCTGTCTGTATAAACTACGGCGAACATCAATAGCAACACAACGTCCCCGACTGTTGACGGTGTTTGTGTTTGGTGCTGCCTCACTAGCGTTACTGGGAAATATATGACGTATACAGTCATGTGAGACCTGGCTCTGTGCTGCTCTGCAGCCAGTGGAAACACAAACGGGTTCTTAGAAAGCTCGTCATTTGAACCAACTCCAAACTGGCTCTAGCACTGGCTCTGAACCAGCACCTGGTTAATTTTCTCCACCAAGGCAGAGCTGGTGCTAGTTCGGAGCCAGATCCTAATTTCAAATCGATTCATTGTGTTTCCACAGCCAAAGCACCAGCTCGGACCCAGGAAAAGTGGTTCTTAACTACATCCCTGATTCCCCCTAAAAAGGAGGATGTACGCAGTCCTGTCCAGTCCTGGACAGTCTAAATGAACAGTACACAAGCTAGGAATCAGCTATCAAGCCACACAAGCTACCAAAAGAAAGATCAGAAAGTCAGCTAAAAGCCACTACCAAGCATCCACAACCAGAACAAAATACAATTACAACCTAGGCAATTAAACTCAAAATGTCCAAAAACACACAAATATGCAAATCACAATTCCATGATTTCGCTATTTTCACCACTTCCAGCAATCCACACAAGCTTTACACCCTCTGAAAGGGCAGACTCTGCAGAAAACAAAGATACCAACCATGTTGCCATGCGATGAGATATCAGCGATCTACAGTCATAAACGTAACAAAAAATCATAAACATATCATAAAGCATGTCTTACCTTTGCTGTCTTCTGGTCAAAAGTCATATTCTGATTGAAAAATACGATTCTACCCTGTTCACTCGTGTATTACGGTCCTTTTGAAATCAATGGCGGCTCCCTGGGTTTTTCCAAAAGCACAAACAGTCGAGTCAGAGGAGGGAGGGAGCTCACGAACAGAAATGACTGGCTCTGGTCTAATTGCCTTCTGGATGGTGATTGGTGTTGCTAAGCCAACCGTGGGCAGTTTCAATCGATTCTATTGGCTCTAACGGTCACAAAGAGGTGTCATTTATGCAGATTGGCCAATGGGCTGCTGTTTTCTGGATGTTTGGCAGGCCACACAAAGACAGCAACAGACACATAAATGCAGGACCAGAGAGAGTCCCTGGCTGATTCTGAGCCAGATTATAAGCTCTAAATGACTCAAAAACAGTTGTATTTGATGGAATGAGTTATGATAATGATATATTAGTGAAATATAAATAGTTTTTACTGCCTGGTACCTAAAACAGGTCAATGGGACTTCTGGATTCAAATCCCATATTTGCTGGTTCCGCCTGGAAATATCTGTGATAAAATGTGTGTTAAACTGCTTAGGTTCACTTTTTTACCATCAACCTGTGCACGCAAATATTATTTTAATCATTCCTACAAAGTTTAGGCTTATTCCTTGATGTTTCTAATGTGTTTTCACTATAAATTATGTGGGTTTTTTTAGGCGGAGATAGAAATTTCAATTTTCTACTGCTTTCCAGATGCATATTATCTGACAGAGTATAGATACCTGAATCCCTACACTTCTATTGTAATCTCACAGGTCTTAACTTTCATTTGAGACCAAGATTATGCATATAGCCTTTGTGGTTATTAAGATATACTCAATCTATTTTGGCATGTAATTTCAGAAAAATAATTGGAAAAATGAACTTAGGGATGATCAGGTTTATCACCAACTCGTTGCTGGTCTAGAAGTAAGAACCGCTTACTGCAGCGGCTGGGTGCGGGGCTACCGTGACCGACAAGACGAACAGTTTTCACTTCTGCTTCTTACACCAATGATTAATACATTTTTATTTATCTGCAATGCGATCGTTTATCAGCAGAGTTGATGCTAGGAGGGTAGCAACATGCTGAGGCTAAAGTTGCCAATATTATTGTTAAAAATAAATGTTATGTACGTACTGTTACTCTCGCTGGTAACCTCTGTCTGTATAAACTACGGCGAACATCAATAGCAACACAACGTCCCCGACTGTTGACGGTGTTTGTGTTTGGTGCTGCCTCACTAGCGTTACTGGGAAATATATGACGTATACAGTCATGTGAGACCTGGCTCTGTGCTGCTCTGCAGCCAGTGGAAACACAAGCCGACTCGTCATTTGAATTAACTCAAATGAACTGGCACTAGCACTGGCTCTGAACCAGCACCTGGTTTATTTTGGTGGAAAAGGGGTATGAGAGCCATCCTGCATCCTAGGCATCCTAGGCTGAACCTAAGCTACCCACTGAGGTGGCCCGGCCGGTGGTCCTGCAGGCATTCCATCCTCCTACAACGGCGGAATGGAATGGTAGTCTGCGACTGCTCTGTCCAGTCAGAGCCCTCGAGATTTATGTCTGGAGGACATCTCGTGGCGCCAATCGGACCAGTATCTGGTATGTTTCGGGCCCCCTCTTAAGGGCTGCCCGGCTACCAAGCACACCATTAGCAGGTGGATTGTTGAGGCTATCACGATGGCTTACGAGGTGCGCAGATTGCCTTCACCTCTGTCTATCAGAGCCCACTCCACACGAAGTATGGCATCCTCCAAAGCTTGGTGGTCAGCAACCTCCCCCCCCCTCTGATATACGCGATGCTGCGGGATGGTCCTCGCCTCACGCTTTTTCCTTAGGTTCTATAGCCTAGACTGCCTGGATAATCTGGGGTCAGTGGCACTCTTGTCCTGAAGTGTGCCTGTGTTGGCTTCATACTCGGACATGCATCCCTCCAGCATGGCGGAGTTGGGATTGCGTTCCCATAGCGTCAGCTGACGCAGCTTAGAGTTCCCTTGAAAGGGAACATTATGTATGTAACCTTGGTTCCCTGATAGGGAACGAGATGCTGCATCTAGCTGCCAAACTTCCGGCATGCTTGTGAGCGGCTTGCTTCAGTCGATCAGGAGACGGGGGACAACAGTGAAGCCGGCTCCCATTGTAACCTCCGCTTCCATCGGTTTGCTTCACATGTTGACGTTAAGACCAATCGATTCAGAGGCGGTCACGCTGAGGGTGTTCCCGTAGCATCAGCTGACGCAGCGTCTCGTTCCCTATCAGGGAACCACGGCTACATATGTAACTTGAGACGGTTTTTTTGGGTAGTTTTTCTTTAGTTGAATCGAGGGTCTAAGAACAGAGGGTATCATATGTTATACATATTGTAAAACCCTTTGAGGCAAAATTCTGATTTGTGATATTGGGCTAAATAAATAAATTTAATTGAAAATTTTAATTAAATTGTAAAGTTCTTATAAATAGATATCTACATATCCTTTCCAAGGCTTGTTGCATTTTCCTGTGCAGCAGTTCAAGTTGAAATGTGTACAATGTGCTGAATAAGTATAAAAAACTGCTAAAATAGTTGACTTGCTGGCTTGTGTACTGAAGCTTTATTTAGGAAGCAGCTGCCTGGAAACTTCTGTTGACCAGCTGTGTTTCTCTGGCTCATATTCACTGCCACACACACACAGACAGTCTCTTGCTGGTTCAGCAGTTTAAATCAGTGAAGTGTTTCAGAGCACATCAAGATGTGACCATGTCATCAATCACATACACACACACACACACACACAAACTCCTTGACAACTGAGTGTGTCACCAGGCCAAGAGAGGGAAGCAGGTGGTGGGCAGACAGTCTGTGTGTGTGTGTGTGTGTGTGTGTGTGTGTGTGTGTGTGTGTGTGTGTGTGTGTGTGTGTGGCACAGAGCTGCGGTGAGAATGAAATGCAGTCTTTTTCCACTCCAGTGTGTTTACGTGCACTGGAGTTGACAGTATATGTGTGGTTGAATTTGAGGTGGGGTGGAGCCAACAGGTTTAGACAGCATATAGCCTCACTGAAGAAATAGAGGTTTGGCTGTCCATTACCTCTTTCTGCCTATGTGAGCTTGTGGATGAGGTATAACAGGGTCTTAACTCAGAGGATAAATAAACAGCAATTAATATGGGAAGACACATCTTATTATCTCCCATTGTAAGATCTAAAGCTTTGCTCCAACTAAAAGAACTGAGACTGCAAAATTTAGTTTAGTTTAGGTTACAATTAATTTTAAGGGCTTTCCTCAATGATAACAATTAACAGCCATCTTTCAAGTCAAGTGAAATCAAGTCACTTTGCCCTTAGCCCTAATACATCATCATAAGGACATTACAGCACGTGCACATGAGCAGGGTTCCATGCTGCAATGGTCAACACTGTGGAATCCAGCGATCCAAGTTTGAGTCTTGGTCAAACCTGTAAAATGAACCTATGTTCCTTGCCATTGTCATTGTACACTTTGATCCTCTGCAGCATCTCACCTTAGCCAATTTCTGCAACAACCTCTGACTTATGAACAATTTGATTGTATTTATTTATATTGCACCAATTCATAACAGAATTTATCTCATTGCAATTTTTATATAAAGCAGATAATAATATTATTAACATAGACCCAACATTTCCCATCATGAGCATGCACTTGGGGATTGCGGCAAGGAAAAACTCCTATTTAGGGAGAAACCTTGAGCAGAACCTAGGTTCTGGGTGGGCGGCCATTTGCCTCTACCGGTTGGGTTAAGAGAGAAAGAGAGAGGGTTTGAGAGAGAGAGAGAGTACGAGGAAAGAGAACATACAGTAGTACAATTCAAATTCTACATTGAGATTCTACATAGTAATATTAATAAAAGTAATATTATTGTTGGAAGTTCGAAATAGCTCTGAATCTTCTAGAGTTTTGGACGCCACATGAAACAGTTGAATGCCACTTCCTGTGTCCACTATGTTGCACTAGACACCCATTTATTATAGGTTGCGTTCCAATATTTTAAGTGGACCAAGTGGACCAATAAAATTTTATGTAAATCATTTACATTTACATTTACATTTATATTTACATTTAATCATTTAGCAGACGCTTTTATCCAAAGCGACTTACATTTGAGGAAGACAATGGAAGCAATATAACAATACAAGGTAACAAAAAGCATAAGTGCATCAAAAAACGAGTCTGATTAAAGCCTAGCACAGTATACAAAGCTAAGGATAGGAAGGGTTTTTTTTTTTTGAGCAGAGGTAGAAAGGAAGATGAGTTAGTGATTGTCAGTTAGGTGTTGACGGAAGAGATGCGTTTTCAAGTGTTTTTTAAAGGTGGCTACAGAATCTGCTGATCTTGTAGAGGCAGGCAGATCATTCCACCAATGTGGAACGGATCCAGAGAAGGTGCGCAAGAGTGATTTTATTCCTTTTTGGCATTGTACCACCAGACGTTGTTCGTTTACAGAGCGCACGGACGTGGCAGGAGTGTAGGTCTGTATGAACAAGCAAAGATATGTTGGTGCAGAACCAGTGGTGGTCTTGTAAGCCAAGAGCATCGCTTTGTACTTGATGCGGGCGACAACAGGGAGCCAGTGTAACCTAATGAAGAGAGGGGTTACGTGCGCTCTCTTCGGCTCATTGAAGACCACTCTTGCCGCCGCGTTCTGGATCATCTGCAGAGGTTTGGTTGTGCAAGCAGGGAGACCAGCCAGCAGTGCATTGCAATAGTCCAGTTTGGACAGCACAAGAGCCTGGACTAGGACTTGTGTAGACTGCTCCAATAGGAAAGGTCTGATTTTCCTGATGTTGTAGAGGATGAATCTGCAGGAACGGGTGGTGCTGGCGACATGGCTTTTGAAGTTTAGTTGATCATCAATTACCACCCCCTAGTTTCTGACCGTGCTGGACGGAGTAACGGTCGTTGAGCCTAGTTGAATGGAGAGGTCGTGGTGAATCTTTGGGTTGGCCGGTATCACAAGTAGTTCCGTTTTGTCCAGGTTCAGCTGCAGGTGATGGTCCTTCGTCCAAAGCGCGGTGTCACTCAGGCATGCCGAGATGCGATAATAATCAAATGATTATTGTCACACAAGGCTTACTTCCTCATGCCACTAGGTGGCGCAATGACTATAACTCCTTATTGGCATGTAGATGTCCCCAGGCTGCCAAGTCTGCCAAGTTCCATGAGTTTCTGAGCACCTTCAGCCCCTCAAAAATGCGATTCATTTGAGGTGCAAAGAATAATAATAATACTTCTTGCGGCTGTGGTTTGGTGGAAGAGTGGGTCGTCGGCCAATCAGAAAGTCGGCGATTCGATCCCAACTTCACCCAGCCCATGTGTCGAAGTGTCCTTGAGCAAGACACTGGACCCCGAGTTGCTCCCGACGTGTAGGCCAGCCTTGCACATTAGCTCCGCCGCCATTGGTGTGTGAATGTGTGTGTGAATGGTTGAATGAGAGGCAATATTGTAATGCGCTTTGTTCCGGTAAGGTAGTAAAGCACTATATAAATGCAGTCCATTTACCATTACCATTTACCATTCTTTGAGTTACAATAGGGACTTCACAGCGGTCACTGCTCAGGTCCTAATTAAAGCTGCAAGCAGCGATGAACTAGCCCGTGCCATGACTGCATGTTCAACGAGTTGAATATCACTTCCTGTGTTCTTTCTGTGCTAAAAAACATCCACTAATTATATGTTATGTTCCAGTATATGATGTGTGGACCACACCCTGTATGTAAATAATATGATAATTGTTACACAAAGCTTACTTCCTGTTGCCAGTAGGTTACGCAATGACTACAACTCCTAATTGGCATGAAGATTTCCTCCTGGATTCTTATCAAACATGAAATTTGGGGCAGAATGGCCATCATATGCTAGTTACAAGTTACAACAACTTCCAGTTTCACTGTGAAAATGTGAAGTCCAATTAATTCTCTATGACGACTTTATTAATGTATATAGCCTGTAAATGAGAAAAAATGGCATACAAGTGCACTTGCAATTCAAAAGGGCTTTTTGTAAGTCTTGGGATGATATATCTAGCTCCTAAATTTTGTAGATCTAGGTAAAATGTAGTGGCGGGGTTACTTCATTGAAGAGTAACTTCCTGTTGCCAGTGGGTGGCATTATGACTAATATTCAATATTAGCCTGTAAATGTCTTCAGACTGGGAATCTTATACAACATGTGAAGTTTGGGACAGAGTTGACTATGTAGAACAACTTCCTGTGTCTTGGCGAAACAAAGACATTCGACACCACACCACGGACAAGTCGTTTAGGCAGTCGGTAAGGAGGAAGGGTGGGAGGGTGGAATTGGGTTTGATGGTGAGGTAGAGCAGGGTGTCATCCATATAGCAAAGGAAGTGGATGTTGTATTTGCAGAAGATATTACCAAGGGGAAAGAGGTAGATAATGAAGAGAAGGGGCCCCAGGGCTCTGTTACTAGTGGTAACAGAGGATGGATGAACTGAGAGTGGCCTGAGAGGTAAGATTTAAACCAATCAAGGGGTGTATGTGACATACCAATAGAAATTAATCTGCTGAGGAGGATAGAATGAGAGATAGTATTGAAGGCTGCACTCGGATCAAGGAGGATGAAAATAGTGAGTAAACCAGAATCGGCTGCCAGGAGAAGATCATCTGTGATTTTAAGAGTGATTTGTGACTTGATGAAGCTAATGGTCACATTTTAAAGCGATTGTTGGTTTTTGGCTACGTTAGGTATTCAATTCAATTTTATTTATATAGCCCAATATCACAAATCACATTTTCCTCAAAGGGCTTTACAATTTGTACAACATACGACACCCTCTGTCCTTAGACACTCGACTCGAACAAAGAAAAACTACCAAAAAAAACCCCTGTTAACAGGGAAAAAATGATAGAAACCTCAGGAAGAGCAACAGAGAAGGGATCCCTCTCCCAGGACGGACACACATGCAATAGATGTCGTAAGTACAGAATAGAGTCATAGCAGAAAATCATAGCACATACAATTATGATGACAATGGCTAAATTGTAGTGTATATATAACTATGATGAAAAGTGTAGGATGTAAAACATAAGGGAAGGTGATGGGTCCAGACGGACAACCGAGCAGCTCCAGGTGGAGCGCAACGAGCAGGACCCAAGCCACTCGTCCCCTGCACCATAGACACAGCAGCACTGACCCAGCAGGTCGCCATAGTCACAGATCCAGATACATCTCCAGACGCTGAAATACCTGCTGAAAATGACAGTAAGAAAGAAGAGAGGGACGAGAAAGCACAAAACTATGGGCAAGAGAAGAAGTCAAGTTAGTAACATGCATTTATGGGATGAGAATGCATACGGATGGAGAGGGAGAGGAGGAGAGAGGTGCATCATGTGAAGTCCCCTGGCAGTCTAGGCTTATAGCAGCATAACTAAGCCCTAACTATAAGCTTTATCAAAGAGGAAAGTCTTCAGCCTACTCTTAAATGTGGAGACGGTGTCTGCCTCCCGAACCCGAACTGGGAACTGATTACCCAGGAGAGGAACTTGATAGCTAAAGGCTCTGGTCCGGGTTCTACTTTTGGGGACTCTAGGAACCACAAGTAACCCTGCATTCTGAGAGCACAGTGTTCTAGTGTGGTAATAAGGTACTATGAGCTCTGTAAGATATGATGGTGCCGGACCATTTAGAGCTTTGTAGGTGAGGATTTTATTCTGGATTTTACAGGGAGCCAGTGCAGAGAAGCTAATATTGGAGAAATATGATCTCTGTTCCTAGTTCCTGTCAGTACATGTCAGCGTTCTGAATAAACGTTTTTGCCTCTGCAACCACCCGGGCTGAGGCTCGCTTGGCCCTCCGGTACCCATCAGCTGCCTCCGGAGTCCCCCGAGCCAACCAGGCTCAATAGGACTCCTTCTTCAGCTTGACGGCATCCCTTACTTCCGGGGTCACCTACTTCGGGGATTGTCGCCACGACAGGCACCGGACCCTGCGGCCACAGCTCCGAGCAGCTGTGTCAATAATAGAAGTGGAGAACATGATCCACTTGGACTCAATGTCTCCAACCTCCCTCGGGATCTGGTTGAAGCTCTGCCAGAGGTGGGAGTTGAAGATCTCTCTGACCGGAGACTGCCAAATGTTCCCAGCAGACCCTCACAGTACATTTGGGTCTGCCAAGTCTGTCCAACTTCCTCCCCCGCCATCGGATCAAACTCACCACCAGGTGGTGATCAGTTGACAGCTCCACCCCTCTCTTCACCCGAGTGTCCAAGACATACGGCCGGAGGTCAGATGAAACAACCAAAGTCGATCATCGACCTCCTAGCTAGGGTGTCCTGCTGCCACGTGCACTGATGGACACCCTTATGCTTGAACATGGTCTCGTTATGGACAAACTGTGACTAGCAAAGAAGTCCAATAACAGAACACCACTTGGGTTCAGGTCGGGGGGGCGTTCCTCCGAATCACGCCCGTCCAGGTATCACTGTTGCTGCCCACGTGAGCGTTGAAGTCCCCCAGTAGAACAACGGAGTCCCCGGTTGGAGCACTTTCCAGCACCCCTCCCAGAGACGCCAAGAAGGTCGGGTACTCTACACTGCCATTTGGCCCGTAAGCACAAATAACAGTGAGAGACCTATCCCCGACCCGAAGGCGCAGGGAAACGACCCTCTCGTTCACCGGGGTGAACTCCAACACATGGCGAGCACAAGCTGTGCGTGGAGGCGAGCCTGCCTATCTCTAGTTGGTATCGCTCAACCTCCCGCACCAGCTCAGGCTCCTTCCCCCCAGCAAGGTGACATTCTAGATACCGTGTCCGGGGATTGGGTCGCCGAGGCCCCGGCCTTCGACTGCCACCCAATCCACAATGCACTGGCCCCTTACGGTTCCTCCTGCAGGTGGTGGGCCCACAGGAGATCGGCCCCACGTCGCTCGTTCGGGCTGAGCCCGGCCGGGCCCCATGGGGTAAGACCCGGCAACCAGGCGCTCACATACGAGCCCCAACCCCGGGCCTGGCTTCAGGGTGGGGCCCCGGTTGCGCCATACAGGGCGACATCACAGACCTAGATTTTAAATTCCTCATAAGGGGGATCTGTTTTCCGTTTTTAATTTAAAATGAAACAATGAAAAAACCCCAGTATTTTAGTTTTTCCATTTAAGGTTTCTAACGAAGAAAAGAACTGCCTGAACGTACATGGACCCCCAGCCCATGTGTCAAAGTTTCCTTGAGCAAAATACTGAGTCCTAAATTTCTCTTAAGGGGAGTCTTCAGTGTGTGAGTAGTTCAAAGACTAGAAAAGTGCTATACAGGCACAGTCCATTGACCATTTAAATTTTAAGATGGTGTCTGCCTCCTGAACCCAAACCTGGACCTGATTCCATAGGAGAGGAGCTTGATACAGTTTGAATTTCCCAAACTTTAACACAGGACTCCACTGTTCGTTTCCCGTTTCCAGCCATGAGAAAACATTGTTTTTTATAAAAGCAAAACCCAAAAATGTGTTTATTATTGTAACCATGACGAAGTTCACCTGAATGAATCATATGAAGTAGTGATTTTAGCCCAAACCATGATCCTTCCCTAAACCTAACCAAGTCACTTTTGTGCCTAAACTGACTATAACCACATAACCATAGCATTATAACATCATAAAACTAATTTGTTTTTCAACAAGGATGTGTAATGGCGTTGAAGGCACAAACACATTATGTTATTCTGGTGACATGGACTTCAGATAACAAAAAAAATGCTTGTGTGTTGTTCTAGAGAGCATGGACAAGCAACATATTTTGTGCAGTTTGTGACCTATTGCTCCCAGACAGTTAATTTGCCTACCTACTCTTGCAAAATTAAAAGTCTTGACATATTGCTCAGGCTAGCCAAACTCAATCAAGTTTAGTGTGTGCTATCATCCATCGTCATCCAACAAAGATCAATCACTGCATCTGGACAAAGCAAGCTCAAGGGACTGGTTTGCATATATACAAATGTGGCTATTTTCTGTGACTTTCTGGAAATTATTTCTTTGCCTCCAAAATTTGAAGATACAAGGTTAAACGTACAGCTTGAAACTTGTTTTGACAAAATTTTCAAAATGTAGATAAATAGTTATTCGTTTACTAGCCGGACTTCTGCTGTTATTTTGGTGAAAGTAAAAACTAGTAAAACTAGTGTAACGCATAACTCTACACAGACAGTATTATTGTAAAGTAAATTATTACTTTCAAATGAAATTACTAGTAACACGTAATATATACGTTTTTGAAAGTAACGTGCCTAACACTGGTGGTTAGTGTGTGGTTTCTCTATTAAAGACAGCAGCAGCAGTGGATTCAGTTAATGAGAGCTCTTTATGTAGTTGTTTTTTTTTTTGTTTTTTTTTGTTGTTGTTGATGATTATTATTTTAGTTAACACCTTTCTGATGAACAGATGTTCTCCATTTGCTGAATATGTGTGTGTGTAACCTTCAGTCTGTCTTTAGAGAGTCAGATGGGCTACAGAGGAGCAATCTGATGTGTGGGTCAGTGATTCTGTCTGACTGACATGGTGTAGCTGTTTGTAGTATTCTGCTTGTTTATCATGTTTTTATTGTCTTTTGTAATTAACAACAGCGTTATGATCACAGGTAGATGTGTGTGTATGTGTGTGTGTGTGTGTGTGTATGTGTATAATCTCTGCCTGGTTGTTCTTTTCTGTCTTTAATGAGCCACAGATTGCTGTTAATATTGTCCGTGTCGTTTCTTCATCTCACACGTATCTAATGAACAGCTGCTCTATTTCTGAGAGTGCTAGCGAGCACACACACGCACCATACAATTTTGACTAGTTGTGTGCCCTGGGGCCATGCTGTATTGTTTTAGATTTTTTAATGTTATACCTCCATTTACTCCATTCATTTCAAATTACTATACATATGCAGACCGAGTGGGCCCTCTCCTCCTCCTTCTATGATATATCCATTCATGTATGGAAGACTGAATTAACAACTTAACACATGCATGTGTATTCACATTCTCTCTATTGGAAATTAACCTCTTGATATTGTACATTACAAGCATCTTAAAATTGTACAATACAACAAAACAAATTACTTGATGATAGTGTTACACGTAATTGCTTGAAATAACTCTTAGTCACCACTTTATGAACTCATTTTGTCTCATCCTCATTAAAAAGAGCATACGTCGACTGCTGTTTAGAGATTGTCTGTGGATGATTGTCATAATGAGGCCATTTATCAGCAAGATATTGTAACTAATTTTGGGATTTAAAAACTATATGAATCACATGGCAGAACCATTTTATATGGTTTTTCCATGATTAAAGCGGCACCAAGTTTAGGTTGGTGCAATCACTTAAAATTAGCTATCAGGATTATCACAGATAAATCATAAATACTGCTTTAAATTAATAAAGACCTCAGGGCACCATCCATGGTGATATCAAATTAATTAATTCAGTCTCATAAAATACACTAAATTATCAATTTGGAACTCAGATTAATTGTCATTATAGATAACTATAATGGCAAATTACCATTAATAGACGCTGGCGGAACTGGAGGTACAAAGGGAGCCAGCTTCACTGTTGTTGTCAGCCTTCTGATAGACTGAAGCAAGCCACTCACAGGCATGCCGGAAGTATGCCAGCGAGACGCAGCGTCTCGATCCCTATCAGGGAACCATGGTTACATACGTAACCAGGGATGTTCCCTTTCAAGGGAACTTCAACGCTGTGTCAGCTGACTCTATGGGGAATGCAGTACCAACTCCACAGTGCTGAAGGGATGCCTGTCAGAGTGTGAAGCCAGCAGGGCACACTTCAGGCCAAGAGAGCCAAAGATCCCGGATTAGCGGGCTGTAAAATCACAAATGTGTGAGGCGAGGACTATCCCGCAGCATTGCATATATCGGAGAGGGGGGGTTCCCGACCACCAAGCTCTGGAGGATGCCATACTCCGTGTGGAGTGGGCTCTTATCGACAGAGGTGAAGGCAAACTATGCCGAAACGATAGCCTCAACTATCCATCTTCTAATTGTGTGTTTGGTAGCCGGGCAGCCCTTACGAGGGGGCCCAAAGCACACCAGCAATTAGTCCGAATTGCACCACTGGGATTTCCTCTGGACATAAATCTCCAGGGATCTGACCGGACAAAGCAGTTGCAGCCTACCTTCCTGTTCCGCTAACTCGTCTACAGGACTCAGTAGAGGACACAACTCTGGCCTGACTGCTGCAGAGCCGTGCAGGTCTAAAGGCAGCGGTTGCACGGAACTTGCCACGCCACGAAGCGCCACTGGCAGCAGGGTTAAGAGACTGAGCTCCCGAGGGCACAATGGGGGAGCAGCTATGTGGCCACTAGGGAGGGCGTCTCCCCACCCTAGCCATTCTCCTTGCACCCACTGATCGATGCAGACTGGCTAGACTAGAAAACTGTGCAAAATACGGCCTGGATCAGGATTTCGACACCTCGGTGTGAGGATCTAGAAGAACGGCAGGTCCCGACGTGGGCGTGGAGGTGTGGCTAGAAGGAAACACTCACCGAGCTTACTCAGGCGATGTGTGTCCTGCTGCTCCGCTGGCCAGGCGATATTGAGCCTAGCCACCATTTTCCTCTCTTGGGAAATAGCCTCCAGCAGCTCCTCATGCTGCAGTGACTGGGCTGACATATTAGCTCCATATCCAGGGCGGAAGACGCTGCAGGCTCAGCGCAGCTTCCGGATCCCGAATGCGGGTAGACTGTTTCAACAAACAACAAATAGTCAGTCGAGAGCAGAGCGTCTTATCTCTCCTCAGAGAGGGCACTTACCTTGCTCACAGTCACCCCTCAGGGCTGACAGAGCCTGCTCTCCGTGCAGACAGCAGACACAAAATGTGTGGCCTCTGAACACGCACTCCCGTTCCGGTCAGAAGAAGCCGCGATGCGGGCTTTCGGTCCCGAAAACGGATTAACGGATGAGCCATGTCCTCCCGTACATTTTCTCGCTGCCACGGGACCCGCACCAAGCTGAGCGAGGTCCCGTGGAGATGCTCACGCTGCTCGCGGTCAACCTCAAGGGCTGACAGAGCAAGCTCTCAACCCAAAACAGCCAACCAAAACACGTGAGTTGCCTGTGGGGATAATGCGCGGGCAGGGAGGAAAGCACTGCCAGAACCGCTTCACACTCATCATTTCCACAGAGACCCAACGGACTTGCTGAAGCTCAGAAGACTGACAACAACAGTGAAGCCGGCTCCCTTTGTACCTCCAGTTCCGCTGGCGTGCGTCAAGTGTTGATGACGTTGATGAATCAAGATTGGTCTAAGTTGATACAGAGATTCAGAGACGGTCACGCTGAAGGCGTTCCCCAATAGCGTTCCCCATCCGTTGAAAGGGAACTGAAGTTATTGTACTATGCCCTGAATGCCTCCTAGACACTCTATCAGAGGATAAAGTTACTCTAGAAGGCATTGCCCTGGCCTCCAGCACCTCTGTGAGGAACCTCGGAGTTATCTCTGATCGGGATCTATCCTTCAACTCCCACATGTAGCAAACTTCAAGGACTGCCTTTTTTCACCTACGTAACATTGAAAAAATCAGGCACTTCCTGTCTCAAAATGATGCAGAAAAATTAGTCCATGCATTTGTTACTTCGAGGTTGCAGTTCCTTATCATGAGGCTGCCTGAAAAAGTCTCTTAAGAAAATGTACTGACAAGATATAGAAAAAGAGATCATATTTTTCCAAAATTAGCTTCTCTGCACTGGCTCCCTGTAAAATCCAGTATAGAATATAAAATCCTCCTCCTCACCTACAAAGCTCTTAATGGTCAAGCACCATCGTATCTTACAGAGCTCATAGTACCATATTTACCCCACTGGAACTCTGCGCTTTCAAAATGGAGGGTTTCTTGTGGTTCCTAGAGTCTCCAAAAGTAGAACGGGAGCCAGAGCGAACATTCAGTTATCAAGCTCCTATCCTGTGGAATCAGATCCCAGTTTGGGTTCGGGAGGCAATTCCACATTTAAGAGTAGGCTTAAGACTCCTCTTCGATAAAGCTTATTGTTAGGGCTGGCTCAGTCCTGACAACATCCCTTAGTTATGCTGCTATGGGCCAAGACAGCTGGGCGACTTCCCAGGATGCACCTCTCTTCTCACCTTTCTCCTCCTCTCCCTCTCCATCCGTATGCATTCTCATCCCATAAATGCATGTTACTAACTCAACCTCTTCTCTCTCCCGTAGTTTTGTGCATTG
>CM022474.1:30581690-30610297 GCA_011952105.1 Coreoperca whiteheadi
CCCCCCCCCAGATCCCACATCCACCGGTCCTTCCACTAACATATGATGTTATGCACCAGTCACTTTGGAACTGACATCATTCTACCACCTCATCAGTCAGTTAAATTAAAAGAAGCCCTTTTGTCACTTTAATCAGACTGCATAAGCTATTTTTATATGCACTTAAAATCTTCTTATCTGCACTTTTTGTTCACTGGTTTGCACTTTATCTGCCATGTGCCTTGCGCTGCTTTTAGTCAACCTTATTTTTTATATATTCCCTTATTGTATAGTTTTAGCTTATATTTTATATTTGATCTAGATTTTAGGCTCTACTGTCAATGTTATCTGTATGCACCGGGGGTCTGAGAGTAACGCAATTTCGATTCTCTGTATGTATGTATGTACATGTGGAATAATTGACAATAAAGCAGACTTGACTTGACTTGACTTGACTTGAACCTGCGCACCCATAACACCGTAGCCGTTCTCCTGAGCCCCCTGATCGAAGCATAATGTTGACCAAAAGCCATGATGAAAACGGCTTGGACCTTGGATCTCGACACCTCAGCATGGACATCTGGTAAGAACTGCATCTCACGACACGGGCATGAATGTCTGTCCTGGGTGAGGGATCCCTCCTCTGTTGCTTTTCTTGAGGTTTCTAATTTTTTTTTCCCTGTTTAAAGGTTCTTTTCTGGGTAGCTTTTCCTTAGTCGAGGGTCTAAGGACAGAGGGTGTCGTATGTTACAGATTATAAAGCCCTTTGAGGCAAAATTGTGTTTTGTCATTTTGGGCTTTATAAATAAAACTGAATTGAATAGATTTGTGTGTGTGTGTGCATGCGTCTAAGATGGCTGCTTGGACGTAATGCGGATCAAACAAAGAACGCTAAATCAAGATAAGCCATGTAAGCTAGAAGGTTGACTCTCCTAAAGTTATAGTAGCACAAGCGTGGCCTCTGCTGGAGGCCAACTAGAGGTGTGTGTTTGTGTGCTAGCAGGTCAAGGTGAAATGTGAGCTAATAGTGCCAAGTTAAAAAGAATTACTGTAGTTTGCATGCAAAGACCCTGTGTGTAGAATAAATAACTAACATCAATTTAGCAAGGGCTGCCAGATTAACGAACAGATTGATAAGAATGACAATGATAAATCTTAATGAAATCACATTAGCAAGGTCACATATACAAAGTTACTTAACAGTTCTGTAATTCACTAAGCACCGTGTTTAGTTAACATGCTATTCCCAGTGGTTGTTACCAAATCTTTTTTGGGTTGGTATTGCTGTTGCTCCACTGGGCGGCATCTGTCCATTCAGGCCAAGCAGGGAAGAATTTGTGGTTCTGCTTTGGAAAGCAGCTGTTGCGATGTCGGTGTACAGGCAGGGAGACAGGGTTGTTGGTCTTCCTCAGTTGAGTTAGCATTGCGCTAACTCACTCAGTTGCTTCTTTAAATTAGCTGGCCAGCTTGCCGCTAGCTTGTTGCAATAATCTTATGCAGGATCTTGCATCACCGCTGTGAGAGACATCAGAGATGTTAGTTCTGCAAGGAGGCAGGCTTCTTTGTTGCGGCCTTCTACTAGCTGGCTCGGGGTGGAGCGGGCAGAGAAGAGAGAAAGGGTGCGCCTCAGCTCAGGAGGGAACGCTGAGAAGAGGAGAGGTGGAGCAAGAGTCGTGACCCTGCTATATTGACTTGGTGACTTCCGGGCCACCCGTCAGCAGACGTCACTGGGGTGTTCACTGTCTCCGGGATTGTGGGAGAAAAGGGAATGCAGTCCTTTTAATAAAGTTTACTTAAAATCACCCACATGAATGAACTCATCCACTGAGTCCCAACACTAGTTTAACGTTAATTAGCTAGGTGACATCTACATAACAATTTTCATCTATTTTAAAACCTTGTTAGGAATTTATGTTCAATTTCTTTCTTGCTCCTGTCTTTGATCACTTATTTGTTGGCTTGGGTTCAGTTTTTGATGAAAGACATGATTACCTGAAAGTCCTCTTGGAGCCCTTAACATCAGCATCATCTCATTTACTGCGGTTGGAGATGTCTGACCATATACAGTTGCAAAGTGTCAATGTCAATGTCAAATTTATTTATAAAGAACATTTAAAACAACCACTGTTGACCAAAATGCTGAAAAGGATAAAACACCAAATAAACAAATAATAAATAAAAGTTATAAGTTAATAACAAATACATAAAAAGAATAGAAAACAATAGACATATTAAAAGAGCAGCACCATAAGAGATAATGAAATCAAGGTGTCAAGCTCAACGACTAGAGGTGAGTCTTTAGCAGCAACTTAAAAGTTTCTAGGGTCTGGGCAGCTGTTCCAGAGATTAGGGGCAGCAACTGCAAAGGCTTGGTCACCTCTATTTTTGTGCCAGGATCTCAGAACATCCAGGAACATCTGGATGTTCAACCTCAGTGCTCTAACTGGAGAATGACAATGTAGCAGTTGTGCCAGATAAGGGTACACCAGCCCAACCTTAAGAACCTTATAAAAAGCAATACAATCTTAAAATCAATCCTGAAGTGGACAGGAAGCCAGTGGAGGGAGGCCAAAACTGGTGTTTTGTGATGACGCTTTCTCTTGCCAGTTAAAAGATTTTTGCATTTGTACTTACTGCAGACAATGAAGCGATGACTGTTCTAGGGCTGAAACGATTCATCGAGTTACTCGATTAACTCGATTACAAAAATTGCTCGAGGCAAAAACGCTTGCCTCGAAGCCTCGTTAAATTCCTATGACGCGCACACGCAGGGATCTCATTCGCACGGACCGCACAACATAGCGCGTGATACATTTTGAATTGAGTTGGCGTGATGGCATTAACGGCAGAGAATGTCTAAAGTTTGGGATCATTACATTCACATTTCACCAAGCATCGCTGAAACAAGGTAACGTAGCCTAAGCCGATACATTGATGTTCGCTAATTTTAATCCCATACTGTATTTGTAGTAATGTCATGATGCGGTTTGACTAGATATGATGTTTAGCTTTGATGTTTTTAATTAGTAAACGTATTGACGTTCAATTGCAAGAGAGTATAGCGTAAAAAAAGAACCCCTTCTCTTACACACACACACACACACCGGCGCGCTCATGCACCCTCATCTCTCTCTCACGCGCCAGTCAGACAAATCGCGTCAATGCATCACATATGCTTAAACTTTTATGTAGCCATGCAACAATAATTTCAGCATACATTCTCTGTATACACCGGGACATGACGTTGTGAGATGTGTTTTTCGAATGGCGTTCTATTGAAAATTAATGTATGTATTTCTGCCGTACCAAACTGCAATGAAGCAACTTGTCTGACTGGGGCGTCACTCTTCCTCACGCACGGCACGCGTACACACACTCGTTCTGAGGGGCGGCTGTGGCTTGGTGGCAGAGCGGGTCATCTACCAATTGGAAGGTTGGCGGTTCGATCCCGGCTTCCCCCAACCATGTGTCGAAGTATCCTTGAGCAAGATACTGTACCCTAAATTGCTCCTGAAGCTGTGCCTTTGGTGTGTGAGTGTGTGTGAATGGTTAGTTTAGTTTGTGGACACAGCTTCCATTAGCCCCAACAGTCTCTGAGACTGTTCACAGTGAGATGTTGGCCTAGCAGCACTCTGGACACCATGGCCAGGATTGACCTGATTCCTGCGAGAGACATCTTGTGGCCCCAATGTAACCGAATCCCACACTACTCCTAGGAATGCAATCCTTTTGACAGGAGTAAGCATGCCTCTGCTCCTTTTGAGCCTCAACCCCAGGAACTGCATGTGGGCGAGCGCGAAATCTCGATGCTACGTCACTTCAGAGTGCAACTGTGCTACCGCCAGCCAGTCGTCAATATAATAAAGAAATCGGACCCCCTGGGGCCTGATGGCAACAGGGTTGTATCCAGATACCTTGGAAAAGTGCAAGGGGAGAGTGCTAGGCCGAACGGAAGAACCCGATACGGGTAACCTTTGCGCCCAAAAGCGAACCGCAGGGACTTCCAATGTTCCGGTAGGATGGAGATGTGGAAGTACGCATTGTTAGATCGACCATGACAAATCCGTTCTCGAACTGAATTTGGCCACAGGGATCGTCAGCATTTTGAACCGAAGTCTCCTCAGAGACTGGATCAGTTGACAAAGATGTAAAATAGGGCGTAACCCTTTATCCTTCTTCGGAACCGTAAAATACCAGCTGTAGAACCTGGTGTGCATCTCCAAAACGGGGTGATGCTCTATGGCCACATTTTCCAAGATGCACTTCTCACTCCATAACCTGCACCTGCATCGGGTGCAGGTCCCTTGAAGGCCGGGACCCTAACTGAAGCCTGCGCCCCTTTTGAACGGTGCACAATTCCCACAGGTGTGAAACCCCAGGCAATGCTTTCCAAGCGGGTAGTCCCTCCTGGAACCCAACTGCTGGAAGGTGGTGCCGTGGGAACTTTTGAGTGACCTCGGCTACCCAAAGTGCTACTGAGAGTCCTGGATGTAGAGGACCAAGCCTCTGCAGGCTGACACCTGGAAACCCCAGTGTAGGAACTACAGTGTCCTGAAGCACTTGTGTGGCAGGAAACGACAGCTGTAAGAAGTCTACAGGCTTCTGTAGAGGACACAAACCCCATCCAAATACTGCATCTCCATGCAGGTCTCGGGTTTTGGGGTTTGCCTGAAACTCGCCCTGCCCCGTAGCGCCACAGGCAGCAGGGTTAAGAGACCGAGTTCCCGAGGGCTCCATGGGGGAGCAGCTGCACACTCAATCTACTGGGGGGGGAACCCTCAGAGGCCCGATGCACCCATCAGGACCTCTTTGTCAAAGCCCGCTTGGTGAGAACAATGGCCCTCAGGACCTCAGGCCTCGAGCAAACAGGTTGCCACGAGCCCCTCAACCGTTGGAGAGGGGCATGCTGCGCCACGCTCCATTCTGACCCAGCATGTAAGAACTGCAAGATGTAGACGGACCAGCCATATGGTATGCCACCAAGAAAGCCATGGAGTGCCCAATAACCCGGGCCGTCTCCTTTGTGGCCCTGATTGACAGATCTGTCACCGGGCGGAGCTCTCTCACCTCCTCCTCCTCCTATTGCTGTATGGTGTCCTTGAGTGCCTAGAGAGGCGCCTTTAAATACAATGTTTTAATATTATTTATCCTCAGATGTGAGGGCTCTTCCAGCGTCTCCTCGAACCTGCGCACCCATAACACCGTAGCCGTTCTCCTGAGCCCCCTGATCAAAGCATAATGTTGACCAAAAGCCATGATGAAAACGGCTTGGACCAGGATCTCGACACCTCAGCGTGGACATCCGGTAAGAACTGCATCTCACGACACGGGCGTGGAGGTAGAGCCTGGAGAACAGTGCTCATCGAGCCTGCTACTGCAATGAGCCTCTGGCTGCTCCGCTGGCCAGGCGATGATGAGCCTGGCCACTGCGTGGGTAACCACCTCCAGCAGCTCCTTGTACTGCGGGGATTAGGCTGACTAGACACTCACATCATCGCCTTCCACATTAAGGCCATCCACCTCCTCAGAACTAGACAGCCCCAGTGTAGGTCCCACATCCAGGGACTCTCCACAGGCTTCCAGATCCCGGATGCGGGTGGTTTCGAAGCGAGCCAGCCGAAATCGGAACATTCTCACGGGGAGACGAGGGGGTTGACAGAGTGTGCTCTCGGCCCAGACAGCAGACACAGAGGGTGTCGCTGCCAGGTGAATCGAACGCTCAGGGCGGAAGCGTCCTGAATACGGGTGGGAACAAGCGAATTAGCTCGCTGGGAATAGAAGCTTTAGGCAGGGAGGAATAAACTGTTTCAAACCCGATTCACACTTGTCATTTTGCTAGGCTGTTCTTCAGTAAACAGACACAGAGCGAAGTTTAAAAATCTGATGACAACAGTGAATCTTCCGGTTAAGCCTGCGTGCGTCACGTGTTGACGTTGCAGCAATCAGAGATTGGGCTAGGTTGTACATATGATTAAGGGCGGCTGTGGCTTGGTGGCAGAGTGGGTTGTCTACCAATCGAAAGGTCAGCGGTTCGATCCCGGCTTCCCCCGCCATGTGTCAAAGTATCCTTGAGCAAGATACTGAACCCCAAATTGCTCCCGAAGCTCTGCATTCGGTGTGTGAGTGTGTGTGAATGATTAGTTTAATTTGTACTAATGGGCAGTTAGCTCCTGCCATCAGTGTATGAATGTGGGGTAAATGGGTAAATGAGATATGTAATGTGAAAGTGCTTTGAGTAGTCAGACGACTAGAAAGGCCCTATACACTATATAAGTACAGTCCATTTTCCCCATGGCGCCAGCCAACGCAGCACTGAAGTTCCCTTGGAAGGGAACACTTGTATGTTTCGTTCTAGTGAACATGAGCCAACTAAATGTATTTTGTCATTTAATTTGGAGGAAATGTACCCATTTCAAAGTATCCTTTTAAAGAGAAAGACATTTATGTTATGGTTATCAGTTGGAATTATAGTATTTCATCTTCTTGTTTGAGAAACCATGTTTTTTACTACCAGGTTGGTTTTGCATATCAGATGGCTCTACATGCTATGAAGAAGCCAAGACAGAGGCACGATTCAGAGCGGTAACAATTTCATAATTTAGTTATATGTGGTAACTAGAGCCCCCAATTTTGACGGTGAATATTTTGTCACTTGATTAATCGAGTCTTAATACACCCAAAATGAAGAAATTATTAATTGTACAACAATATCAGTCACCCTATGCATCTCCCCCCTCCTTCTGGGGTCTCACTAAAGAGCCATAAGTGAGTGACAGACAGGAAGTCAGCTCAAAGGTGTCATTGTGTCACCTCATCTTTTCTGTTCCCATTTCAATTAACAGATTGCGTCTGTATTGTCAGGACAGATTTCCCAGCAAGTGGTCTTGTGTTGCCCTTTCCTGGCTGCTATTTCAGAGGTTTGGCAGTGGAATTCAACACCATGATCTTGAATTTCATACTGCTAATTTCACATAGTTAGAAAATATTTAAATTACATGTTATTCACCTATTGTTTTCATGGACACAATGGTGGTCACTGCCTGACCACAGTAACATGAATGGATCATTAGTCTAACAGCTGTATACCTGCGAAGTAGGGTTACTACAGCGCTATTTGGAACTATCACTGTTTGATGTAGCACTATTTTAGTTTAGAACAATGCTGATGAAATAACCTTATGCATCACTATGAAGGAATTTGGGAATTGAGTCTGAGCTTATTGTTTCAATGTTTCTGTTAAATCAGTTAGGATTGTGGTTCAAACTGCACCCGCTTTGAATGTTATCTGCCAATTAAATGGTCATTATCAGCTGTCATCAGGTGAATAGTTTTGAGGGTACTATAGTGTAGAGGAATAAAGGAAAATTAAAATTTCGGCTGTAAACATCTAAGACCTGATACATGGTCACAGATCATTGTCTACAAGTTAAAAAACAAATTCTAATTGATTTTAAGACTTAAATAATCCATTGGAAATTGATAAAAGTGAGTGCAATGAGGTCAAACTCAGAGAAATTGTGTTAATTAAAACGTAATTAAAGTCAACTGTTGATTAAATTGGAAATGAGTAGACCGTGGAAGGTTTTCTAACCGCCAAAATGCCAAGTGGGGAACTCCAGGGCAATCCTATGAGATTGTGCTCGACACAAACTAGACCCTCCGTGAGGTTAATCCTTAGGGAAGACGTTCTGAGGCAGATCACAGAAGGGGCTAGTTTCGATTTAGGAAGACTGGTCGTGTAGTCTGTGACCTAGAGGGAGAGCAGGCTCTGTTTGTTTCTGGCTTCAGAGGAAGGCTTCAGAGGAAGCCTGAATTAAAATTGAGTGCACACAGGGTGAAATACTTTCTGAGTTTTCATTTATTAAGCCATGAGATTTATCGGTGAAAGTATAAAGGTCCTAATTCAAACTGGTATATCCACTGACGTTATTGCAAAACAAATAAAGGATTTTGTTGTGCTGCTCACTGTGCAGAGTAGAATGTTAACTACTGCGTTGCCAAGAAAAGTAGTGGTGTGAGTGTGTGTGCTAAGAGTTCATATTAGTTTCTTGGTTATAGCTGCAGTGGAGTTATGTTGTTTATACTTCTCTGTTTCACTCTGATGTTTAAGTTTAAAATTCAAATAATAATTATAATTCAATAATTAAACCACCTACTGGTTTAATTTCTGTTCCAAAACAATGCTTATTGCACAAATACTGCTGTCCATAGCTGATTTTATTTATTTATTGTTGTGCATTTTGTGTAATTGAGTTTGTCCTGTTTTCTAGTTAACTGTATAAGGCTTTACTGAGAAAGGCGGTTGTATGTTTATAGTTGATAATTAATTGTATGCACTGTAAAGTTTCATCTATAGAAAAATGATTTAGGTTTGTTATTGTTGGTTTGGACATCATGGCTTTGAAGCATGATGTTATTTCACCAGATACATTGGTATGTTGATGGATTTTATTTTTAGGCCTCAATGTGTCTTCCTTTTAAAATAATAAATACATAAAATAAAAACAAAGTGGAATGCAGTTTACTCAGATTACATTTTAATTGACCTACTTCTTGCCTTTATCTGAGTGTCATTTTGGACTGGTAGTTTTACTGTTGTTTGAGTAAAGTATTCTTTATAATTCTCTAAAGTACTCTGTCCATGATGGACACAGGTTAAAAGTCAAAAGCACAAAGAAGCTTTGTGATCAGAAACTGATAAAATAAGTACCAAAGTTAGTGCTAAACCTTGCAACTGCCCTTTTTGTTTACAAGTTACAATACAGAGTGGATGAAGACAAAACAAGCCTCAGCTATGTGTCCTGTTTTTGTTGAATAACATCTTCATCCCAGCAAAGAGACCCTGGACTCCAGGAGAGCTTTTGAAAGGCACCAAATCCTTAGATGAAACCAAAAGAATCTCATGATTGGCTACACATCAAAAAGCTACTGGCTTAGCACAAAGAGGGAAACGTACAAAGGTTAAAGATAACTTCTTAATGCCTATAGCTACGATTAAAGGTGTCTGGTCTGCAGAAAACAGCAAGAGATACATACTTAAAGACATGTAAGGTTGTCATATATATCCATATTGGACAAACAATATGTCATCGGTGTGTATATGTACATATGTGTGTGTGTACACCCACTTATACAGCCATCTTTGTGAGGACCAATTTGCATTTTAGACCTTGGGAGTGAGGACATTTTTGGAAAGTGAGGATGTTTTGGCCGGTCCTCACCTTTCAACAGACCTTCAAAGGGCTGCTTGAGGGTTAAGACTTGGTTTTACGGTTAGTGTTAGAATTAAGTTTAGGTTAGAGTTACGGTTAGGGTTGGTATTAGGCACTTAGTTGTTATGGTAAGGGGCTGGGAAATCCATTATGTCAATGAAAGTCCTCACAAGTATAGGTGTGTGTGTGTGTGTGTGTGTGTGTGTGTGTGTGTGTGTAATTAAATCCTATTACCTGAGACCTGTGAATTGGTGTCTGCCTCCTGCCAAGAGGCCCAAGGTAGCTGATACAGATTCTTTCTTCTGGCCACTCTTCAAATTTCATTAGACCATGCACAAAGTTGGGAAACCCTCAGTGTCAAAGTGCCCTATTTATTTATTTTTTGTTGCTGTTTCTTCAAACAAATTTAATGGGGTTTCAGTGGCATCTTCGGCAAATATGTGGTGATTTAAAACGAGTGTTCTCTCTTGAATGTTAATCATCAGTAGGTATCTGTCTAATTCTGCTCTCTATATATTGGTGTTTTTCTGTACAAACTTAAAATGTATCTGCTTTCACGTGGAGATTCTTTTGGATTTTACTCAACTGTGAAAACACTTTAATGCAACCGGTGCTATTAGACGCCACTAATCAAAACTCTTAAAATGGATCACTAATTTTAGTCCTTAAAACAGAAAGTAATTACTGTAGATTATTTTAATATTCATGTGGATGTTAAATGATAGCTTTAGTACTGCGTACATCTCATTATTAGATTCGATTGGCGTGGAGTGTACGTAAACCCACTCACTGTTTTAACCACACCCTCAACCTTGTTCTGGTATATGGCATTGAAATTGATGTTGGGATTTGGGTAGGGCAGGTTTCCTTTTTAGCAGAAATATCAAATATATTTATCAATATTAATAAAGTTCTTAATGTTAAGTTATTAATATAGATTGATGATTACGAGGCACCAATCAGGGACCAATAACCAAACGTGAAAACAGTCTCAAAGGTGGCTGTCCACCTAAAAATGTTGATCATTGAATATTACCATACATTAATAATGGACAGTGAAGGGTGAATTTGAGCAGTGACTATCGCAATCAGCTATTATCACAACAAATACACACAACCACAGGCAACTGCTCCTTAAAATATACAATCATTTTTATTTAATCTTGTCATTGATTGACAATCAACAACTTTAGCAAACATTCACTATAGTCTAAACTAAACTAAATAAGCGTACACAATCAGCAAGCTGATATGATCTGAGTGTGGACAAATAGAGAAGGGGGGTGTTATGAGGAGACTAACCCCCGCGGGTAGTCGTGTAGGCGGTCAAAATGGTAGCAGCCCTCTCAATTTAACAAGGTACATGGCCCAAACAAAAGGGGAGACCAAGCCTGGGGCCTGTGCCATGAAGGTAGTTGAACAAACTCAGGGTTACAGCAGTGGTTTAGAGTTGACAAAACCAAACCAATGCAATCAGGCTTTATTGGTACCATGACGCAGCTCATCTACTTTCTTTGTCAACTCAGGCTTTGGTCCTTAAGCTATGATTACTTCACACGAGCGTGCACATAAAAGAGCGACATCGGCTCTAAACAACCAATTGCGTTCGATATAGATAGAGCGAGAGCGGTATATTTTTCCGCAGAGGAGCATGAGCTTATTCTTTGGAAATATGAATAATATAAAACAGGTTTTCAAGCACGCAGTAACACCATCTCTGCTGCCAAACAAGAGAAGAATGTTGGCAGAAGATTGCTGGTTGAAGTAAAAAAAACAAACATTCTATAGGTCATTAATGTAAAATTATGTATATAAACTGCAAAAATGCTCTTCTTACTTAGTAATTTTGTCTTGTTTCTAGTCTATATATCTAAAAAGTGTTAAATCAAGGTGCATTTACTTGATAATTGAATGACATAAGATATTTTTTCTTGTTTTCTTGAAAATAAAATCAAAATTAAGTGAGTTTTTGCTTGAAACAAGCGAAATGGGGGGAGGAAAATCTTATTTCTGCTTGGGACAGAAACAAGAAAGACATTTCTGTGTTAAATAAGAACATTTTTTGCAGTGTAATGCAGCCTATATGTATTTGTGTATGATTGTAACACTTTGCAATGAGGTTGGATTTGTTAAAATAAGTTAATGAATTAGCTAACATGAACTAAAAATGAACATTAGTTTATTTATTTTTCTTTGTTAATGCTAATGGCAAAACAATTGTTCATGTTACTTCACTGGGCATTAGGCCTTACTAATGTTACAACAGTTACAACTTTTGATTTTAAAAATGTTTTAAATGCTAAAATGATGTGTGTGTGTGTGTGTGTGTGTGTGTGTGTGTGTGTATATCACACGTGTCAATGTATCGGCAGAGACCATTGACTTTTAGATGCAGCCCCAACTCCAAACGTTCAAAATATAAAAATATAATTACAAGTGGTGAGTATTTACCACAACCTTTTATTATTTTTGTGAGCATTGTATCATAAACACTTGTTTTCAGCCAACAGAAAGTTTTAAATCCGTAAAAGTGGGGGAGGGCCCCCTCCTCCAGAATACACTGTGGTGGAGGACCTAGCAATAAGTAACATAAAGGGGAGGCTGATTATGGATGGCATTACAGATGCTGTGCAATCTGACCCTGGTGCTGGCTCCTCTAAGCAAGTGACACTGGGTATGTGTGCAATGCATTACTATTATTTATTTTTTATTTTATTACTTCAATAACTTCACATTTTTCTGACTATATGTTTTGCAGTAGAGGTAAATGCAGTGTCCCGGTTGAAGCCAGCACACATGCGCAGTCTCCCACACAGATGTCAGTATGCAGCAGAAAGAACACCATGAACATAACCTGCTTTATAACAGTTATGCTTTACATTGGCCTACTTTTATTTATTAGGGTGACGCAAATGATGAAGACACTGTCTGTGTGTTCTGATACAGCTGCTGAGGTGAATGCACTGGACTTTTTATTATGGCACACATTTTAATGTTTTATAAGTGACTGGCCCTTACACTTTTTTTATTGTAGGACTTTTCACAAACTGCCCCAGAAACTGAGGCCTCTACTTCAATGGGCTACAGAAGGAATGTGAACAAGGTAATTATTTAACCTCCAGAAAACTTTAAATGATTGTTTGTGGTGGAACTATCTTTCAGGTGGAAACAGACTCCGTCAGGGTCCTTTACAAAAGAAGTCTAGAACCTGACTGTTCACTAAAGTAGCTCCAAATTAAAAAAAATTAATTGGAGATCAAACAGCTGGAAAAACAGACCTCAATATGTGAACTTATTTAACCAAGTAACACTTTAGTATGAACATTCTATGATCATTTATTAATTGAATTTAAGTTTATTTTGCTCAATTTCTTCCTCCCTAGCCACATGACCAATAAAACAGTTTAAGACCAGTCTACAGTCGCAATGTGCTTTTTATTAAGTCAGATATTGTGTTGTGATTGAATCTCTGACAGCTGGGTGGTCAAGTGTGATTTGGTCAATTTAGAAGCTGGTTTTGTGGTGGTACTTGTTCCTTTCTGATAGTGGCTATATTGTGCAGAATGGCACATGCAGCCACTATCTGCGATGCCATTCTGCACAAACACGCCTTTAGGATGCCAAAGGTCATCTCGATCTTCACCCTAGTTTTACTAAGGGCCACACTGAAGCGGTTTTGTGGCCCTGTCTGAGGGTCAGTATAGGGAGTTAGCAAAAACCTCTGGCATGCATAACCCCAGTCTCCTACCAACAGGCCATCAAAAAGCCCTGTCAACAGAAAATGGGAACTTGTGTAAGTTATTCTGTCATAATTAAAATGAACACTTCAAAAGGTTTTGTACTGTACACAATGTAACTTGCCTTCCTCAAAGCGCTGACAGAACACAGACTCACGGAAGATTCAGAAGTCATGCACTTAGCCAGGCCATTTTGCATTCATGATCACAAGTCATCTGCAGATGAAATGTACAGTAAATCATTGTCCTATCTGTTAAAGTTGTTCATTTGAAGGTTAATCTAAATGAAAAATCATCTCATGTGTATAGTAGACCTACCTGAACATTAAGGCCGTGAGAGGACTTTCTGTTCACGTAATCAGACTCATGTTCTCCTAGAGCTTTGGCGATTGCAACATGTGTGGACTCTATTGCTCCTATGACTCTAGGGAATCCTATTATAGGATTTAAAATCATTCTTAATGTACATTTAAGTGCTCTAAGAAAAATCTGCTTTTTACAAAAAATAAAGAACCTGAATGTGAACAGTTCATATGTCACCCTATCAATAGATCTTACCGGCAATTTTATAAAAGCCCTCCTTTATGGACATGGTCGATAAATGTCCAGGTAACACAATGAAGCCATTTATGTATTAAGGACCACCTTGCGAATGGTTCGACAAATCGTGTTTTCCCAAGGTTCTCTGCGTCAATGACCGCATACAAGTATGTACCACTTGCAAAAAAACGCAACGCAATACAGACCATTTGCGGTACAGTAAGTGCATGGCTTCGACGAGTCACATTTGTTATGTCCGGCTCAAGAAGTTCGCAAATATAACAGATTCCTTCTGCAGAAAATCTGTATCGTTCAAACAAGTACGTATCAGGAAAGTCAAGGGGATTTTGTCTGTCCCAAAAAACTCTTTCTCTACGAAGTGCTCTTCTAACAATTTGTGCAGAGATGTCCACAGAATTTTGTAGAAAAGGTGAAGCCATTCCAACAGATGCTGGTTATTAGTTACGTCATCTATGTATTTATTATTGCTCACAACTGATTGATCTCACTTAAATCTGAGATCTTGAATCCAGAACATAACCTGCCCCGGAGCAGGTTAGCCGTGCAGCGTAAGATACCATGGCAACTAACACTGATTAAAGATGAGCTACTTTCATAGTACCTGAAACCCCGGATTGGCACAAACTAAGCTTAAACATATCTAGCAAGCTAAACTGGCTTCATGGTACAGGCCCCTGGTCTGCTTCCAAAATAACACACGGGGTAGCTTAGCTATAAATGTTACCACGTTATTAGGGCCATTTGGGCCGTGTAAATGTGCGTGTAAAGATGCGTGGGTTAGTGGAGAAGAAAGAGGGAGAAAATGCACACAGAGAGACAAGAAATCTCAAATGCCGTGGATAATTGCAATAGGCATTACTTTATCTCACAATAACACAGCAGCAGACTCAGTACAACGGTCGTCTTACTGGATTGGTCATATAAGGTATGGCTATCGGCTCCACAGTGGCTAAGCTAACAGTAACTAAGAGTGCTATGTGTGGCCAGTACAAACAGTAACTTCTAACATAAAAGAAAAAAACATGCAGAGATGCACCAGGAAATGAAAAGCTATGGGAGACGTAATAGGCGCTGCTTCATCACACAGTAATTAGACAGAAGACTTCTGTCTGGTGGTCTTATCACTGGACTCAAGTCTGATAGAATGCATCTATTAGCTTCACAAGCTTATGGCTAACTCAGTTAGCCAATTGGACGTTTAACACAAATGAAAATGGCATAAGGACGGCATGGCAACCATTACTTCCCAAAATAAGTAAAGCACAATTCACAACAATAAAGCTTAGATGGAATAACACACAGTTATAAAATCTATCTCTGCCCAGACACAATAGCCTCTTACTTGGAGATCGCTCTTGTCCAAGCAATCGTGGGTCAGTCTGTTTTAATCAGGAGGAGTTTCTCTTAGCTAACAAAGCCAGGTCCGGTGGCGTGGCGGTTCCTTTGTCGGGCAGGCGAGGGAATCCCACAGTGGACATTGGGGAAGAAGGGCTCTAAGGCCAGCTGGCTCTTCCGTGAAGTGGTGGTGACGTCGCGTTGCTTCCTTCTGCAGGCACCGGTCGTTATGGAATAAATGACTGGGAATCCACAAGTGTTTCAGCAAACACCCACAGTCTGTTAGCTTGACCAGCCAGTGGAGACTTGTCCTTCCTAGGGTAATTAAAGTTCACGTGAAAAGCATCTTCTTGAGGTAACAGTGGCAACGCTGATGTCCATTGGGTGATACAAGTGGTGCAGCGGAAGAGTAATTTCCCTTCCTGTTATCATCTCAAAAGGCATGACTCCTTTTTACATTCCAGTCCTTGCCATTGCTGTGCACATAATTCTTAAGCATGTGTATACTCTACTTGACCTGATGACTGAGGGTGATGTGGGATATGGAATTTTACTTCCACTCCCAAGATGTCAGAGAAGGTAGCCAAGACGCTGGAGGTGAAATGGTTGACTCAGTTGATCTAAAAATGCAACCAGGGGAATGTGACCCCCCTTTTCTGGAGTGGGGCATGGCCCAGTGGTCGAGATGGTTGAAACTGGCAACAGACCATGCACCCTTGGACATAGGACTTGGTGTCACGGGCCATTGTCGGCCAGTAAACCACCTGCTGCAGGATGCCAAGAGTGTCTTTGTAGCCCCGGTAGCCCCCGACAGGGGAATCGTGCGCATGTGCTAACATGACACCCCTGTGGTTTGTGGGGACAACCCACCAGCTCAGTCCTTAACCGTTAAAAAGGATAGAACAGCAGGTCTTCCTCTAACCCTAACCTGGTTGAGGCAGAGAGCTCGCAGCTCCGGTAACTCAGTTCGGGGGAAGATGGGCTGGAAATCATGGAACAGTTTCTGGAGCACATCTTTCTGGTTCTCTTTGGTCAAGGCGTCTGCCTTTGTAAGCTGTTGCTCAATCTCAGACTCAAAACCAGGATAGGGCTCCACCAGTGGGGAGCTGGTTGTGTCTCCACCTGAGGTTGAGCCTGCTGTTTTGGGTCACCAGAGAATACACAACCATGTCACCCTCATCACTTAAGGACGTCCCACAGATTGCTTCCTCCTGGAGCATTTCGTGGCAGGCAATGGTAATCATTTTGGTTGGGAAAGTGAAAATAATGTTGTCCAGGTTGTCATTCCTGGTCAAAGATGGAGGTAGTTCTCCAATGACTGGGATGGACGGTTCAAAATCGTGGAATGAACTGACACCTGGAATGGAACATACATAGGATTCTGCATAAGTAACTAGGTTGAACCATGGTTCAACTCAAGCAGGGGAGTGCTGCACAGATCAGGTTGTATTCCCAGAAGCGAGGCAGGGGCTAGAAGAATGCTTGTGAGCCTGGAATCTTTTGTCCCTTAAGGAGTATGAGATGGATGGAGATACCTGCTGTCTAAGCGGGTATAATCACATCAGCCTCACTAGCACCTTGGCATGCCTGGGGAATGGTTTGCCCAGATATCCAATGTTCTGGTTCAGTGGTCAGAACAGAGGCTTCGGCGCTTGCTTGGGCCCATAGAGCTTGGATGACTGTGTCCAGCTGGGTGCCAAGTCTAACAAGAAGGTCTGCCCCTAAGAAAAATGGGGGTCAGTGCTGAGGGATGCTGACAAAGTGCGTGACCTGTTTCCTGGGCGAGGGGTTGCAGTTCATTTGGACTGTCCAGTCCAGTACACAAGCTAGGAAGCATCAATCCTAACATCAATCCTGGCCTTTGTGCCAACACACCAAAACAAAGGCCAGAGACTCCTCTAAAAGCCAGTACCAAGCATCCACAGCCAGAAAAAAACACAATAACAACCTAGGCAATTATACTCATAATGACCAAAAACACACAAATAATGCAAATCACAATTCTATGATTTCGTTATTTTTACTACTTCCAGCAATCCACACAAGCTTTACACCCTCTGAAAGGGCAGAGTCTGTAGAAAACAAAGATGGCAGCCGCGTTGCCGTGCGATGAAATATCAGCGATCTACAGTCAAAATTGTAAAAAAAAAATCCTAACCATATCATAAAGCACGTCTCACCTTTGCTGTCTTCTGGTCAAAAGTTATATTCCGATTGGAAAAAGACGGTTCTAGCGTGTTCTCTCGTGTATTACGGTCCCTTTGAAATCAATGGCGGATCCCTGGGTTTTTCCATAAGCAATAACAGTCGAGTCAGAGGGGGGAGGGACCTCGCAAACAGAATTCACTGGCTCTGGCCTTATTGCCTTCTGGATGGTGGTTGGTGTTGCTAAGCCAACCGTGGGTGGTTTCAATCGATTCTATTGGCTCTAACGGTCACTAAGAGGTGTCATTTATGCAGATCGGCCAATGGGCTGCTGAGCTCTGACTCTTTTTGTCAGGCCACAGACGCAGCTGCACAAGTATACTGTATGTACAGTGAGAGTGCCTAGGTGAATCGGAGCCAGATTATAAGCTCAAAAACAGTTGTATTTGATGGAATGAGTTACTATAATGATATATTAGTGAAATATAATTAGTTTTTACTGCCTGGTACCTAAAACAGGTCAATGGCACATCTGGATCCAAATCCCATATTTTCTGGTTCCGCCTTAAAATATCTGTGATAAAATGTGTGTTAAACTGCTTAGGTTCACTTTTTTAGCATCTACTTTTGCACAGTTACTTAGCAAATTCCTACAAAGTTTAGGCTTATTCCTTGATGATTCTAATGTGTTTTCATTATAAATGATGTGTTGTTTTTCTTTAGGCGGAGGTAGAAATTTTAATTTCCTACTACTTTCCAGATGCATATTATCTGAGTATAGATACCTGAACCCTACACTTCTATTGTAATCTCACAGGTCTTAGCTTTCTTTTGAGACCAAGATTATGCATATAGCCTTTGTGGTTGTTAAGATATACTCAATCTATTTGGGCATGTAATTTCGGAAAATAGTTAGGAAAAATGGGCTTAGTAATAATGAGGTAAGCTTAAGAAAGTTAGCTGAGAGCCAGTCTTTAATATCAGCTAAACAGCGGGACAAATAAGGTGGAGGAAAGGGGTCAGAGGGTTTGGAAGACAAGTAGAGCTGGGTGTCATCGGCCTAGCAGGGAAAGTGAATACCATATTTCCTGAAAATGTGACCAAGTGGGAGTAGCTAGATAGTGAATAAAAGCGTGCCCAAAACAGAACTCCCAGCTGCTAGAGACTGTAGATGATCTCGATCTGAAATGCTTTAAGGGTAGCTCCATAGTATAACGCTGAAACCCGCAAATTAAAGCAAACATCACAAAAACTTGAAAGAAAATGGCGTTCCAACTATCTAGGAGAATCTTGTTTAGCCTGGCAAGATAGTCTTAAAATATATAAGAAGTCCCTCCATAATGCCAGAGCAGCCTACTACTCATCACTAATAGAGGAAAATAAGAACAACCCCAGGTTTTTTTTTTAGCACTGTAGCCAGGCTGACAGAGAGCCACAGCTCCATTGAGCCATTTATTCCTGTAGCCCTCAGCAGTAACGGCTTCATGAGCTTCTTTAATGATAAAATTTTGACTATTAGAGAGAAAATTAATCACGTCCTGCCCTCAGCTGTTGCCAACCGATTTTCAAGCATAGAGGCGTTGGAGGGAGCTGTGAAACCTGATGTGTACTTGGACTGCTTCTCTCCTGTCGACCTTATTCAACTAACGTCGACAATTTCTTCATCTAAGCCTTCGACCTGTCTCTTAGACCCAATTCCAACTAGGCTGCTTAAAGATGTTCTACCATTAGTTAGTACGTCTTTTGTAGATATGATCAATTTGTCTTTACTGACAGGTTATGTACCACAGTCTTTTAAAGTAGCTGTTATTAAACCTCTCCTTAAAAAGCCCACACTCGATCCAGGGGTTTTAGCCAACTATAGACCTATATCTAACCTTCCCTTTATCTCTAAGATCCTTGAAAAAACTGTTGCTAATCAGTTATGTGACTTTCTAAATAACAATAGTATATTTGAGGATTTCCAGTCAGGAGTGCATCATAGCACAGAAA
This sequence comes from Coreoperca whiteheadi, assembly GCA_011952105.1. NCBI lineage: Eukaryota > Metazoa > Chordata > Actinopteri > Centrarchiformes > Sinipercidae > Coreoperca > Coreoperca whiteheadi. The sequence goes on from CM022474.1 coordinate 30,600,653, forward strand.
CAGCACTGGTGAAAATTACAAATGACCTTTTCATTGCATCAGACAATGGACTTGTCTCTGTACTTGTCTTGCTAGATCTTAGTGCTGCATTCGATACCATTGACCATCAAATTCTATTACAGAGACTGGAACATTTAATTGGAATTAAAGCAACCGCGTTAAGCTGGTTTAAATCCTATCTATCAGACCGATCTCAGTTTGTTTATGTTAACGATGAATCATCCGAGCACACCAAAGTTAGTCACGGAGTTCCGCAAGGTTCTGTGCTTGGACCATTTCTATTTACTTTATATATGCTTCCTTTGGGCAATATTATTAGAAAGCACTCCATAAAGTTTCATTGTTATGCAGATGATACCCAGTTATATTTATCGATTAAGCCGGATGAAACTGATCAGTTAGTTAAACTTCAATCATGCCTTAAGGACATAAAAACCTGGATGACCAGAAATTTTCTGATGTAAAACTCAGACAAAACTGAAGTTATTGTACTTGGCCCCGAACGCCTCTGAGACTCGCTGTCGGCAGAAATAATTGCTCTAGAGGGCACTGCCCTGGCCTCCAGCACCTCTGTGAGGAACCTAGGAGTTATCTTTGATAAGGATCTATCCTTCAACTCCCACATGAAGCAAACCTCACGGACTGCCTTTTTTCACCTACGTAACATTGCAAAAATCAGGCACTTCCTGTCTCGAAATGATGCAGAAAAATTAATCCATGCATTTGTTACTTCAAGGCTGGATTACTGCAATTCCATATTATCAGGCAGCCTGAAAAAGTCCCTTAAGATTCTCCAGTTGATTCAGAACGCTGCAGCACGTGTACTGACAGGAACTAGGAAAAGAGATCATATTTCTCCAATATTAGCTTCTCTGCACTGGCTCCCTGTGAAATCCAGAATAGAATTTAAAATCCTTCTCCTCACCTATAAAGCACTTAATGGTCAGGCACCGTCGTATCTTACAGAGCTCATAGTGCCTTATTACCCCACTAGAACACTGCGCTCTCAGAATGCAGGGTTTCTTGTGGTTCCTAGAGTCTCCAAAAGTAGAATGGGAGCCAGAGCCTTTAGCTATCAAGCTCCTCTTCTGTGGAATCAGATACCAGTTCAGGTTTGGGAGGCAGACACCATCTCCACATTTAAGAATAGGCTAAAGACTTTTCTCTTTGATAAAGCTTATAGTTAGGGCTGGCTCAGGAGAGTCCTGAACCATCCCTTAGTTATGCTGCTATAGGCCTAGACTGTCGGGGGACTTCCCATGATGCACCTCTCTCTCTTCACCTCTGTCCTCCTCTCCATCCGTATGCATTCTCATCCCATAAATGCATGTCACTAACTTGACTTCTTCCCTCTCCCGGAGTTTTGTGCTTTGTCGTCCGTCTCTTCTTTCTTACGGTCACTTTCAGCAGGTATCTCAGTGTCCGGAGATGTATCGGGATCAGTGACTATGGCGACCTGCTGGGGCAGTGCTGCTGTGTCTATGGTGCAGGGGACGAGTGGCTCAGGTCCTGCTCGTTGGGCTCCACCTGGAGCTGCTCGGTTGTCCGTCTGGACCCATCATCTTCCCTTACCACCTCAACATTTCTAACATAATAATAATATATATATATATTTATATATACAACAATTTTGCCATCATGGCTGTATATGTTATAGTTTTGATGCTATAAATCTATTCGGTACTTACGACATCTATTCCATGTCTGTCCGTCCTGGGAGAGGGATCCCTCCTCTGTTGCTCTTCCTGAGGTTTCTATCATTTTTTCCCCTGTTAAAAGGGTTTTTTTGGGTAGTTTTTCCTTAATCGAATCGAGGGTCTAAGGACAGAGGGTGTCGTATGTTACAGATTGTGGAGCCCTTTGAGGCAAATGTGATTTGTGATACTGGGCTATATAAATAAAATTCAATTGAATTGAATTGAATTTAGTTGGACAAACTCAGTGTGACCAGAGAGATATGATGTATACCAGGACAGGGGTGTGCCAGTGATCCCAGTAGAGACTAACCTGTCAAGGAGTATTTTGTGTGAGTTGGTATCAAAGGCCGCACTCAGGTAGAGAAGTACAAGTATGGTTAATAAGCCAGAGTCAGCTGCAATCAACAAGTCATTCGTGATTTTGACAAGAGCTGTCTCTGTACTGTGGTGAGGACGGAAGCCAGATTGAAAAAGCTCAAACAGTTTATTATCGGAAAGATGAGCATAGACCTGTGTTGCAACACATTTTTCCAGAATTTTAGAGATGAATGGGAGATTAGAAATTGAACGGTAGTTATCTAGGTCAGAGGGATCGGCCCCCGGTTTCTTAATGATTGGACTGATAATAGCAGATTTGAACAAAGAGGATATAGAGCCAGAAGCAAGTGAAGAGTGGATAATTTTAGTAATTAGTGTAGATAATGATGGTAAGCAGGGTTTGACTAATTGAGTTGGTAAATGGTCAAGCCGACAGGTAGTAGACTTGGATTGGATCCGGATGAGACCCAGTATCTCAGTTGGTTGTAAACAAAGTGGAGAAAATAGGGTGTGGGGACACTTAAAAAAATGAACTGCAGAAAATATAACCTGTATTACTAGCAAGTAATTGTTGATGAATATTTTTAATCTTAGACTCAAAGAAAGTCATAAAATTGTCACATAATGTGGTAGAATACATATCTGGCGGCAGAGAATCTGGTGGTCGTAAAATATTTTTTACCACATAAAAAAGAGATCTTAAATTCCCTTCTCTGGCTCCAATTAAGTTAGAGTAATAGTCGGATGTAGCGTTAGACAGTGCATCCTTGTAAAGTTGGACATGTTCAGAAAACATTTGTTTGTGTACAGTGAGACCAGTTCTGGCATGCAAACACTCTAACCTACGACCTTTGGCTTTAAGTTGGCGAAGTTCTGGGGTAAATATAATAAGAAACCAGTGCATCAGCGTCAGAAAAATCAGCTTTGCTAGAAAAGATGGCAAGTTCATCAGCTAAAGTAAACACATCAATGCTATTAATGTTCCGGAATTTGATAGCACGACACATAGACTGTCAGTTGGGTGCAAAAAGACATGAGCAGATGGCCTGATATGGACAAGTCAGAAACAGTACAGTTATAAGGAATTATTCCAGAGCAGCAGATGAGATCAAACATGTGCCCTTTCAAATGAGTGGGCAGGTTAGTAAATAAACTGCTGCATACCAAAACTATCAAGACAGGATAAAAAGTCACTTGTACTTGTATTATTGACATTGTCTATATGAATAATTAAGTCCCCCAGCATGATAATATTTGGAGACATAGGGCATAGGTAAGTCAGAAGCTCAGAAAGTTCAGTTAAAAAGATGGGAATGTTCTTAGGGGGGCGGTAGATAGTCATGAGAATGGTAGAAATAGCCCCGTTGATTTTTAGGGCTGATGAGGGTGATGAGTGGAAGACGGCGTTTAACACCACCTTTCAGGCACTGATTAACAACGTGCTCTGGGACTTTCTAAATAGGTTCGTCTTTGTCTACCTAGACGATATCTTGATCTTTTCAAAGTCCCTGCCGGAACATGTCCAGGACGTCCGCCAAGTCCTCTCCCGGTTATTGGAGAATCGGCTATTTGTCAAGGCAGAGAAATGTGAATTTCATGTCCAGACAGTTTCTTTTCTGGGCTTCATTTTGGAGAGCGGCCGACCCCGCCAAAGTCCGGGCGGTAGAGGATTGGCCTACCCCAACCAACCGCAAACAACTCCAACATTTCTTGGGGTTCGCCAATTTCTACCGCCGGTTCATCCGCAATTATAGTGTTATCGCCGCACCCCTAACCAAACTTACATGCCCACTCCAACCATTCCTGTGGTCATCCGCAGCCGCCGGAGCCTTCCGGAGACTTAAGGAGCTATTTACGACGGCCCCACTGCTCGTCCAACCCGACCCCGCCCGGCAGTTTGTGGTCGAAGTGGACACCTCGGATTCAGGGGTGGAGGCGGTCTTGTCCCAGTACACGGGACCCCGGCTCAACCTACACCTGTGTGCCTTCTTCTCCCGGCAGCTCACGACGGCCGAACGCAATGATGTGGGCAACTGAGAATTACTGTCCGTAAAGCTTGCCCTAGAGGAGTGGAGGCATTGGCTGGAGGGGGCGGAACAACCAGTTCTTCAGGGTCAGGCTCCTCAATTCGGGGAGGCGGTAGTTCCTGAAGTCTGGACATAACAGTCACTATGATGTTTTGTAGCTCCATTATCATTATCAGTATAATGTCCTCATCACGTAGTCCAAACACTTGTACCTTGTGGCCGCTTGTACCATCTGTGCCCGGGCAAAGGCCTTGCATCGCCCACACACTGGTCTGCTATACCCTCTCCCCGTCCCCAGCCGGCCCTGGTCGAATATTGCCGTGGATTTTGTGACCGGGCTCCCGCCGTCCCAAGGTAAGTCGGTCATCCTGACGACGGTGGACCGCTTCTCCAAGGCATCCCGGCTCCGGACTACCAGCCGGGCCAACAGGTTTGGCTGTCCACCAAGGACATTCCCCTCAAGGGGGAATCCAAGAAGCTCGCGCCCCGGTTTATTGGACCATTCGAGATATCCCGTGTAATCAACCCGGTTACCGTCAGGTTAAAGCTGCCAAGAACAGGCAGGGTCAGGGTCCATCCATCTTTCCACGTCTCTCAGCTTAAGCCAGTCCACTCCAGTCCACTGTGCCCCCCTGCCGATCCCCCCCCCACCTCCCTGTCTTATCGACAACCATCCGGTGTATACTGTTTGGCGGGGCCGGGGACTGCAGTACCTGGTGGACTGGGAGGGGTATGGCCCCGAGGAGAGCTCTTGGGTTCCCCGCTCCCATATCCTGGATCCGGCCATGGTTCGGGAGTTCCACCGCGCCTATCCCGACAAGCCGGGTGGGTCGCCGGGAGGCTCCCCTTGGGGGGGGGGTACTGTGATGTTTTCCTCCGCGACCAATTGAAGGCTGGAGTCAGCCTTGATTTCCCTGCTTCTCTAATAAAGCACGAGTTTTTCCTGTTTTCAGTCCGCATCTGAGTCCTCTTTTTCCAGTAGTTCATAACAGTTTCTGCCAAGTCTCAGTTAAACAGAGGAAATCAAACTTACGGTCAGACAGCAAATCATGCACCAGAGGCACTTTAGAGGCCCTAGAGTGATCGTACTTTGAGTAATCCAAAGAAGAGATTGTTTTTACCAGTATCGGTGCCAACCGATCTGCCCAGGTTGGTTAACACCATGATCAACAGTCTGTGTGAACCTTCTCGCTGCACGCGGATTCGACGACCAGAATGACCGTATTGATCATGAGTCGTTGATGGTGTGGCTTCGTCGAGACCCACGGTGAGTATATCTATGATGTGATTGATACGCAACGTCTGAATGAAGATGTAAAGCTGATGGGGGTTCAAAAAGACTGAAGCGGAACTGAAGAAGTTCTGCTGCAGAATATTGAAGGATCAACACCGCAGGGTCATGTATTGCAGAGAAGATGACCCAAACATAGTTAATCCATACAAGCAGCCCGATGAGCTTCATAGTTGCTTCCCGTACCATAAGTGAAAAATCGGAGGTCAGTAACCGGCAGACAAACCTTCAGCCACGAGAAGCACCACACAAATCGGCTGACAATAGCGACCAATAGTCCGATCCCACTGTAGTCGGTGTAGCAGGCAGATCACAGGTAAATGATGGCTAAAAAAAACCTGCTTAAAACAGCAATAAAACAATTAAAGTAAAATGTTTGCAGGAGCAGCGGGGGCAAATAGCGCCAGCGTTCACCCCTGGAAATGACATACGCGCGTATTACTTGTCATTTTTCCGAAGGCTGCAGTCCTTAAAAAACCTCCAAGTCGACAAAGTGTGTCAAAATTATGACCGCAATTGAAGTGTATGTCTCCAAATTCAGAACATTAATCAACGGGGTTTTAAAAGCTCCTCTAGTGTGCGGCCATCTTCCTCAGTGGTCCCACGTGACTCCCCAATTTAAAAGTTTTAATAAATTAAAGCAGATACGAGAGGTGCAATTGTTGCAATATTCCTTACAAATTTACAAAAGACCACATGACCGCGGCGACACACACTGTTTCAGCGCTCTGGACCAAAAACATGCTCTGTCAGCCCTTGAGGTGGTTGAATGAGAGCACTTAGAAACGGCCTCTCTGCTCTCGTCCACGGGTTTCTTCACCCACATTCGGCATTCGGGATCCGGAAGCCTGCAGGGACTCTGCGGCGTCTTCCGCCCCGATGTGGGACCCGTGCTGGGGCCGTCTAGCTCCGAGGAGGTGGATGTTCTTAGCGTGGAAGGCGGTGAAATGGAAAGGGATGAAGCCCGACCCTTCCAAAGTCCGGGCAGTAGAGGATTGGCCTACCCCAACCAACCGCAAACAACTCCAACGTTTCTTGGGGTTCGCCATTTCTACCGCCGGTTCATCCGCAGTTATAGTGTTATCGCCGCACCCCTAACCAAACTTACGTGCTCACTTCATCCATTCCTGTGGTCATCCGCAGCCGCCGGAGCCTTCCGGAGACTTAAGGAGCTATTTACGACGGCCCCACTGTTCGTCCAACCCGACCCCGCCCGGCAGTTTGTGGTCGAAGTGGACACCTCAGATTCAGGGGTGGAGGCGGTCTTGTCCCAGTACACGGGACCCCGGCTCAACCTACACCTGTGTGCCTTCTTCTCCCGGCAGCTCACGACGGCCGAACGCAATGATGTGGGCAACTGAGAATTACTGGCCGTAAAGCTTGCCCTAGTGGAGTGGAGGCATTGGCTGGAGGGGGCGGAACAACCAGTTCTTCAGGGTCAGGCTCCTCAATTCGGGGAGGCGGTAGTTCCTGAAGTCTGGACATAACAGTCACTATGATGTTTTGTAGCTCCATTATCATTATCAGTATAATGTCCTCATCACGTAGTCCAAACAATCATACACAAATCAAGCATTGACGTCAAACAATTATGTATAGCATCTGTATTTTATTATATCAGAGTGTCCGTTTGTTCTTTCCATTACAATTGCTCCCTTTTTAGCATAACAATCATAAATTCAGGTCCATGAATTACTATTAGTGTATGTTTACAAAATACAAGCGCTTACCCTAAGATTAATTATTCTTGCACATGACTGGCTGCTGGTTTCGAGTATAGGCCCCATTTTATTCCAACTCCAGCAGTTGGAGGTCTGTAGTCGAAACCAGACTGTGTAAAAAAATCACTAGTTTTAGGAATTTAAAGGTTTATTTGTCATATATACAAATAATGTGAGTACTGAAATGCAGTGAGGTGTGGTCTCTTGAGTCTGAAAGACCCCTTTAAAGGGGGCTGACACAGTCCTGTACAGTATAAATGAACACAGGCTAGGAAGCACCAATCATAACATGCATCAAACCAAAACAAAGGGAAGAAACTTCGCTAAAAGCCTGTACCAAGTATCGACACCCGAAATGAAACACAATTACACCCTAGGCAATTATATTCATTATAATCAAGAACACGAAAATATGCATTTCACAATTCCATGATTCTGTTATTTTCACCACTTCCAGCAACCCAAACAAGCTATATACCGTCTGAAAGGGCAGACGCTGCAGAAAACAACGATGGCTCCCACGTTGCCTGCGACGGAATCTCAGCGAGTCAGTCAAAACTGTAACAAAGAAAAACGTAACTAAATCATAATGTGTGTCTTACCTTTGCTGTTTTCAGGTCAAAAGTGATATTCCGATTCGAAAAGACGCTGCTACTGTATACTCTCGTGTCTTACTGTCCCTTTGAATTCAATCGCGGAAGTACTGGCTGTTTACATAAGCACAAACGTTCCGTTCAGAGGGGGGTGAGACTCTCCCCAAAATACACAGCCTTTGGCCTTACTGCCTTCTGGATGGTCATTGGTGTTTCTAAGCCGAACGTGTTATCAATCGATTCTATTGGCTCTGACGGTCACAAAGAGGTGTCATTTATTCAGATCGCCGAATGGGTTGCAGAGATATGCCTTCGTCTATCCGCCCATACAGCTGCAGCAGTTAAGGTTAAGGTATTTTTAGGTTGGACCCAGAATACAAGGCTGGACACGACGTATGTGGTAGGAAGACAAACAAGATTTATTGTAGTTTTTCCTGAGAGGTTGAGAGCTGGAACGGCTGGAAGCAAGGCAGACGGGTAAGTGGAGGCAGAGAGTCCCCACACACTGGAGACGAAGGGTGTCGGTTGACAGGCTTAAAGTTCCAGGAGGAGTTGCAGGAGCGGGGGAACGAGGCAGGCAGACAGGAGATGGTAGGAGGATCCACGGAGCGAGACAGGCAGATGGATGAGGCAGACGGGAGGATTTCTGGACGTGGAGACAGAGGAAACAATAAGTTGCTGCGAAAACACACTCGACAATATTCATACGTAGTTTTAGGAGAGAAGAGCCCGACGTAAGTACCACGATATGGATAGTACGATCAGGCGAAGACTGGAAGGTTGAGCCGGTGTTTAAATACTGCAGGAGGTGGTGATGAACCGGGATAAGCTGCAGGTGTGCAGGTAGGCGGGGCGCAGGTGAATGGAGGAGAGAGAGACTGGTCTGCTCCGTGGAAGGCTCCAGATGAACAAAACAAACAAGACAGACAAGACACACAAGGCAGGGAAACACTGGGAAACATGAGGAAGTTAAGGGAAGATATTCCCAAACCCTGACAGCAGCAGCTGTATACAGTTTTACACAGAGCTTTCTAGGTGAATCTGATCCAGATTACAAGCTCAAAATGACTCAAAAACAGTCGTATTTGATGGAATGAGTTACCATAATGATCTATTATTAAAATATAATAGGTTTTCGTGCATGGTACCTAAGACAGGTCAATGGCAAATCTGGATCCAAATGGACCCAAATTTGTTGGTTCCGCCTGGAAATATCTGTGATAAAATGTGTGTCAAACTCCTTAGGTTCAATTTTTTAGCATCTACTTTTGCACAGATATTATTTTAATAATTCCTTCAAAGCTTAGGCTTACTTATTTATGATTCAAATGTGTTTTCACTATAAATAAGGTGTGTTTTCTACTGTGTTCCAGATGCATTTTATCTGACAGAGTATACATACCTGAATCCCTGACACTTCTATTGTAATCTCCCAGGTTTTAGCTTTCTTTTGAAACCAAGATTATGCATATAGCCTTTGTTGTTGTTAAGATATACTCCATTTATTTGGGTATGTAATTTCAGACAAGAGTGGCTAGTGTCAAAAAGAAGAATAACACAAAGATTCAGAGATACACTTTTATAAATTATAAATATGTAAAATATTGCAAGTGTAGAAGGTATTTAGAACCCTCAGACAGAGACAGTGGTGGTAAAGGCGTTGCCTCACTTTTCTCAATAAGATGTCTTTGTTTTGATCATGTCGGACACTCTGATATGGGCCATCAATTTAGCAGCCACTCTGGCGGGGATTGTGGTATTGAAAGCTGAACTGAAATGTTTAAACCACAATCTCACATAGTTTCCCACTCCTGTTCTCTAAATGCATAAGGGTATTGTGCCGTACCTGGGAAACAGTGTCATTGTAGACCTGTTTGGCCAATAAGCAAACCGTAGTGGATCCAGGTTTCTAGGTAGAAAGGAGCAGATGACGTACTTAATCAAACTGTGAGGGCTCCAGGACAATAGCCATTCAGAGTGTTTGGGCACAGGGACAAA
>CM022474.1:30610322-30675083 GCA_011952105.1 Coreoperca whiteheadi
GCTATTTACGACGGCCCCACTGTTCGTCCAACCCGACCCCGCCCGGCAGTTTGTGGTCGAAGTGGACACCTCAGATTCAGGGGTGGAGGCGGTCTTGTCCCAGTACACGGGACCCCGGCTCAACCTACACCTGTGTGCCTTCTTCTCCCGGCAGCTCACGACGTCCGAACGCAATGATGTGGGCAACTGAGAATTACTGGCCGTAAAGCTTGCCCTAGTGGAGTGGAGGCATTGGCTGGAGGGGGCGGAACAACCAGTTCTTCAGGGTCAGGCTCCTCAATTCGGGGAGGCGGTAGTTCCTGAAGTAAATGGTAAATGGACTGTACTTGTATAGCGCCTTTCTAGTCTTTCTGACCACTCAAAGCGCTTTTACACTACATCACATTCACCCCATTCACACACATTCATACACTGATGGCAGGAGCTAACTGCCCATCAGTACAAATTAAACTAACCAGGCACACTCACTCACACACCGAAGGCGCAGCTTCGGGAGCAGGAATACTTCGACACATGGCTGGGGGAAGCCGGGATCGAACCGCCAACCTTCCGATTGGTGGACGACTGCTCTGCCACGGAGCCACAGCCGCCCTAGTCTGGACATAACAGTCACTATGATGTTTTGTAGCTCCATTATCATTATCAGTATAATGTCCTCATCCGTAGTCCAAACAATCATACACAAATCAAGCATTGACGTCAAACAATTATGTATAGCATCTGTATTTTATTATATCAGAGTGTCCGTTTGTTCTTTCCATTACAATTGCTCCCTTTTTAGCATAACAATCATAAATTCAGGTCCATGAATTACTATTAGTGTTTTGTTTACAAAATACAAGCGCTTACCCTAAGATTAATTATTCTTGCACATGACTGGCTGCTGGTTTCGAGTATAGGCCCCATTTTATTCCAACTCCAGCAGTTGGAGGTCTGTAGTCGAAACCAGACTGTGTAAAAAAATCACTAGTTTTAGGAATTTAAAGGTTTATTTGTCATATATACAAATAATGTGAGTACTGAAATGCAGTGAGGTGTGGTCTCTTGAGTCTGAAAGACCCCTTTAAAGGGGGCTGACACAGTCCTGTACAGTATAAATGAACACAGGCTAGGAAGCACCAATCATAACATGCATCAAACCAAAACAAAGGGAAGAAACTTCGCTAAAAGCCTGTACCAAGTATCGACACCCGAAATGAAACACAATTACACCCTAGGCAATTATATTCATTATAATCAAGAACACGAAAATATGCATTTCACAATTCCATGATTCTGTTATTTTCACCACTTCCAGCAACCCAAACAAGCTATATACCGTCTGAAAGGGCAGACGCTGCAGAAAACAACGATGGCTCCCACGTTGCCTGCGACGGAATCTCAGCGAGTCAGTCAAAACTGTAACAAAGAAAAACGTAACTAAATCATAATGTGTGTCTTACCTTTGCTGTTTTCAGGTCAAAAGTGATATTCCGATTCGAAAAGACGCTGCTACTGTATACTCTCGTGTCTTACTGTCCCTTTGAATTCAATCGCGGAAGTACTGGCTGTTTACATAAGCACAAACGTTCCGTTCAGAGGGGGGTGAGACTCTCCCCAAAATACACAGCCTTTGGCCTTACTGCCTTCTGGATGGTCATTGGTGTTTCTAAGCCGAACGTGTTATCAATCGATTCTATTGGCTCTGACGGTCACAAAGAGGTGTCATTTATTCAGATCGCCGAATGGGTTGCAGAGATATGCCTTCGTCTATCCGCCCATACAGCTGCAGCAGTTAAGGTTAAGGTATTTTTAGGTTGGACCCAGAATACAAGGCTGGACACGACGTATGTGGTAGGAAGACAAACAAGATTTATTGTAGTTTTTCCTGAGAGGTTGAGAGCTGGAACGGCTGGAAGCAAGGCAGACGGGTAAGTGGAGGCAGAGAGTCCCCACACACTGGAGACGAAGGGTGTCGGTTGACAGGCTTAAAGTTCCAGGAGGAGTTGCAGGAGCGGGGGAACGAGGCAGGCAGACAGGAGATGGTAGGAGGATCCACGGAGCGAGACAGGCAGATGGATGAGGCAGACGGGAGGATTTCTGGACGTGGAGACAGAGGAAACAATAAGTTGCTGCGAAAACACACTCGACAATATTCATACGTAGTTTTAGGAGAGAAGAGCCCGACGTAAGTACCACGATATGGATAGTACGATCAGGCGAAGACTGGAAGGTTGAGCCGGTGTTTAAATACTGCAGGAGGTGGTGATGAACCGGGATAAGCTGCAGGTGTGCAGGTAGGCGGGGCGCAGGTGAATGGAGGAGAGAGAGACTGGTCTGCTCCGTGGAAGGCTCCAGATGAACAAAACAAACAAGACAGACAAGACACACAAGGCAGGGAAACACTGGGAAACATGAGGAAGTTAAGGGAAGATATTCCCAAACCCTGACAGCAGCAGCTGTATACAGTTTTACACAGAGCTTTCTAGGTGAATCTGATCCAGATTACAAGCTCAAAATGACTCAAAAACAGTCGTATTTGATGGAATGAGTTACCATAATGATCTATTATTAAAATATAATAGGTTTTCGTGCATGGTACCTAAGACAGGTCAATGGCAAATCTGGATCCAAATGGACCCAAATTTGTTGGTTCCGCCTGGAAATATCTGTGATAAAATGTGTGTCAAACTCCTTAGGTTCAATTTTTTAGCATCTACTTTTGCACAGATATTATTTTAATAATTCCTTCAAAGCTTAGGCTTACTTATTTATGATTCAAATGTGTTTTCACTATAAATAAGGTGTGTTTTCTACTGTGTTCCAGATGCATTTTATCTGACAGAGTATACATACCTGAATCCCTGACACTTCTATTGTAATCTCCCAGGTTTTAGCTTTCTTTTGAAACCAAGATTATGCATATAGCCTTTGTTGTTGTTAAGATATACTCCATTTATTTGGGTATGTAATTTCAGACAAGAGTGGCTAGTGTCAAAAAGAAGAATAACACAAAGATTCAGAGATACACTTTTATAAATTATAAATATGTAAAATATTGCAAGTGTAGAAGGTATTTAGAACCCTCAGACAGAGACAGTGGTGGTAAAGGCGTTGCCTCACTTTTCTCAATAAGATGTCTTTGTTTTGATCATGTCGGACACTCTGATATGGGCCATCAATTTAGCAGCCACTCTGGCGGGGATTGTGGTATTGAAAGCTGAACTGAAATGTTTAAACCACAATCTCACATAGTTTCCCACTCCTGTTCTCTAAATGCATAAGGGTATTGTGCCGTACCTGGGAAACAGTGTCATTGTAGACCTGTTTGGCCAATAAGCAAACCGTAGTGGATCCAGGTTTCTAGGTAGAAAGGAGCAGATGACGTACTTAATAAAACTGTGAGGGCTCCAGGACAATAGCCATTCAGAGTGTTTGGGCACAGGGACAATAGTGGATCTCTTGATGCATGTGAGGACCACAGACTGTTCCAGGTTGTCACATGAGTGTGGGAGAGTAGCACCAGGGGTAGCAGGATGTCTTTAATGGTTTGTTGACCAAAAATAGCTTCAGGCAGGTACAGGTAGGCCCGATATAACAGGTAACCGGCAGGCAGGTAGGCTGGTTCAGGTCACAGAAGCTCAGAAGCAAAAACACAAGGCAAGACAGGAACATAGCAAGTAACTGACAAAGGAACAGAGGAAGTCGACCGGTCTATGTACTGAGAGGCTGATGAGGGCATGATGATGCAGGTGAGGAGGTGGGCAGGGAAGGCTAGGCAACTGCAGAGCAGATAAGTAAGATGGGAATAGGTGTGTAGATCGGTGGGGCAGTCAGGTGATGGGGAAAGGAAGGAAAGTCTGATGGCATCTGGTGGAGGGATGTAAAATGGCAATGAAGGGGCCTGGGGAATAGGGAATGTGGCTGGAGAGGATGGACAGAGAGACAGACTGTGACACAGGAAGAAGCTGAGTATAGTGGCTAGACTGAATAGTATAAATTACATTGTTGCCACGTCAGTTTAACAGTTAGACCATAATAAGTAAAGTAACTGTAACTTATTGAATTGGTCTTCCACTGTTATGTTGCATATGCTCAAGATAGCGTCAGCTTGCCGGCTTGCAAATTACTGTCATTGTAACATTATGACTTGCCACATTACTTCACCGGTGTTGATTCTAGCGTGCAAGATGTAATATACAAAATGTGGAACTATTTACTAGCAATGGCTAAGCTAGCAATTATGAGGGTTTGAAATCTGTTGTATTGACATCTTTACTCGACCGACAGCAATGAATTGCTGTTTCACTTTTTTCTGACAATTGTACCTATTGTAAGTCACTTTGGACAAACGTGTCTGCCAAATGTCCTAAATGTAAATGGAACAGCTTCTTTACACTAGCCTATAGTGATGCAAGGCAGGGGCACAGAGTTGCATTAGAATGACTCTAACATTGCTTACTTAGTAAAAGTAAATGTAAATGGACTGCACTTGTATAGTGCCTTTCTAGTCGTCCGACTACTCAAAGCGCTTTCACATTACATATCACATTTACCTATGCACACACATACATACACTGATGGCACAGCTTCGGGAGCAATTTGGGGTTCAGTATCGTGCTCAAGGATATTTCGACACATGGCTTGGGGAAGTAACGATCTATATTTATTGTTGTTTTACCAATAATCACAGCTTCTTCGCTTCAGTTGCCTTAAACAACGGCAGACAGGCTTGTGTAAACAGACTGTTTCACATTTGTTTTGTACTGTTATATCATTTCTTGCAGGCTAAAATCAACACTTACCTGGTGAAATAATGTGGAAAGCCATAATAGTAATTTGCAATGGTTAATAAGGTGAAAACCTTATCACACGCAGACAATAAAAAATGTATTAATTTCATTTAAAAACTACATATAGCCCCTTTAAACAAGACAGTTTAATTAATCAAGTATAATAGCTAGGACATTATACAGATTTATATTTGCAATGGTTGCAGAGACTTCTGTCTGTTGGTCAGTAGCAGGGGCGTAGCAAGCTTTTCATAAGTGTGGGGGATGGATGTGGGTTGTTTGTTAACTAAAAAAACGTTGAATACAATGACAGAAGGGTACAAAAGGTATAACATACAAGCTTAAAACGATTCCCATTTAAATAAGTGATACTAGAGTTGTAGTTATAATTTAATAATGTTGCTTAACAAGTTACTGTTATTAATAATTTATTATTTTCAAATTAATTCAGACTTGGATGACAACACAGATGTATAACACAGAGTTTCACTTAGGAATGTGTCTCCTCCTTTTATTATAGATGCCTGGCAAACCAACCTAAAATAGGTTGAATGTGGGGAGAAATTCACCTCCCTGTTCTCACTACATAATTTTTCTTGATTTAAATTGTGGGCTGGATTGTAGTTTTGAACATGTAGGTCTCAGAGGGTGAAAGTAAATGGCATTCTGTCACAATGGCGCTCCTCTTCCACTGGCTTTCCTCAAGGCTGTGTCCTGTCCCATTTGCTGAGAATTCTTTACACGAATGACGGTAGAAGCCTGCATAGGGATAGTCACATCCTGAAATTTGCTGATGATGCATTATCAGCCTGCTCCATAAAGATTAATTTGAGCATGGGCCGGTGGTAAATTATTTTGTCAAATGGTGTAATGAGGCCTTCCTCTAATTTAATGCCACAAATACCAAGGATATGGTCATTCATTTTAGAAGGAAATCATCCCACCCACCATCTCAGACCTTCACTCAAAGGAATTGGCATTGAATTTGTAGAACATTATAAATATCTTGAAACTGTCACTGAAAGTTAAATGAAATTTTATGCAAATTCTGATAAGATCTGTAAGAAAGGACAGCAATGTTAAGTACCAACATGGATGTTTTAAATGTAGCTAGGAAAATTCTGTCTTTGTTTTACAAGTCATTTTAACAAAAACCACCTGAGACATATTGTGAAGGTGACTGGCAAGGTTATAGGTATCCCACAGACTCCCCTGATGACAATCTTTGACCAGCAGGTACTCTGCAGTGCCAGGTCTAGGAAGATGAGTCGGCATTAGTTGTTTTTCAGGCTTAACTTAATTACAAAGGTTTGGTCCCTTATCCAGAGCAGTCTTCTACTCATCATTCATAGATTAAAATAAGAACGCCAGGTTATTCAACACTGTAGCTAGGCTGAAAGTCACAGTTCCATTAAGCCATGTATTCCTATAGCCGTCAGTAGTAACGACTTCATGAGCTTCTTTTATTAATAAAATTTGAATTAATAGAAGCCCTGCAACGAGTTGGCCACTGTCCAGGGTGTACCCTGCCTAAGGCCCAAAGTCACTGGGATAGGCTCCAGTCACCCGCGACCCCTAACGGGAACAATCGGTAGAAAATGACTGACTGACTGACTGACTGACTGAATTAATAGAGACAAAATTTATCACGCCCCGCCCTCAACTGGCAACGATTTATCCTTAAAGACAGGAAACAGCTTTAAAACTTCATATATACACACTGTATTTAGACTGGCTTTCTCCCACCGACCTTCTCCTACTCATTTCGACTATCGATTTCTTCATCTAAGCCATTACCTTGTCTGTTAGACTCCATCCCAAATAAGTTGCTTAAAGAAGTTTTACCCTTAGTTAGCAGTTATTTCTATTCCGGTGGAAGTTGGCGGAGCTATTAATCGGAGGAGCAGCAACTCTCTATGGGATTTGCCGGAGACGCCAACGTGGGAAGCAAGCTGGGGCGCTCCTTAAACTGCGCCAGCGAGGATATCGAACTGCGCTCCTGTCAATACACCTGGCGAATGTCCACTCTTTGGCTAACAAGATGGACAAACTGCTGCTTCTCAACAAAGCAAAGTCAGACTTTTACAGATCTACCGCCCTGTTCTTCACTGAAACTTGGCTTGGTGAGCAAATCCCGCACACTTCACTTCATCTTCCGGGTTTTCAACTTCTGCAAAAACTGCAAACCATTTTACTCACCGCGGGAGTTCTCCTCGTTTATACTGGTCAGTGTTTACATCCCAACTCAGGCCAGTGTTAGTGAGGCGTTACAACACCTGGATGACTAACGTGGAGAAAAAACATCCTGACTCCCGCTCATTGTTCTTGAGGATTTTAACATAGCAAACCTCAGCCATGAACTTCCCAAATATAGACAGCACATTAAGTGTCCCACCAGGGAAACTAACAACTGGACCATCGCTATACTGTATTAGAGGACACCTATCACTCTGTCCCCTGCGCAGCTTTGGGACTCTCCAATCACTGTCTGGTTCATCTTCTCCCAACATACAGGCATAAACTACAATCTGCTACGCCTGTGGTCAGGACTGTGAGGAGATGGACCAATGAGGCAAAGCTGGAATTACAAACCTGTTTTGACTGCACTGACTGAAGTGTTTTTGAAGCTGCAGCCACAGAACTGAATGAACTATCTGACACATCTTACATCAGTTTTTGTAAGGACATTTGTGTGCCGACTAAAACCTTTGGCACATACAACAATAAACCCTGGTTTAAGAAAAACTCAGGCAGAAGGATATCAAGGTAGCCAAGAGGAGCTACTCTGAGAAATTGGAAAACAAGTTCTTATCCAACGACCCTGCGTTAGTGTGGAGAGACCTGAAAGAGATAAGAGATAAGAAACCATCCCCCCACACTGTGGTGACTCACCAACTGCCTGTTGACCTTAATTTGTTTTACTATAGGTTTAATGAGCCCCCATTCACACCCCTTATCCACCCGACACCAATAAACCATCCACACCCCCACCCCCACTCACGCCCTTAACCCTTCCCACTGACCCCCCACCTGCACTCAGGATCTGTGAAGAGGATGTGTGTCAGCTCTTTCAGAGGCAGAAGATCAGGAAGGCACCAGGACCGGACAATGTTTCACCCTCCTGCCTGAAAGTCTGTTCTGACCAGCGGGCCCCCAACTTCACACAGATCTTCAACAGATCACTGGAGATGTGTGAAGTCCCCACCTGCTTCAAACACTCCATAATCATCCTGGTCCCCAAAAAAACCTCTATCACAGGATTAAATGTCTACAGGCACATTACCCTGAGATCTGTAGTCATGAAATCCTTTGAAAGACTGGTGTTTGGAGGACATCACAGGACCCCCGATCGACCCCCTGCAGTTTGCCTACCGTGCAAACAGGTCAGTGGATGCTGCAGTCAACATGGGACTGCACTACATCCTGCAACACCTCGACAGTCCAGGGACATATGCAAGGATCCTGTTTGTGGACTTCAGCTCGGCATTCAACACCATCATCCCGGACATCCTACATAAAAAACTGACCCAGATCTCTGTCCCAGCCCCTACCTGTCATTCGATTGCAAACTTCCTGACAGACCGGAGGCAGCAGGTGAGGCTGGGGAAAATTACATCCAGCACCTAGACAATCAGCACTGGTGCCCCCCAGGGGTGTGTGCTCGCTCCACTGCTCTTCTCCCTTTACACCAACGACTGCACATCAGGAGACCTGTCTGTCAAACTTCTGAAGTTTGCAGACGACACAACGGTCATCGGCCTCATCCAGGACAGTGACAAGTCTGCATACAGACAGGAGGTTGAACTGCTGGCCCTCTGGTGCAGTCAGAACAACCTGGAGCTGAACACGCTCAAAACTGTGGAGATGACAATGGACTGCAGGAGAAGCCCCCCAACACAGCCCCCTATCACCATACTGAACACTGTGTCTGCTGTGAAAGCCTTCAGGTTTCTGGGATCCACAATCTCCCAGGACCTAAAGTAGGCGTCCAACATAAAAACCATCATCAAAAAGGTCCAGCAGAGGATGTACTTCCTGCGCCAGTTCAGGAATTTCAACCTGCCTCAGGAGCTGCTCATCCAGTTCTACTCAGCAATAATCCAGTCTGGTCTCTGCACTTCCATGACTGTCTGGTCTGGATCGCCCCCTAAACAGGGCGGGAATAGACTACAACGGACAGTCAGGACTGCAGAAAAGATCATCAGTGCCGACCTGCCCTCCATTCAGTACTTATACATGTCCAGAGTCAGGAAACGGGCAGGAAACATCACTGCAGATCCGTCACACCCTTCACACAACCTGTTCCAATTTCTCCCGTCTGGTACAGAGCACTGCACTCCAAAACGACCAGACACAAGAACAGTTTCTACCCACAGGCCATCACTCTGATAAACAGATAACACCATTCACCAGTGACATTAACATTCACTGTATCTGTACGTTTTTCTCATGGTTTATGTAAATATTAATACTTTTAAATCTACGCATGATGAAGAAACCAGAGATATACTTTTTATATCCATCTACCTAATGTACATAAGCTACCTGTTACCTTATGCATCATTTGCACTCTGCACCATTGCACTAATTCTCGTACGGTTGTACTCCTGTGTGTGTATGTACATACAGCGCACGGAAAACCGGAGTCAAATTCCTTGTATATGTACATACCTGGCCAATACAGCTGATTCTTATTCTAATTATTTTTCGAATGTGATCAATCTGTCTTTATTAACAGGCTTTGTACCACAGACCTTTAAAATACATTTACATTTAGTCATTTATCAGACGCTTTTATCCAAAGCGACTTACATATGCGGAAGACAATGGAAGCAATTATAACAACTCAAGGTAACAAAAAGCACAAGTTCACCAGAAACTAGTCTGTTAAAGCCTAGCACAGTATACAAAGCTAAGGATGGGAAGGTTGTTTTTTTGTTTTTTTTTTCATGAAAAGAGATAGAAAGTAAGAAGAAGTTAGTGATTGTCATTTAGGTGTTGATGGAAGAGATGCGTTTTCAGGTGCTTTTTAAAGGTGGCTACAGAATCTGCTGATCTTGTAGGAGCAGGCACCAATGTGGAATGGATCCAGAGAAGGTGCGCATGAGTGATTTTGATCCTTTTTGTAATGGTACCACCAGACGTTGTTCGTTTGCAGAGAGCAGGGATCTGGCAGGCACATAGGTTTGTATTACCGAGCGAAGATATGATGGTGCAGAACCAGTGGTGGTCTTGTAGGCCAAGAGCATCACTTTGAACGGGCAACAACAGGGAGGCAGTGTTACCTAATGAAGAGAGGAGTTACGTGCGCTCTCTTCGGTTCATTGAAGACCACTCTTGCCGCCATGTTCTGAAACAAACTGCAGAGGTTTGGTTGTGCAAGCAAGGAGTCCAGCCAGTAGTGCGTTGCAGTAGTCCAGTTTGGACAAGACAAGAGCCTGGACTAGGACTTGTGTAGACGGCTCAGATAGGAAAGGTCTGATTTTCCTGATGTTGTAGAGGATGAATTTACAGGACCGGGTGGTGGTGGCAACATAGCTTTTGAAGTTTAGCTGATCATCAATTACCACCCCCAGATTTCTTGCCATGCTGCACGGCCTTACGGTTGATGAGCCTAGTTAAAAGGAGAGGTTGTGGTGAATCTTTGGGTTGGCAGGAATCACAAGCAGCTCCGTTTTGTTGATGTTCAGCTGCAGGTGATGGTCCTTCGTCCAAAGCAAGATGTCACTCAGGCATGCAAGCAGAGACAGTTTAATCGTCAGGTTGAAATGACAAGTGGAGCTGTGTGTCATCTGCATAGGAAAAGCCATGCTTCTGAATGACCGAGCCGAGGTACGTCATGTAGATTAAGAAGAGTAGCAGACCAAGCACTGAGCCCTGCGGCACCCCTGTATTGAAATGTTGGGACCAGGATAGTCTGAACGACCTACCCGAGAGGTATGATCTGAACCATTGCAACGCGATTCTAGAGACACCCATAGCACTGAGAGAGGACAGGAGGATGTGGTGACTAACTGTGTCAAAGGCATCAGACAGATCCAGTAAGATAAGTACAGATTACTTGGATGTCGCCTTTGCCAGTCTCAGGGCTTCGACAACTGAGAGCAGCCTTCAGTAGCGGTGTGATGCGGGCTTCCTTGAAAGCTGTGGGGAATGACCCAGTGGTGAGGGATGAGTTGATAATGTGGGTCAGAGCAGGGACAACAGACAGAGACATGGCCTGAAGGAGATGGGTGGGGATGGGATCCAGCAGGCAGGTAGTAGGGTGGTTAGAATGAATGACCTTGGAAACGCCAGCTTCAGATAGAGGAGAGAAAGAGGTGACCAGACACTTATCTGGGATGTGTGCAAGGTAGACAGGTGGCGGCGCAGAGAACTGACTTCTAATAGTGGTTGTTTTCTTTACAAAGACAGATGCAACATTATCGCCTGTTAAATCAGATGAAGGTGGGGGAGCAAGCAGAGAAAGGAGAGGAGAGAAGGTTTTAAAGAGAGTGCACGAGTCAGATGAGTTGTTGATCTTTAAATGGTAGTAGTCAGTTTTTGCAGAGGTGACATCAGCTGAGAAATTAGAGAGGAGAGACTGGTAAAGAAATGGGGCTGCCGCGACCGCTGTCGTGGTGATTATTTAGAATTAAATACCCGTCTTATTCAAGTAATTGAATTCAGCAGGACACACCTTCCGGTGACCCGCAAACAAATCACCACAACAGCAACAAAATAGCTGTAATTAAACCTCTTCTTAAAAAGCCCACTCTTGATCCAGGGGTTTTAGTCAACTATAGATCTATATCTAACCTTATGTTTCTCTAAGATCCTTTAGATCAGTCACCAATAGGTCGCACAATTCTGGGAAAAATATGAATCACGATGTTTTAGCTTAGAATTGATATAAGGATTCTCTGCGACGATTTTTTTCTCATGAAGTGTAATGTTGATTACACACATGAACCATGACAAAACAAATTAGCAGAACCAAAAATATTTGTTGTGGCACATCACCACAAAAGCCTGCAAGTTTTCATCAATATCCATTTAGTTTATTTCTGAACTACCGTGCTAACTCGACGACTGAAACACGTTTTGTCACTGAGGGTGAAGCCCTGAACTTTATGAGAGCTGTCCTTTCAAAATAAAAGCAGATTAAAAAAAAAAAATCGAAATCATTTAAAAATTTAATCGTGAACAGGGTGAATCGAGATCACGATATTATAACGATTTATTGTTCAGGCCTAGTCACTAATGAGGATTTCCAGTCAGGATTTAGAGTGCATCAAAGCAGAGAGATAGCACTCGTGAAAATCACAAATGACATTCCAGTTGCATCTGAACAAAAATTTCAAGGACTGCTTTTTTTCCCCTGTGTAACATAAAAAAAAACAATCAGGGACATCCTGTCTCAGAATTATTCAGAAAAAATAATCCACGCATTTGTTACTTCTAGGATGGATCATTGCAATTCCTTATTAGTAGGGTGCCCTAATAAGTCCTTTAAGACTCTCCAGTTGATCCAGAATGCTGTGGAATGTGTACAGAACTAGGAAAATACATCAAATGTATCCATTATTAGCTTCTCTTCTTTTTATTGGCTTGTCATGTTGTTGGCAAGCAGAGAACCCAAATGGAAGAGGACCCAAATGCAGAGCGATGACTTAAATGGTGATTTATTAAGGTCTTAATGGCAGGCAGACAGGCAATTAACCAGTAACAGACAGATAGAACCTACACAGGAAGTGGGGACAAAATGACAAAGGAAGTGAACTAGTAGATGTAGGGAGAGGCTGATGAAGGACAATGGAAACAGGTGTGTGGGACATCAAGGGTTATTGCAGGGCAGGAGAAAAAAGGCAGGAAACAAAACCATACAAAACATATGAGGGAAGGGAATCTTACAAAATAAAACAGGAATTCACTAAAAACCAAGACATGGCTGAGGTGGAAAAGTGAAAAAGTCAGTCAGTCAGTCAGTCATTTTCTACCACTATTTCCCGTTAGGGGTCGCGGGTGAATGGAGCCTATCTCAATGACTTTGTGCCTTAAGCGGGGTACACCCTGGACAGTGCCAACTCGTCGCAGGGCTGACACATAGACAGACAACCATTCACTCTCACATTCATCCACTAGGGGCAATTTTAGAGTTATCAATGAACCTACACGTGCATGTCTTTGGACAGTGGGAGGAAGCCAGAGAACCCGGAGAGAACCCACGGTAACACGGGGAGGACATGCAGACTCCACCCAGAGAGATCGTGTGATGTTGGTCTGCTCCGGGATTCGAACCCACGATCTCCTTATTGGGAGGCAGGAGCGCTAGCCGCTCTGCCAAAAAGTAAAAAAGTGGAAAAGCAAAATGCAAACAAACTTGTTGAATAAATTATAAAGAACATGAAGCATGTGACTTAAACATCCACTGAAGCTTTCAGTCCACTGGAAAGATGAAAAATTGCGCTAGACGACATTAGATTTGTGTGGAGAGATGAGGAGACTAATGTTCCTCAAATTAATACATGAAACAAACATAAATGCCATATTTCAATACTTTTTTCTACATTGTTTTGCACCATTTGAGGTTTGACTGGAACTCATTTAATTACATAATCTTGTTGCGCCCTCTTCTTCTGCAATTGTTCAATGCCACCCGACTGGAAAATTAGCACCACCAGCTGTTTATCTCAACAAACCAACTTCTAATGTTCTCATAACAATAGTGGATGTAAACGCGCATTAATTCACAGTTTCTTTAGCCAATTTTCTTGAAATTTGGTTCAAATGTGCACTACATTGGGATGGGAACTTGGCTAAGGTGAATTTAAGCTTCAATGGCAGGTATAATCAAATCGAATTTGATACCCTCAAAAAATGAACAAACCTGAACCTTCCTGCGTAAAGCTTTGAAAACATATTTTAACGACATTCAAAGGTAATTCAAGGAGCAGCTAAAGTTCTTGTTATTTTTCAAATGATTTCTGCTGAGGAGAACCAAATATTCCCATTGTGAATAATCACTTTGGTGTTGTCCTCAAGATAAAACCTAACTGAAGATCTTTTATAATTTTTTCCCTCCCGTAATGTAAAATATAGTCAAGCCATTACTATTGACAAGATAATGATAATAATGGTCAGTGTGTCTGTAGCTTGGTGATGCCACTGGATTGAACTGTTATGACATGCCTGTTGCTATAGAAACCCCAGGGTGGGGGTGTCTGTCAAGAGCCATTTCTGCTCATTAAAAGGAACACACACCTACACAGAAACAATTCTGTGTGTGTGTGTTTCATGTTCTTATCGGTGGGGACTTAAACCTGAATCACCCATGAGGACTTGTGTCACAGAGGTGACAAAAATTGAGGTCCCCACAGGTAGAGACTGGTTTTTGAGGGTTAAGACTTGGTTTTAAGGTAAATGTTACTATTGGTTTAAGGTTAGGGTTAGGCATTTACTGGTGATGGTTAGGTTTAGGGTAAGGGGCTAGGGAAAGCATTATGTCAATGACTGTCCCCCACAGGGATAGTGAAACAAAGGTGTGCGTGTGTGTTTGGCAGGCTGAAACATGGCATAACCTCTTGGGTTTTCTTTGTGTGTCAGTTGGGTCCATAGGGGCCAGCAGGAAAACAACTGTACTCACCAGTTAAATGATGACAAACACTGTCTGGGAAACTGTGTGTGTGTGAAGTGAGAAAAAGATTTCAGCAACCATTAGTGGTTTCCCCTGGGGAGCCTGTTTTCAAAAGTTTTGAAAATTCTAAACTGATTTGATCAGCTGCTTTGTAAAAAAACAGAACTCATCTGAAGTTATCACATTATATCGTTATATTCTAAATGCTGCTGACATTAAACAAGGTGCATTCCTGGATTCTACTACTTTGCTAAATATGTTAGAGGAAACATTTTCTTCCTGGCAGACTTTTTAGCCATGTTAGCGGCATGGCTCTATGGATGGGAATGTCGGTCTGTTGCTCAGTCCATCACTTTGGTCCACACTGAAATATCTCAACAACTACTGGGTGGATAGAAATTAAACTGAATAATAATTCTGTCGTGACCGAATATTAATTTCTTATATATATGTCTAATATTAATTTATTTTAAACTCACACATGTTAAAATTTAAACCCACATGATGGTAATCAAAATGTTTCAATATTCAATATTCAAAACAATTCACAAACACCAACTCATAACATAAGTTATCTCATTGCACATTTCCCATAGAGCAGATCTAGATCGTACACTTTATAGTATTATTACAGAGACCCAACAATTCCTATCATAAGCAAGCACTTGGCGACAAAAATATTCCTTTAAGAGGCAGAAATTTCGGGCAGAACCAGACTTAGTGGTGGGCAGCCATCCTCACAGACAGAGAGACAGAGAGCGAGAGATGTATTATTGGGTTTACCTAAATGAAAACATTAGGCGCACCACTGCCACCATAGTAAAAAGTTAGTCTGGAGCCCTCCTTGTTATGTTTTAATGTCAAGCCAGGAAACAGGGAGAGGACCCAAACGCAGACAGAGCCGTTCAGTTCAGTTCAGTAAATGAGACAAACAAGGAGACGTCAAAAACCATAATCCATAAACAAGGTCTACAAGAAACAATGAATCCAAAAACACAGAAAACTAGACTTGGGATGCTTGACACCAGTACGACAATCTGACAGAACAAATGAAGACTTAAATACACTCAATTGGGGGGCCCACAAGACACAGGTCAAGTAATAGGACACATAACCTAAAAGACACATGAGGAAAGGAGAAAATTTAAAAATAAAACATGAAATAACCAAACACAAACACAAAACCCTGACAGTGCTAAGGTTTTGACATATTTGTCTACTGTAGGCAGAAAGCAGTTCTGATGAAAACTGTTCTGTGAATTAGCCCTGGTGAAAACAAGCTGTTTTCCCCTAATTGAAGTACATCTTCTTAAGTACTGTACACTTTTACTTTATACTGTTAAATGTATTTGACAGCTGCAGTTAGTATACAATGATATAACACTATGAAAGGGGCCATTCTGTCTGCATAATGAATATGTCTACTTTGATTTAATTTAGAGTACATTTTGCTGCTAATACGGTCATCCTTTTAAATGAGTAAATGTAGTAAATGCAGGATTTTTGTTATGCTTTTCCTTAAGTAAAGGGTTCTACCACTGCCTGAAAGACATGTTGCTGTAAATGTCATTTGTCCATGAAGTCAGCCTCACCAAACAAAATGTATGACCATAGTATTTGGGTGGAGGTAGAAATCTCAGAGATAGATATATCTAAACCTGGACAAATAAAACCCAACTTATGTGCACGACTAGATTTATTTTTTGTAGTTTGTGTGAACCAACAATTGAATATTTTCACTGCAGTGTGTTTTTTTTAATTAATTCTCCACTTAAAAAGCAATTGGTAGTCAATTTCTTCTTTCACAGAAATGTCAGATTCCCAGGGAATTGAGACCAGAGACAAGCTCAGTAATTATCATCTATCACATGAGGTATTCTGGTTATGTTAGTCCTGTGTGAGGAGGCTTTATTGAGACACTTGATCAGCTAAGGCCATGCAGCAGCCTTTTGGTGAAGGTTAGTCATTTAAGTATCCAGGGTGGGCTGGACTTCTTCATCACTGTCTGTATATAGTTGTCTATTGTACCGAGGTCTTGTATTCAGTGAAAATCTCTTATTGGACCTCCCTCCCTCCCAGTTAAGATTAGCCACAGTCAGCAGTACAGTTGTATTGGACTTCTCCATGCTCTCTACAGTTTATTGTTTGACTTCCATACAGCCAGCGAGTGGCCAAAAGCTCTTATGCTGCCAAAAGAGCCTGAGAGTACAAGTACTTAATGGGTGACTGCTCTCTCTTTACATGGTTCTCACATCAGTAAAGCCTGTTATTAGAGCTCCTCTTCAGCTTCAACTCAAAATGAACACATTTTGATACTTCGACTACAATAATTTGGTATCAGTACAGAAGTTGTCACCGCAGATGGCTGCCTCAGTATCGTGCTCTCTTGTACTTATTGTGTTTTTGTTTGGTTTTCTGCTCTCTCTCTCTGATCACATTCACCAGGGATGAAATTCTAAACATCGGGCTATTAACTGGCCAAACATTTCCACCGGTCCTCAACGAACCCGGAACATCAGAGCTATTCATCAGAGGAGCAGCAGCTCTCTACGGGATTTGCCGGAGACGACGTCGAAGGACACGAGCTGGGGAGCTTGTTAAACTGCGCCACCAAACTCAGACTTTTACAGATCTGCTGCCCCGTGCTTCAATGAAACTTGGCTTGGTGAGCAAATCCTGGACACTTCACTACATCATCCACGTTTCCTACTTCTTCTACATGGTGGAGCTGTCGGCGAAAACAAGGGGAGGCGGTATCTGCTTCTACATAAACAAAGGTTGGTGTACAGATGTCAAAATGTTAAGCAAATCATGCAGCCCTCATCTAGAGAATATTTTCATAAACTGCAAACCATTTTACTCACTGCGGGAGTTCTCCTTGTTTATACTGGTCGGTGTTAAAGAAAATAAAATCTGCTAAGCCTGTGGTCAGGACTGTGAGGAGATGGACCAATGAGGCAAAGCTGGAATTACAAGCCTGTTTTGACTGCACTGACTGGAGTGTTTTTGAAGCTGGAGCTTAAGGAGATAACAAGCTATAGGAAACCCTCCCCCCACACTGCTGTGACTCACCAACTGGCTGACGACCTAAATTCGTTTTACTGTAGGTTTCATAAGCCCCCATTCACACCCCTCACCTGTCCCGACACCAATAAACCATCCACACCCCCTGCCACGCCCTTATCCTTCCCCACTGACCCCCCATCTGCACTCAGAATCTGTGAGGAGGATGTGTGTTGGCCCTTTTCAGAGGCAGAAAATCAGGAAGGCACCAGGACCGGACGGCGTGTTCCTCTCCTGCCCGAAAGTCTGTGCTGACCAGCTGGCCCCCATCTTCACACAGATCTTCAACAGATCAGTGGAGCTGTGTGAAGTCCCCGCCTGCTTCAAATGCTCCACAATCATGCCGGTTCTCAAAAAACCCTCCATCACAGGATTAAATGGTTCGGAAGGCGGTGAGGCAAGGGAGGCAGAGGTGAGGATTTCCCTGGAGAAGGGCTGGGCAAGGCGTGTGGCTGGCAGTCGGGAGCCCGGTTTGAGAGGTGTGTAGCTCTTTGTATGGTGAATGAACGTTGAAACAGGAGAACACAAGTTAGTGCTGAGCAAAAACACTTAGTGGTAACTTGACAAGTGCCCCACTTATGGTCATAGTACTTGCTAAGGCAAATGGACGATCTGGCAGATTCCGGGTGTAGGCTGGGCTCTAAATACAGCAACGCTGCAGAGAGTAGTCCGGTGGCCTGGAAAACAAGACAGCCAATTCTATTTGTTATAGTGTAAAGCGCTCCTGGTCCTTATTCTGAGTTTTTATTTAAAATCCATCTGAATTTAACTCAATGCTGTGTCTCAATATTATGCTAAATTCAGTCTGTCCCAAATTGATCATCTTGTTGACAGTGCTGCCGGTTCACTACAAATGACACTCAACTCTGTTGCCCCTCGAATAAAAAATAAAATAAAATAAAAAAAAGTTAACCCCATGGTGTGACTCCCAAACACACACTTTAAAGCAAACATCGCAAAAACTTAAAAGGAAATGGGATTCCAAAAATCTGGGAGAATCTCATTTAGCCTTGCAAAATAGTCTTAAAACATATAGGAAAGCCCTCCTAATGCCAGAGCAACCTACTACTCATCATTAAAAGAGGAAAGTAAAAACAACCCTAGATTTGTTTTTAGCACTGTAGCCAGGCTGACGGAGAGCCACAGCTCCT
The DNA here is from genome assembly GCA_011952105.1 of Coreoperca whiteheadi. Taxonomy (NCBI): domain Eukaryota; kingdom Metazoa; phylum Chordata; class Actinopteri; order Centrarchiformes; family Sinipercidae; genus Coreoperca; species Coreoperca whiteheadi. The sequence continues at coordinate 30,628,925 of CM022474.1, forward strand.
TTGAGCCATGTATTCCTTTAGCCCTCAGTTGTAACGACTTCTTGAGCTTCTTTAATGATCAAATTTTACCTCTTTTTTATCAAATTTATCATGTCCTGCCCTTAACTGGTACCAGTCTATCTTTAAACACAGAAACCTTAGAAAAAGCTTTAAAACCTGATGTATACTTAGACCCTATTCAACTAACCTCGACAATTTCGTCATCCAAGCAATCAACCTACCTCTTAGACCCCATTCCAGCTAGACTCCTTAAAGATGTTTTACCCCTAGTTAGCATTTCTTTACTAGATATGATAAATCTTTCTTCATTAACAGGCTATGTACCTCAGATTTTTAAAGTAGGTGTAAATTTAACTTTTCGTCAAAAGCTGACTCATGATCCAGGGGTTTTAGCCAACTAAAGACATTTAACCTTCCCTTTATCGCTAAGATCCTTGAGAAAGCAGTTGCCAATCAATTATGTGACTTTCTAAATAACAATAGTATATTTGAGGATTTTCACTCAGGCTTTAGAGTGCACAGAGACAGCACTGGTGAAAGTTAAAAACTACCTTTAAGATTGCATCAGACAATGGACTTGTCTCTGTACTTATCTTGTTAGATCTTAGTGCTGCATTCTACACCATTAACCATCATATACTATTACAGAGACTGGAACACTTAATTGGCATTAAAGGAACCGCATTAAACTGGTTTAAATACTATTTATCAGACCGATCTCAGTTTGTACATGTTAACAATAAATCCTTCGAGCATGCCAAAGTTAGTCATGAAGTTCCACAAGGTTCTTTGCTTGAACCAATTCAATTAACATTAAATATGCTTCCTTTGGGCAATATTATTAGGAAACACACTCTGACTGGACAAAGCAGTTGCAGCCTACCTTCCTGTTCCGCCGACTCTGAAGGAGGATGGAACGCCTGCAGGACTACCAGCTCAGTGGGTACTTTAGGTACATAACCCGGCCTGGGATGCAGGATGGCTCTAACTGCACCTGGAACGATCTCCGATATTGGAGCCACCGACAGGGACTGCAGATCTCCCACTCTTGAGAGAAGTCATGGCCAGCAGAAATGCCATCTTTAAGGCGAGACACCTGTCTGATGCATCGTCCAGTGGCACGAACGATGCTGTGGTCAATCCATCCAGCGCCACTGTCAGCTGGAAGCTGGAATCGAACCACCGACCTTCCGATTGGTGGACGACCGCTCTGCCACCGAGCTACAGCCGCCCCTAAGATGGTCTCAACTACCTCGGTAGAGAGACCGGCAGCTCGGAGGGAACCACCCAGCTCCTCATGCTGCAGTGACTGGGCTGACGAGCCACCCACGTCACCACCTTCCGCGCTCAGGACATCCAGGTCCTCCGAACTGGATCCTCTCTGTGCTGGCTCCACATCCAGGGCGGAAGACGCTGCACGCTCAGCCTGGCTTCCGGATCCCGAATGCGGGTAGACTGTTTAAAAAACAAACAAACAGTCAGTAGAGAGCAGAGCGTCTTATCTCTCCTCAGAGATGGCACTTACCTTGCTCACAGTCTCAGGGCTGACAGAGCCTGCTCTCCATGCAGACAGCAGACACAAAGTGTTTGGCCTCTGAACACGTCCCCCGTTCCGGTCGGAAGAAGCCGCGATGTGGGCTTCCAGTCACGAAAACAAGTGGGAATTAGCGGATGAGCCGTGTCTCTCCCATTTCTCAGCAGCCTGCGGGACCTGCACAAAGCTGAGCGAGCTCCCGAGGAGACGCTCATGCTGCTCGCGGTCAACCTCGAGGGCTGATAGAGCGAGCTCTCAACCCAAAACAGCCAACCAAAACATGTGAGTTGCCGGGGGGGTAATCCGCGGACAGGGAGGAAGCACTGCGAAAACCGCTTCACACTCGTCATTTCCACAGAGACCCAGCGCGCTTGCTGAAGATCAGAAGACTGACGACAACAGTGAAGCTGGCTCCCCTTATACTTCCGGTTCAGCCAGCGTACGTCACGTGTTGACGTTAAACTCAATCAAGATTGGTCTAAGTTGATACAGAGATCCATAGCATCAGCTGACGCAGCGTTGAAGTTCCCTTGAAAGGGAACTGCAGTTATTATCCTTGGCCCCAAAAGAGTTATTAGTTACTCTAGATGACATTGCCCTGGCGTCCAGCACCAGGAACCTTCAACTCCCACATGAAACAAACATCATGGACTGCCTTATTTCACTTACGTAACATTGCAAAAATCAGGCACATCCTGTCTGAAAATGCATTTGTTACTTCGAAAACTAGATTACTGCAATTCCTTATTATCTGGCTGCCTGAAAAAGTTCATTAAGACTGTCCAGTTTATCCAGAATGCTGCGGCACATGTACTGGCAAGAACAAGGAAAAGAGATCATATTTCTCCAATATTAGCTTCTCGGCACTGGCTCCCTGTTAAGTCCAGAATATAATTTAAAATCCATCTTCCAGATTACCTCAGTCGGTAAAACCGTGTGCCAATGTATGAGGCTATAGTGCTCACTGCAGAGACCCGGGTTTGACTCTGGCCGTGGCAAACTTTCTGCATGTCATCCCTCCTCTCTATGTCCTGCATTTTCAGTCTCTCTTCGGCTGTCACTGTCAATAAAGGTGAGAAAAGCCTCCCCCCCCCAAAGAAAAATCCATCTTCTCTTCTCTGATAATAAATAAAAATAAATTAAATTCAGTTCAATTACATTTTATATAAAAGAGCCAATTCATAACCAAAGTTATCTCATTGCACTTTTCCTATAGAGCAAGTCTATACCGTACTCTTTGTAATATTATTAAAGAGACCCGAAAAATCCCACCATGAGCAAGCACTTGGCGACAGTGGTGAGGAAAAACGTCCTTTAGGAGGCAGGTATCTAGAGCAGCTGCTGGTTGGGGGAGAGAGAGGGAGAGAGGGAGAGAGAAAGAAAGAGGCCATTTTTGCTTGACCCAGTACAAAGTTAAGTACCTGACATTTGACTCTTCACTTTTGACTATACCCGAAACCCAAGAATAAACAAATGCTTGGAAAACTTCTCTCCAAACATTTTTAACATTTGTTCAAACATTTGAAAAAAAAGAACACAGCCTAATGCAGTCCAAAAAACAGTGATAGATCGATTCTCGCTGCAAACAAAAAGGACAATCGTCACTTACGTTAGGATTAATAACAGAAATAAAAGCATTAACAGCCACTATACCATGGAGCATTCTCCACTTCAAATCTCCTACCCTTTTTGTTTAACGCTCCCCACACAGGCCTGACCTCATTGGCAAGCCCAAAGTGAGCTCTCCAAGGGGTGTCAGCCCGACCACTGAGCTTGCCTTTGTTTAAAACTTTAACAAGCATCTTGTAAATGACTTTCCCCCCCAGAGAATCAAACTCAGTTGTGAGAGCCTTGCTGGACTGAAAAAGTTGACCAGTGCAATCTTTTAAATCAGGAAAAAGGGTCACTGCAGGAAAAGGGTCACCAGCGACTGGTTGACAATGTCCATGACAGTAGTCAAAGAGCAAAGAGAGTTTGGCTTGTGTGAGTTCATACTGCCATTTCCTTAGCAGAGATCAACCACAGTGTGACAACTCCAGCCGAAACGAATAGCTGCGACACGAAGGGTCCTGTTATATGTGTCACGTGGAAGCGGGTGCCATGCACTACAGGCTCTTTCAGCAGCCATGATAGGGTCTCACAGCCTGTCCTCCTCGTCTTTTGGAACATCCCCCACACAGTAAACAGTCCCTGGTAAAACTGTGGGAAGTTACATAGTTTATGAGCCCTCAGGTCCATCAAAAAAAAGAGACTCCGAAAGACCCAAATTCCCGCCAAGTGTCAATATGGCTCGTGCCAAGGGTCTCCAGACAAGGTCCTTGGGCCCAACTAGAAGTCTCTGGATAAACTGGAGCCGAAAGGCAGCGCCCCTAGTGGCGAGATGAACGAGTCCTTGCCCCCCTGGGTAAAAACAGTACGCTTTGCGGGACCCAAAGCAGACGGTCCCAAAAAAAGCCCACCATCACCGACTGTATCCTAGCCAGCAGCCGTGCCGGAGGGTCCACGCACGATAAGCAGTGCCACAGCATAGATGACACTAAATTGTTGACCACCAGCGTGCGACCTCTAAAAGACGTGTGGCAGGATCCATTTCTATCTTTTGAAACGTCCTTAAACTTTCTAACATATCGTCCCAATTTTTCCTCACAAAGATCTCATCCCCAAGAGAAACGCCAAGATATCTCAAACCACCCTTGTTTAAAATCAGTAGCACGAGTTGTTTATGAAGCTCACCACTAACTACTACAGCTTCACTCTTGTCCCAGTTAGTGCTAGCAGAGGACAATACCCCAAAATCCTTAATAGTTCTAACAAGGGCGTCAATATCTTCTTGTTTGTTAACAATAACAACCACGTCATCAGCATATGCAGACAATTTGAAAACCATGTCACATCCAGGAAGAGTTATACCCAAAAGAGTTTGTTGTTATTTATGCAGGAGTGGCTCTATGGCCAGGGAGTACAACATGCCAGACAATGGGCAGCCTTGTCTGACTCCCCTCTGAACCTTAAGAGGAGCACTCAAACCACCGTTGATTTTCAAAATACTCTCAATGTCCCTGTACAAGACTTGAATCATCTTTATGAGACCAGAGCTGAAACCAAACGCATCTAGTGTTTGCCACAAATACCGATGTTCAACTCTGTCAAATGCTATTGAGATCAGACAAATGTCACAACCCAACAATTTGGAGAGGTCCAATACATCACGAATTAAAATGATATTGTCAGATATCAACCTGTTGGGTATACAGTAAGTCTGGTCCTCATGGATGACATGCTCCACAACGTCTATCAACCTCATGGCCAAGACCTTTGCCAAAAGTTTGTAGTCAGTGTAGAGAAGAGCTACTGGCCGCCAGTTCTTAATCTCTTGTAAATCTCCTTTTTTTGGGGGAAGTCAGAACTGCTCTCCTGCAGCTCACTGGCAAGTGTCCGTTGCTTAAACTGTCTCTAAGAACAAGCAACACATCAATCATAGACCAGAAGACTTTATAAAAGTCCACATCAATACCTGGAGCCTTACCGCTTTCTAGCCTCTGTAATGCAGAATACAGCTCATCAGCCAAAATCTGCATTAGTCTCCTGAGACACCTGTGGTAAACCCTCATAAAAGGACTGCGCCACCTCTGGGTCCTCTTGAAACTCTTTCTTAAAAAGGCTTTCATAAAAGCAACAGCACATTTACGGATCTCCACCGACTCGTGCCTGATCACAGAAAGTGCATGAGTCGCCTTTGTCCATTCTTGCGTTCAAGGCCGAAAAAAAAATGCAAAGGTGCATCCATTTTTACAATATTTTGGTAACGGGAGCGACCCAGAGCACCTTGGGCAGAAAAACCCAACAGGTTAGATAGGGCTAACTTTTTCCTTTTGAGAACTTTGAAATGTTCTCCTTCTTTTGTAGAAGCTGCAAATCTTGTAGTTTCACTATCTCTCTCTCAAATGCTTTCATTGACCTAGTCATGTCCCGTGTGACATTGAGAGTATATTGCCCTTCCCTATGTCCCACCACTCTTGTAAAGATGTGTACTCCGATTTCGTCTGTGCGTAACCACTCCAAAAAAACTTAAAAATATCCTTAAAAACATTATCAGACAGGAGAGACACATTAAAATGCCAATAGGCATTGTGACATTTCGCATCTTTGACAAGAAAGGAAACCTGTACAAGGGAATGATCGGAATTGCCCACTGGGTGTATTGAACAACCTTTTAGGGCATTACTTTTGTTGTTCGAAACAATAAAATCTATCAAGCCTAGCCAAAGACAAAACATTATCTTTAACATGAGCCCAAGTATATTGACACTGAGTGGGATGAAAAAGTCTCCAAACATCCCACAGGTCAGTCAGTCATTTTCTACCGCTTGTTCCCGTTCGGGGTCGCGGGTGACTGGAGCCTATCCCAGTGGCTTCGGGCACTTAGACAGACAACCATTCACGCACACATTCATCCACTAGGGACAATTTTAGAGTCACCAATTAACCTAATGCATGTCTTTGGATGGAGGGAGGAAACCGGAGAACCCGGAGAAAACCCACAGTAACACGGGGAGGACATGCAGACTCCACCCAGGGAGGTCGTGGTCTGGTCCGGGATTCGAACCCACGATCTCCTTGTTGGGAGGCAGGGGCGCTAACCGCTCTGCCACCGTGCACCCCATCCCACAGGTCATTCGTCGCAATTATTTTAACAAGACATTTCTCACTAATTCCATGTGGTTCCGGGTGATTTCTATCTACAGTGGCATCTACAGTGCAGTTAAAATCGCCACCCAGGAACATGTATCCATCATTTTCCTCGCTACAGTTACTAATGACAGTATTTAGGGTGTTTAAAAAGACCACTCTTTCTGTGCCTACCGTCGGAGCATATACATTGATGAAAGTTATTTTCACATTCTCAAAAACAGCCTGTACTTTTAACAAACGACCTTCAATGATTTCCTCAGTACTACAAGAGATGGGTAAAGAATCTCTCGAAAACAAGATACCCACTCCACCACTGTTGTTACTCTTATGACTGAGAAGAACTTCCCCATCCTATTCTGTTTTCCATTTAGTTTCATTATTACGTGTGCTATGTGTCTCTTGTAAAAAAATAACATTTAAGTTCTTCACTTTAACCAACTTAAAGAGGGAAGCCCTCTTCACATCATCTCTGGCACCATTAATATTTAAGGAGCCCAGCTTTATGTCACACATATGGAATGTAAAGCTGCATTAAAACAAAACAGACACAAACAAGAGACACTTAGTCATCAGTTGTTATTTGGGCTCTAACTTTTAACACCAATTTCTTCAGGTGAAAAACTTGAAGAAATTGTTTGAGAAGATCGGTTGGCCGGGGCATCCTGTGTGCTTCATGAAAAGTTTAACTGACTCAAGAAACAACTGTAGATCCGGAAAAAAATCCTCAACTTTCACAGATCTCATGCCTTTCGTTCTTTGTAAAAAGGATTGAATTTGTGTAATAGAGTAAGTAGTCTCTACATCCACCATTGCGTCTCCCCTAACATCACTTTAAGACTCCTGAGTGTTCATCAACCCGTCATCAGACTGAGAAGAACAGCTCATTGGATTCAACTTTGACATTTTTGTATCCTGTTCAATATTTTCTGGGTTTTTCCGTTTGGTTGACAGTTTGTCAAGATCAGCATCCATCACAACATCTTCCTCATTAACCAACACTGACTCCGCTACTCTAGTTGCCGTTTGACCAATATTTAAATCATGTATTTGTTGGTTATTACTAGCTAAGCTGACCTCATTCTCCTGATTGCTATCATCGCTTTCTTCCTGCGCAATTCCCCCCGGTCTGTCCGGTAACGAGGCGTTTCTCTCCTCCTGGACAGCCGGCGGGGCTGAAAGCTAACACTCATTTAATTTTGCTTTCAAAAACATATTTCAATTCCAATAGTACGATATTTTTATTCCAGTGTACCGTTTTCTGCTTCTATTGTGGATTCAGCATTTTAAACCAGGTCTTGAAGGTTGCCTGTCTGTGTGAGACCACAGCTTTGTTCAAGGACTTTCTGCTTGTAGACAGTAGACCACTTCTCCAGGAACTTTGCAGAAACAGTATCACCAAACATCAGGCTAAACACCTGCTCAATCTGCAGAAAAGATGGAAAAGGTCAAGACATAACAGTACAAATTTGGTGTGGTACTATCGTCATGAGAGATATTACAGCTTAACCAGGCTATTGTAGAACAGAAAATAAATTGCGTTGACAATTACAAGCCAAGGCAGTCGAAAATCTACATACCATTCCTGCTATATCTAGGAATCTTTGAAACGCTGTGAATATTTCAGAGGACTTCAGTGGGTCATGAACCATCTTTTGGCGATAGGTGAAGGTCTGTTTCATATCTTCTCCTTGACAATTGCTTCATCAGCTGTATGCTTCATCAGTAAATGGCATCGCAACAGAGGCGTTTTGTGGTTAGCCAGTTTTTCTCTCTGAAGGGGTCCCTATCAGATTTTGGACCACCTGTAATAGTGGTGTAACACTTAACAATTACTGGGTTTCTCTGCTCTATGTAAGTATATGACATTGTGTCCTAAAATAGAAGAAACAAGGCTCAGAAACTCTGTAAGGATGGCCATACATGCAGTTATGTCACCAGATAAAAAATGGGATTAATTTTATTCATAAACAGAATTAATACTAAGAGCCACTAAAACAGTATAAGACTAAAAAACATTTGCTTTTCCAAGAGTGTACATTTAATTATTCTCCCATCATTTTTCATGAATGTGACTTAATGTTACTACAATCAAAATCACATACGTGTTAGTGAATGATGGAGGATCTTCTTTTGACCCTCTGATGGTTCCTTTTGAACACATTTCAGTCTCCATGCCAGATATCCACTCCTATCTTTAGCATTGTAATAGTGCTCCTAAAGTAAAGAGTGTTATTCAGTTCGAATGAACAGGTTAAAATATCTTTTCATTTATTTATGTGCCCATAGATGAAGAATTGCTCATTTAAAGTCAACAGGACGGACCCTTGCAATGCTGAACTCAACTGGGCTTTGATACCACCAGAGTTGAGCTTAGGTGAGGTGGTGGGCATACAGAAATGTTAACAAATCTGTAGTTGAGCTAAAAATGTCACCCATTTCGAGCAAAACCATTTAAATGTTTATGAGTCCCACAGAAGTGAGGAGAAAATAAATTAGGCTTAATTTTCAATGTACTTATAAAGCCAAACTTGCTTCTAGGATCAGCTAGGTTTGGGAACAAGGAAGTACTGCTTTTCTACACAAGTCCTCTTTAACACGCCTTGAAGGACTTGTCATACACAGCCACACACACAAACACACACACACACACACACACACACACTTCCAAACATCCAAACAAAAGTATTGATTTGTGAATTCTGCAAAAAGAGGGGTGTTGTACTGCACCAAGTCAAGCCAAAAATGTATATTAGGTGCGTTTGTATGTAATGATTATTTGAGAGCATACCCATGTTCTTTTGTCATATGTGCAACCAATATCTTGACCATATTGTGTCTTCTGTTGTCTATAAAATATCTAGTATTATAAAAACACATTATTACATAATTTCACAAACTTCATTCATCTCTCATTTATCACTCAATCTTCAAGTTTGGAATTTGTTTAAATTGTAGCGTGGGCGTCCTCTGCTGCACCGGTGCAGACTTCAGTGGAGCACCCCAAAATTGGGGTGGAGCACCCAAAAAATCTCCATGGTAACCTGCTCTTACATCAAGTCCGTTAAATATGTGTTTTAATCATCTTCATGTCTGTAAAAGTGCTTTTATGTATTTGTTATGTTAACCACAGCTTTCAGTTGCTTGAGACAATTCGGTATGGAGATTTTGTTGTCTTTTTAATTGTGTTTTTCTGGTAAATTATGAAAACATGTCTCGTGTCTTTGCTAGCTTAATTTCAGTTTAAGTTCAATGCATTTTTATTTGTTTTGCTGTCTCCATTAAGATTGAGACTGTGAGACTGGCTGTAATGGAGAACTGAGATTTATCCTATTACCAGATAAACGGCAGGTTAAATTCAAAGACCATATGTGCATGTCCCTTATTGAATTACACAATGTAACCACTACAATGGTGCCGTGACCTATTCATCTGCATGCTGTCAGTGTTCTCAACGTGGACGGATGCTTTGAGGGATTGCCGCTTCATCAAAAATTGGAAACCTAAATATCAGAATCAGAATCAGAAATACTTTATTAATTCCTGAGGGGAAACTCTTTGTATATTGCTTTCTATTGACTGAATTTTGTGTTTACTGGACATCATGGACATACACACACACACACACACACACCATTTTTGTTCTGTAGTTTAGTGTATAGAGGTAGTCTTCATATAATAAAGGCATGTGTAGAATTATGCTGGTCTCTTTAATGTCTCACAAGAGTTAATCATTTGCCAACCTCTTCTATGTTGAATTCTAAATCCTTCACCTACTAGCTATTAATGGTAATTCTGGTTATAGCATTTAATTATTGTTTTAGGTTCGAACTTGATAGTTTAGTGTATTTTATCCTTTAACTTCATCCCGAAGGGTGGTGCCCCGAGGTCTTCATCAATTAAAGTCATTATTTATGATTATCTTTGATAATCTTGATAGCCCAATCTAATTTATTGCACATACACAGCTTGGTGCCCCTTTAATCATGGTAAACCCCCACAGAGTTACATAATTTAGTTTAGGATCTATTTATAGGCTTGATTAATAAATTTTTAATGGTTGTCTGGTGAAGTAATACAAAACTTGTGTCCACTGACTTGAGCATACATGGTTCCAAAGCTGTGGTATACATGAATAATTTTAACCCCTTTATGCAGAGTAATCCCATAGTGATCACCATGTGTTCATGTTTGTCATATTTTACCTTTAAAATGTATTTTCAAAATGTGATCCACAGATTGGAGAGTGAATGCTGGTGCAGTTAGCTGCCGTTACTCTCCGGGTCCCTTTTACTGTTCTTAGTAAATTTTTGACTACTGAATTTGCAATGTTGTAATCTGATCTGACCATATTGGCAAACAATTAGGTTATCCGGTGTGTATGTTTGGACTATCTTAACACTACCGGCTGTGTACTGGCGGGCTCCTGCTGTTTTTCTTTCCCAGAGCCCCCCTCCCTCTGGCTCATTATCGACACTAGATTAACAAGTTGTTTGTATAGTTTGTGCTTGCCTGGACTGCCCTCTCTTTCATCCTCTGTCCAACAACAGAGTACTCCAATATACAGCTGCTGAGCTCCTGCAACTACGTTTCCTCCACCTGTCTGATCCACCACCAGCACTGCATCGTTGTCTGGACAGTGATTGTCATACCCATTGGAAGTATATCCACCGTGGATCCCAACGGAGTTTTCATATCGACAACTCCAAGCTAATACATTCCATCTGGTCTTCAACTCGTCATCCCCCAAAAACTCCAGAAGGAAAGTTGACCATAGTGTCATAGCCAGCCTAACCAGATCGACTAACGCCACCGTCCAACATGACCACAAAAGAGGTGGGTAGAGTAGCCTTAAGGTGTTTCTCAAGTAAGAGTAGCGTTACTTCAAAATAATTTTACGTAAAAGTAAAAAGTAGTAATTCAAAAAATTACTCAAGAGTAAAAAAATATTCAGTGAAAAAGCTACTCAAGTACTGAGTAACTAATCATAATTTTATTTGAGAAACAATGTAATCAGACTCTGTGGAAATGTGAGTGTGAAGCGGTTCTGGCAGTGCTTCCTCCCTGCCCGCGGATTCTCCCCACCGGCATCTCACGTGTTTTTATTGGCTGTTTTGTGTTGAGAGCTCGCTCTATCAGCCCTCGAGGTTGACCACGAGCAGTGTGGCGTCTCCTCGGGAGCTCGCTCCGCTTGGTGATAAGAGCGGGTCCCGCAGGTGCTGCGGCAGCCCGGCGAGGAGAAAAAGAATGGGAGGACACGGCTTATCCGCTAATTCCCACCCGTTTTCGGGACTGGAAGCCCGCATCGCGGCTTCTTCCGACCGGAACGGGAGTACGTGTTCAGAGGCCACACATTTTGTGTCTGCTGTCTGCACTGAGAGCAGGCTCTGTCAGCCCTGAGGGGTGTCTGCGAGCAAGGTAAGTGCCCTCTCTTGTTGTTTGTTGAAACAGTCTACCTGCATTTGGGATCCAGGAGCCGCGCTGAGCCTGCAGCGTCTTTCGCCCTGGATGTGGAGCCCACGCAGAGAGGATCCAGTTCAGAGGACCTGGATTTTCTGAGCGCGGGTGGCTCGTCAGCCCAGTCACTGCAACATGAGGAGCTGCTGGAGGCGATTTTCCCAAGAGAGGAAAATGGTGGCTAGGCTCAATATCGCCTGGCTAGCGGAGCAGCAGAACACTGCGTCAATCAGTGGGTGCAAGGAGAACGGCTAGGGCGGGGAGGAGCTGGCGGTGGTTTTATCGCCCAGGCCGCGTCCTCCCTTATGACCCCGACGTTGCCTAGTGGGCCTTGTCATACTACATTGACTTTAGTGGGCAAGGAATACAGGGCATGTTTGCGGGTATGCCCAGCTGACCTGCTTTAGGTCCTCGACTTGAGGGTGGACCACCTCAGTCTTCGACATCTCACAGCTCTTACATGCTGGCTCAGAAAGTGAGCGTGGCTCAGCATGCCCCTCCCCAGCAGTCGAGGGGCTCGCTCCAGCCTGCTCGACGGAGGCCTGAAAGGGAGAAGACGGCCCCCAGGGCCATGCTTCTCGCCCAACAGGCTTCCAAGAAGAGGCCCTGACTTGAGCGTCGGGCCTCGGAGGGCGCCCTCCCCATCGAGGTCGAGCACATGGCTGCTCCCCCATTGTGCCATCGGGAGCTCAGTCTCTTAACCCTGCCGCAAGTGGCGCTTCAGGGAGTGGCAAGTTCCATGCAACCGCTGCCTTTAGACCTGCACGTCGGGCCAGAGTTGCGTTCTCTACTGAGGCGTGTAGACGTTCTTTTCTGGTTAAATCCTGCCGTCCCAGCACTTCGGGGTACCGCAGCTCTCACATTGTAGGTTCGGGGTGCGGTCAGGCATACATGCCTGACCGCCTGATGCCTGATGCCTGACACGTACATGCCGATCCTCGGGGATTTCCCACCGCTGCTTCACTTCGGGTAACCGAGGCCGCCACTCCAGGTCCCCCAGGCACCAGCCTCGAGTGGTTGGTTCCCCTGAGGGACCCTTCTGCCTGCTTGAGAAGCTTCACCTGCCTGTCGCCCTGAGTTTGCGCACTGTCCGACAAGGTTACAAGCTTCGGTTCCGGTCCACACCCCCAAGAATCTGAGGAATCTTGGAAATAGGGGTTCGACCGAGTACAAGCATAGGTGATAGAGCGAGAAATACATTCTTTCTTGTACCATGGGGCCATAAAACAACTCCCACCTGAGGGATGCATACCGGGTTTTACAGCCGGTATTTCATAATCCTGAGAGAGACTTTTTAGATCTTCGTCACCTGAACCGTTCTCTGAGGAGACTTCGGTTCTGGATGCTGACGATCCCTATGATTGTGAGTCAAATTCAGTCCAAGGACTGGTTCGTAACAATCAACCTAAAGGTAGCATACTTCCACGTCTCTATCATTCCGGGACACCGAAAGTTTCTACGGTTTGCTTTACTTTTTACATGCTAAGTACATGTCAAAAGTAAGGTGCAGTAAAATTACTCTTAGAAGTACTTTTTTTTTCAAAAGGTTACTCAAGTAAGTGTAACGGAGTAAATATAACTTGTTACTACCCACCTCTGGACCACAATAATGTCAGTTTTATATTATTCAACATCTGCTCTCTTACGAGCAAGGGTTCTCTCCTCCAGGATCTTCAGTGCGATAGTAAATTCGATTTTCTGTGTTTGACTGAAACTGAAACTCAGACAAAGAGATTTGGGCCTATTGTAAAAGACAAAGCCTGTTTGTTCGTAATGAGGTGTGAACAGAAACCCAGACTCAACCCGGAACCAAAGCAGCCTCAGTTGATCCCTACTTTACAGGCTGGGATTGGCTGGGAAGCGCACAGGCCTAAAACCGGAATCCCGGCGTACGACAACGTCACCGAGTTCATAAAAGGGCTCGACGCATATCGGCCATCGTTTTTTCCCAATTGCAACTCATTGCAGCAGGGGGACACATCTGTCTCTCTCCGGTTAACGCCACATTACCTTGAGAAGACGACTTTAAATTCCCTAGGAAAGACAGATTGCTGCCTGGTTTGAGTCAACAGACTGTCAGTGTTTCGAGAAATACTTTTGGATCCCCGGCGTTCACCTGAACGCCTTTCCTGCAGAAGGAGCCGCCGCTCATCACGAGCCACCGTTCATGGAAGAGCCCCGCCACAGCTGCCGAAGAGCCGAGTGCTAGTGCCGCCGCCTTCCCCGACGTCTACAGCGCGCCCGCCGGTGGATATTTGCTAATCTACGGAGCCACTGATCACGGCATCCCATCTCCGGTTAAAACAGACTGGCTAGATTGCTGGACACAGAGTAAAGTAAGGGGTTAAATTGTGTCTGGGCAGAGTTTAGATATTATAACTGGGTGGTATTTTCATCGAAGCTTTATTGTTGTGAATTGTGTTTGTTTACATTGCAAACCGTGGCCGTTGCGCCGCCACCTGTTGTGCTATTTTTAGCTGTGTTAGTCCAGCTCTAGCTGTTGCTCTGTGGAGCTAACATTAATAAACAACTTCATCAGACTTAGGTCCAGTAATAAGACGCAGATGGAAGTCTGGTCGGATTACTGTGGATGAAGTGAGCTATTAACGTTTCCCACAGCGTCTGAGATTCTCTTGCTTCTCTGTGTGTTTTTCTTTTTGCCTTAGAAGTTACCGTGCTTGTGCTGACCATGCCTGTAACGTAAACTGCTAGCCTAGCTCTGTGGACCTGACAGCGTGTTTGTAGCCAGCTCAGTAAACGCAGCTGCTGTACGTGAAAGTCTGCAGCCGCTGTTACTGAGAAGCCACCGCCCTCATCCACAGCGCTAGGATCTCGTCTTTCTTTGTGTGAGCAGACCCGGCTGACCACCATTTTGTATGGACCTCCCCTTGTTCAGTTTCTCGGGCTGCCACCATTTTGTTTCTAGGGGTCGCCTAGCAACCCCTCCTCCCCCTCTCTATTGTCCCCACACAACACACACACACACACTCTCTCTGATCGGCTTGCTGATTGTATATGCTTGTTTGTTTAGTTTAGACTATAGTGATTGTTAGCTGATGTTATTGATTCCTAATCAATGATAAGGTAAAATAAACGTTATTGTATATTTTAAAGAGCAGTTGCCTGTGGTTTTTGTGCATATTTGTTGTGGTAATAGCTTGTTTCGATAGCTAGTGCTCGGATTCACCCTTCACTGTCCATTATTAATGTACGGTAATATTCTATTATCAGCATTCTAGGTGGATAGCTACCTTTGAGACTGTTTTCACGTTTGGTTATTAATTCCTGGATTCCAGTTGGTGCCCCGTAATTATTGATCTATATTAATAACTTAATAACATTAAGTTCCTTATTAATATTCATGAATAATATTTGATATTTTATGTTAATAACCAAACCTACCCTACCTGAATCCCAACACTCAGGTCTTCTTATTCTATACACCTTACTGCACCACCCGCCATTTGACCACCATTGGGTTTAGAGCCTTCAGCCGCTCTGCTCTGTATCTGGAACAACTCCCTCCCACCAGATGTCCATAACATTCTCTTCCAATTTTCAAATCTCTAAAAACACATCTGTTTAAAATGGCATATTCAGTTTGATCTCTGTTCAACTGTTCATTCCAGTCTACCAGACTGTATATCCACTACTGATTTTATGCATTGTAACTTTGCTCTTTTTGTTATTTTATTGATTTATTGTTACATTTTTAATTACTTGTTACACTGTCATTGAATTCTCTCTTGTAAGGTGACCTTAAGTGTTCTGAAAGGCGCCTATAAAAAAAAAGAATTATTATTATTATTATTATTATCAATGGGATTTTATATAAAGTACATAGTCTTATTTTTGCTTCTTACTGGTGGAGTCCAACCATTTGTGTCACGAGCTTGAGGGAGAGTGCAGACAGTCGAGGAAGGCAATATGGTGCAATCAGAAAAGTAATACAAAACTTTAACAAATCAAGAATTCAAGGATTGGAGCAATCTGAAAAACATTACAGTCATGCAGGATTGAGCTGGACATATTTTTATTTAATTGTTTTTCAGTTCTTGCTGTATAGAGTGTTCATTAAGTTGTTATCCCCATTCAATCTCTCTGAATTTACTTTCTTGTCAATGCAGTTGTATTAAAAAAAAATCAAGAAGAAAAGGTCTTTAGAGACACGAACACTAATATTTGATTCTGAAATTACTTTTGAAATTCCCACATTCTTAATAAATTAGAATAATTCTTAATTTTTTCTAGATTGCTTAGGAGTATCATCACTGTATAAAATATACATTCACCACAGCCTTCCAGGGAATCCAGTTATTAAAGGGCGATGGTACCATTTCACAGTTATTTTCCTGACAGTTATTCAGCACATCAATCAACAACTCCACCCCCCTCTATCAACCTTACACCACTGTCAGCCAGTCAAACAGAAACAGACAGAGATAAAGAAACAGATCAGAGGTGAACACCAGTGGAGAAAGACAGAGCTGACTAAATAGGTCTATTTGCAGGTGGTCAGAGTGAGAAAGAATAGGAGGAAGGGAAAGGGAGAGGTAGGGGTTAGAGACAGAAAGTGATCTAAGGGCTCTAATTGCTGGATAGAGAAGAATGGGGCTTTGAAAGGGAGGGGCAGGATACACTGTAAAAACATGAACTAATACTGAATCCTTTGTTTGATGTACTCAGTTTTTCTGATTTAAAACTCCCTGAGACAACTTAAAACTTGTATGTTTGTGAACAATGATAGATTATCTAAACCATCTTATTTGGAGCTTAAAGTAAAAGTAAGCACATCTGAAATAATCTCAGTAATCCTTCATTATGCAGGAAAAGTGTGAGCTCGCCCAACATATTTCTCTTCTATCTCTATGCAAACATGCTTGGTCTTGTGCTCACATGGCTTCTCCTACCACTACTTTGCTGATGACACCCAATTATTTTTGTTGTTTCCCCAATCTGAAGATTCAAATTTCAAGTTCTTTATTGTCATAATGGACTACCTCATATGCGGTCAACATTTCCACTGTGTAGCTTGGGGCCAGACCCCAAGACATAAGAAGATAATATATATATATATATATATATATATATATATATATATATATATATAACTGTTTTAGGCAGGTGTTCAGTAATGATAAAATTAATTAAAGCTGCAAAAAGCGAGCCCTCACACCTGACTACAAGTAGGGTTGTGCCAAAGCCGTGTTGTCATAGGACAGTTGACACACCTCTGAATTTTCATATGTTTTGGATGTTGCAGGAAGGAGTTAAACATCACTTTCTGTGTTGGCTATTGATGCTATAGGGTATGGAAAGCCAAGTGGCTCAAAAACATCTCAGAAATGTAGTGTACAATCCAACAAGCACGTTACAAAAACGCCTCGGCAGGTGTTAATTTGCGCCTCAGCAAAGCATCAAATGCACCTTGGCTACTTGTGTTTCCTGGGTAGGTTACAATTGCTGACTGGGAAGGTTATAATTGCTCCCTGGGTGTACATTTTCATATTTAAAAAAACAAACAGAGTAGCTGTGGTGGAAGGAGCAAAGGAATTATTGGAGGAGAGGGGATCGTGTAATGGTGGACACAAAGATACACAACAACAATACTTAAAGTCGTGATACGGTGGTCAAGGTCATGCTCCTGAATTGCTGCCTGGGCAGGTTATAATTGTCGCCAGCATGATCGGCCAAAATTAAAGCTACAAGCAGCAACGAGCAAAGTCATTTCAGCTTGATTAAATCAGTTTGAAAGAAGGACTGAGACCAATCACACGTATTCCATCATCAGATCGAATTATTTAAGCGGTAGTGCTGCAGGTTCACTGCAAACGACATTAAACTCTGTTGCCCCTCTCAAAAAGAAAAGAAGAAAAGAAAGAAGGTTAGCTCCATTGTATAATACCCAAACTGGCAAATTAAAGCAAGAATCACAAAAACTTGAAAGTAAATGGCATTCCAACTACCTGGAAGAATCTCATTTAGCCTGGTAAGATAGTCTTAAAATATATAGTAAGGCCCTCCGTAATCCCAGAGCAGCCTCCTACTCATCATTAATAGAGGAAAATAAAAAACAACCCCAGGTTCCTTTTCAGCACTGTAGCCAGGCTGACAGAGAGCCACAGCTCCATTGAGCCATGTATTCCTATAGCCCTCAGTAGTAAGGACATCATGAACTTCTTTAATGATAAAATTTAACTATTAGAGACATATCAACCCCGCCCCTTTTATTCAACCCCCCAAATCCCCCCTCCTTCCCCAACAAAAAATAAAAATTAAATGAATTAATTAATTGATTTAATTAAATAATTTAAAGTTAAAAATAATAATTAATGATAATAATAATAATATAATTATTATTATTATTATTAATTGAAAATATGATTAATAATAATAATAATTATTATTGATTATTTTTATTTTTATTTAAAGATCGGGGATGGTAATGAGTGAAAAGGGTGAATTGCGTTATACGGAAATTTCATGAAACTAAATAGATGAAATTAAACTTTGTATCTTGACTTACTTTAAAGTGCATATTCGTCACTCTCCCCCCTCCTGTCTCTCTCCCTGTCTGTGTCTCAGCTGTGCTGTGTGTACGTGACCCCTCCCCCTCCCATGTACAAACAACCAGGAGTCTTTATAATTGTGGGAAAAACCCTTTTACTATACTGTAAGGTTGTTACATTTCAGTACAAACTACAAATTTCTTTAGTTTAAAGAAAGCTTTAGAAGCCCTTAAAATAAAAGAAACAGAATGAATTAAAATTTCCCAAACCACGACTGAAGCAGCAGTTTCAGTAGAATAGCATAAGACCAGATAAAATTCAGTCTTTCCTACAGTTGAAATTACCATTCTCACATGTGTTAAAAGGAGTCTTGCTATCTCCCTTTTTCTCATGAGTCGTGTGCTGTGTGAAGTAATGTTTTCGGCCTTTTATACTCCGCCCCTGCCCCACTCTCCAATACGCATAGGGTTTGGACTTTTTGGACTAATCTGAAACAACGGCGTCCGTTTTTCAAATCATATTGCATTCACAAGACAAGACAAAACTTTAATGTGAATTTAGGGCTTAATGTCTATTTCTCTCTCTTTTATAAATGTAACCCTTTCATTTGAATACAAGCTATAAACAGCGAGTAAATGCTACGAGCAGGGTGAGTATTTATTCCAGTTATAGGCGGATAAACCAAACAAATCCGCAGGCAGACAGCACCAACACATCGGAGGAGGACAGGGAAACACATTCAGCCAACAAGACACAGGCGAACATAATCAGACAAAAAACAGGAAATAACCGACCTAAACTATTTCAAAATAAAACAAGAACTCAGCGGTACAACGAACTGAAAATGTATAGCCTACCACCTATCTTCCATCCACCTGTTACCCACAGTCATCGTGACGACTACACAACAGCCTCTGTGTAATCAGAAACCTATATTCCCAACTGTGTTATCAGAAGGGGTCTTGCATTCAGTCACAAGACAAAACTTTAATGTGGGATAATATAATACTTTTTTTTACCTTGTTACAGCTTAACCACGAACAAAAGCTAAATTGTCTTTAATGTAAAAGAAGAATGGTCACTTTAAACATTGTGTGAGTAATTTGGGTGACTTACTCTAGATATAGACAGGAATATTGTCCTTTATGTGTATTGCATTCTTTTAAAAAAAACACATGAGTATAAAATAAAGTAAAACTGTTTTGTACACCTATGTAATGTAATAATCATTATGCAGTATAAAATAGAGCAAACAGTCTTAAAAATTGGCTATCCAAAATTACCAGGATGTATGAATGTCACATTATTTTGAGCCATTATATTTGCAAAGTCAACCTATATGTAGCCTTAACCACAATAATGTGGTATGTAAATTTTTTTTGTACACCTAAGTGTAAAAATACAGTTGACCAGGCTGTATGTATATTGCGAAGTTTAAGGAAAACCACAGAAACACCTCTGTTGACACAAAAAAAATCTGAAATTAAGGCTGTCTGTTTCTCTCTCTTATTTTAAAAACTACCCCTGCCTGGAATGTATTTGAATATAACACACTATAACACACACACACACGCACATCCAAATGTATGTCTTTGATTAATCCAATATTTAGAGCTTGACTCTGCGTGTCTTGGGGTCTATCTCCATGAACATTTTCAGCGCTGAGGTTTAGTCACGAAAAGGCCTATGTATTGTTAAAGCTTAAGTCATGTTATAATTTATAAAAACATGACGGCTGTCACAGACATCTCGGCGAGATCCGCTAAACCCTTAGAATTTATCAAAAACTATCCAATCTCAAACTGCTATCTGCTCCCCACCTGCAGTCGCGACGATTTTTATCATTCCCTCCTTGAGGAAGCGTGCCCTAACAGCACCCAAATTAAGCAGAAATCCTATATAAGCCATGAAGACCACCGGTTTAAATCATTGGACGGCCCAAGCACCCCACTACCATGTCTTGGTTAGCAGAGAATGGTAGGGACTCGTTTTCTCAGCAAAGTTAAAAAAGCTCTGCAGATCTCATTCAACCTGTTTTTTCGCTTTTGCAGTTTTGGCAACAAAAACTCCAACAAATCAACAAGGTAAGTTTAGCCTCTGTTATTACTCTGCAACCAGTTATTCTATATTTTCCTATATCATATTTGAATTGTTTTCACAGGACTTTATCATCAGAAGCTGTACACGACATCAGAGCAGAATGTAACAACGCATTTCGGTGAGTATATTCAATTTAAACAAGTTTTATTAATACACTTTTGTATGGCTGGATAGAATTTTTCATTTCACATAATTTAGACTTTCGGGAAGGGGGTTATGATCAGTACTTCGCAGCTGATGCATACCAGCAGCATTGCACAGATTTTTTGAAAGAAAAAGCTTTGAGATCTGCTGTACCGGAGGAAGAAGTCCACCGGTAGCACCAGAGTATAGCGAAGTCTACCGTTAGAACCATAGATTCAACCGCGGTCCTTCGCTACCCTGAATATCGAAGAAGAGAGAGAACTGCTGATACTACGGATATCTGTTCAACCAGCTGTAAGTTTTAAAAATTGTTTATTCAACTTAGTTAATTCCAGAAGGCTATCCAACAGTTTAAACTATTTTAAAGTTAAAACTAGCTTGATGGGGATAGAAATTGTATGACATTTAGCCTACTTGTTAAATTTCTGAATCAACCCTAACTATATTTTAAAAAACACCATAATCAATTTATTTTATGTTGTCACTTGACAAAACGTTACTTAATGACTTAATGTGAATTTAGTGCTGTTAGTTAGCATAGCACTTTACCAACGAGGGTCTTTTCAAATCTTTAAAAGCTATAACAGGATGGCCACTTTATGGTTTTCATTTCTTTTGTACTACGGAGTTCTTGTTTTATTTTATACACAAACAGCATCTTTACAATTGTGGAAAAACCAACTTTTACTATACTTTAAGGTCGTTACATTTCAGTGCAAAATGTACTCTTTAGTTTTAAGAAAGCTTTAGAAGCCCTTACAGTGAAAAACACGAAGTTGAATGAATAACAATTTCCAAACAGCAGTTTCATGAAAAAAAACTAAATAGATGATGTAGTGCAAACTATATTTAATAATCAAGTTATTTTCTGTAGTCACATGACAAAACATGAATTCAGTTCAGTTGTAAGACTAACTGACGCTGACGCTATGGGGAAAGCCCTCAGCATCTGAATCTCTATACAACTTAGTCCAATATTGATTGGCTTAACGTCAACACGTGGGTAACCAGAGGTTACAAAGGGAGCTGGCTTCACTGTTGTCGTTAGCCTTCTGATCGAATGAAGCCTGCTGCTCACAGGCATGCCGGAAGTATGGCAGCGAGATGCAGCGTCTCGTTCCCTATCAGGGTACCATGGTTGCATATTTAACCTGGAACATTCCCTTTCAAGGGAACTTCGATGCTGCGTCAGCTGACGCTATGGGGAACGCAGTGCTTAAGGGATGCCTGTCCGAGTGTGAAGCCAACAAAGGCACACTATAGGGCAATAGCGCCACTGACCCCGAATTATTTTAGCGGTCTAGGCTATAGAACCTCACAACCACCAAGCTTTGGAGGATACCATACTTCGTGTGGAGTGGGCTCTGATAGACAGAGGTGAAGGCAATCTGAGCACCTCGTAAATCATCGTGATCGCCTCAACAATCCACCTGCTAATGGAGTGCTTGGTAGCTGGGCAGCCCTTGCGAGATGTCCTACGGACATAAATCTTGAGGGCTCTGACCGGACAGAGCAGTCGTTGCTTATTGTTCTGTTCTGCCTACACTGAAGAAGGATGGAATGCCTGCAGGACCACCAGCCGGGCCACCTCAGTGGGTACTTTAGGATGCAGGATGGCTCTCACTGCACCCGGAACAAACTCCATGCAAGCAGGGGCCACCAACAGGGCCTGTAGATCTCCCACTCTCTTGAGAGAAGTGATGGCCAGCAAAAATGCCAATTTTAAGGCCAGACACCTGTCTGAGGAATTGTCCAATGGCTCGAAGGGTGCTGTGGTCATTCCATCTAGCACCACTGTCAGATCCCACGAAGGGACTCTGAATCGAGCTGGAGGCCTCATCCTCAAGGTACCACAGAGGAAACTGATGACAAAGCGGTGCTTCCCTAGCAAGCAGCCATCCACCATACTGTAGAATGCTGCAATCGCAGCCACATACACCTTAAGTGTAGTGGGGGAGAGTCCAGCCGAAAACCGGCTTTGTAGAAACTCCAGCACAGGAGCCACCTGGCATTGAACTGGGTCAAGGTGGTGCTCTCAGCACCACATAGTGAAAAGCTTCCACTTGCTTGCAAACAGTTTTTTCATGAAGGGGGCTCTAGAGTGTAAGATGGTCTCAACTACCTCAGTAGATAGACCACAGCTTCAACCTTCCTGGTGGGGGATGAAATATTTCGCCCTCGCCCTGTGACAGCAGGTCCCTCATAATGGGAATCTCCCACAGGGGGCCTTCCAGAAGGGCTACCAGAGAGAGCAACTTTCCCTGGGACCACAAGAGGATCTGGTGCGCCAGTCTACACAGAGGGCACGACTTCAGACTTTGTCGACTTATATAGACCTTGTGCTGAGCGGCCGTCCTGGACCGCGCCCCCTCCCGTGCTTGAGGCGTCCACCCCAGCAACAGGAACGCCTGACCAAGGAACACATGCACCTGCTTGTAACCTTTATCAAGCGGAAAGGATTGCTCTTTGGGGAAAATCTTGTGCTCCTGAGCCACCACTGCTGGTGCCTCATGTGCAGTAACCCAAACGGGATCACAGTGGATGCTGCTGCCATAAGGCCTAACAGTCTTTGAAACTGTTGAGCAGTGAGATGTCCGTCTAGCTGCACCCTGAACACCACGGTCAGGATTGGCTTGACACTTGTGGGAGACAATTGTGCCCGCAGTGTAACCGAGTACCACACTACTCCTAGGAACATGATCCTCTGTGTTGGAGTAAGCATGCTCTTGCTCGCATTGAGCCTCAACCCTAAGCATCGCATGTGTGCAAGTACGACATCTCAATATTGTATTGCCGCCAGACGAGACTGGGATAAAATCTTATAATATTGGTAAGCTTTGCCCCCAAAAGCGAACCTTTGAAACTTCAGGTGTCTCGGAATGATAGAAACATAGAAGTGCTTAGATCCTTAGATCAATTGTGACAAACCAGTCCTCGGACTGAATTTGACTCACAATCATAGGGATCGTCAACATCCTGAAACGAAGTCTCGTCAGAGAAGATCTAAAATGGGACGCAATCTCTCTTCGGGATTATAAAGTACCGGCTGTAGAACCCGGCATGCATCTCCCAGGTGGGGACCTGTTCTATGGCCCCTTTGTTCAAGAGAGAATGTATTTCTCGCTCCATCACCATTGCTTTGGGACCGTGGGACACAGAGTAGTGGCCTCAGTTACCCGAAGTGCTGCAGCGGCGGGATATAAGCTTGTCGAGCGCGAAGCACAGGTCCATCTTCTCCCTTTCACGTCTCCGCTGAGCAGGCTGCAGTGAGCCCCTCGACCACTGGGGAGGGGCACGCTGCGCTATACTCGTATTCTGAGCCAGCATGTAGGAGCTGCGAGATGTAGATGGCTGTGGTGGTCCACCCTCAGCCCTGGCCCAAGTCCTCTGGTGGTGGGGGTTAAACCGCTGGAAGGCCGCTGTCTGCTGGCCACTGGAAGACAGACATGCTCCGGCCTGACCTGCTGCCATGTAAGCCTTGCCCGTTAAAGTAGACGTAGTGCGGCATGGCTTACTAGGCAACGTCTTAAGGGAGGACGTGGCGTCTGGCAATAAATATGCCGCCAGTGTCTCCTCGATACCTGGCATGACGCCATAGCTGTTTTCCTTGCGCCCACCGATCAACTCACACTGGCGACCTGTTGGGCTAGAAAGCCGTGCAGAATATGGCTTGGCCCAAGATTCCGACACCTCGGTGTGGACATCCGGGAAGAACAGTAGGTCCCAATGTGGGCATGGAGGTGGGGCTAGAAGGAAACGCTCATCGAGCTTACCCCGATGAGTGTCCTGCTGCTCTGCTGAGCAGGCGATATTAAGCCTAGCCACCTCGCAGGAAACCACCTCTTGCAGTTTCTCATTCTGCAGTGACTGGGCTGACGAGCCACCCACGTCACTGCCTTCTGCTCCTAGGACATCCAGTTCCTCTGAAATGGAGTCTCTCTGAGCAGGCTCCACATCCAAGCGGAAGTATCCACTGACTGTATGAGGAATCCTCTGTTTAAGTACGATAAGCACAATTTTCCTAATGACGCGGGCTTTTCGGATCCCGAAAGTGGGAAAAAGAACTAGTGGACGGAGGCTGAGAAAAGGTCGGCGCCATCTCGCCCTCATCCCCTAGGTCCTGGAGAAACTCGGAATGCGCACAGCTAGCCCTCTTGAGGGCTGCTAGTGCATGCTCTCTTCCCAAGCAGCTAACACACATCTCCTGTGTATCACCATCGAGAATATAGCGCAGGCAGGGATAAACGCACCGCCGAAAAAGGTTCATTTTTGCCAGACCCAGAGAGCGCTTGCTGAAGATCAGAAGACTGACGACAACAGTGAAGCCGGCTCCCTTTGTACCCCTGGTTCCGTCGGCGTACGTCACGTGTTGATGTTAAACCCAATCAAGATTGGTCCAAGTTGATACAGAGATTCAGAGGCAGTCACGCTGAAGGCGTTCCCCATAGCGTCAGCTGACGCAGCGTTGAAGTTCCCTTGAAAGGGAACATATGTTTGTTAGGGTTTGGATGAGGTAAGGAGGACCCAGATGCAGACAGTAACTGAGGAGTGGAGTCTTTATTGTCGATTACCGGAAGGTAGACAGGCGAACTCGGATAACAGGCCGGAAGACCGGAAGACAGGAAAACTAAGGAGCATGACTAAATCCACGTCGAGAAGAACGTAGGAGAGAAAACCACGGGAGGGCAGACACATCGGAGGAAAACACATCAGGAAGGCAAGCACCAACATACAAACAGACATACAAGGCAATGATCCCACACAAAGGTAGGGAAACACACGAACTAAATACTCTCAGGGGAGGTGAAGACAACGAGGCACAGGTGCAGGACAAACACAGGTGAACACAATCAGGGAATCAGGGACAGGAAGTAAGGAAGGCCAAGACCGAGGGAAACAGACATCTACCAAAATAAAACAGCAAATAACCAGACTGAAGCAAAAAACATGAACTACAGGGAAAAATACAAAATAAGACCAGAATAAACACTAGGCGAACTAAGGCAACCTCGGAACAACCAGAGTCTACACACACCCCCAAAACACACCTCATAAGACCCACGACATGACAATGTTACATGAAATAGGAATCTGTTTTCCATTTTTTCACTCTAGTTTTTTATGGATTCTCTGAGAAAACCTAGCCAATTTCTCCCTTGACATCTTGTACAGCATGTGGAATGTACAAGCTGCAGGTTGCAACTGGTGCCACCTTGCGGTTTAAAAATATGGCAAATGAGCTTTGATTGGCTCATTTACCCCAGCAGAACTCTGTATTTACACTCAATTTTGCATGTCTACATACTATTGTCAAAACTGTTAAAATTAGGTTAAAAAAGTTAACACAACTAAAAAGAATTGCAAAAATAAAAATGTACAAACCCCTAATTGGGACACTGAGCGCCTGCTTTCATTCCTTGGGGTGGGGTTAAAGGGGCAAGTTTTGTATTGCCTTACTGGATTTACTTTAATTTCATTTTGCATACTTACTACTTAATTACTCTATGCAAAAATGGCACAAAAAGCCAGCAACCAACAGGGGACACACAAGGAGAGGGAACACACCCCAGATTCTGGAGGTGGGATGGTGGCAGACCATAACAGTAACCTTATTTTTGTTGTAATGGAATTTTGGTTTATGCTAAAAAAATAATATTAATCTTTGACAATAGTGACAACTAATTGTAATGTTACCTTTTATCAATTATTTTTGTGGTCATTATATAATGAGTGAATGATCCGCACATTGATCTAACAGAGATCTTTATCAGGCATTGTCAAATTCCCATCAAAAAGCAGAACAACCAATATATAGACATAAACACATTCATTCATTCATTAATGACCGTGATCTGCATGATTGAGAGTCAATCTACTCTCAAGCTGGAACAATCAGAGCAGAGGTTGATAACACTATCTGATACTCCCACATGGCGGGACAAAGCATGCCTCCATGGAAAGGACAAATACCAATCATAAAGATCAATTTTGTACCACACATATTAAATCCAACAAATCAAAAGTTGAGTTCAAGATATAGCATAAATCATCCAGGAAAAAATACATGAAATACATTAAGCTGCACGAGTTGGCCACTGTCCAGGGTGTACACCGCCTAAGGCCCAAAACCACTGGGATAGGCTCCAGTCACCCCCAACCCCTAACAGGAACAAGCGGTAGACAATGACTGACTGACATTAAGCTGCAGTAATCAATTTTTTAAAATAAACAATAGGTCAAATTAACAGTCTATGGTAGTTGTGAACCCACAGAGAATCCTCACCATATCTACAGCTCTTCAGACCTTTTTAGCCTCTTTTAACTCCAAGTGCAGTGGGATAACTTCTCAAATAATGAAAACAAATACAGCCTAGCAGTTGGCCAGGATTTGTACTGATACCTAAAACAGGAAAAAACACATACAAAAGGAAGAGAATGTGCAAACCTCCTTTTCATTGTCTTCCTTCAGTTTGCTTTTTGACCCAGCACCTGTAGAAGTTTTTTGGATGTACATACGCTACACCCTGTTTATCATTATATAATGACTGACAAAGTGTTTCTTTTGGCAGACACATGTTGTCAGTGTATAGGAACAAGAGTTGATTCTGAGATGTATATTAAGTGTTTTGGTTGCATTAATGCAGTCTGAATATGAAATTAACTGTTGTGCTGAGCTGCATATCGGTGATGTGAACAGTGAGTATAGAGAAATGTGAGTAAGCAATTGTAAAATACTGTAATATGCTGATTGACCGTAGCCCACTTTTCAGTCCATCCGCGATAAAAGCAACCTCACCGGACGTTCTCTGTGTAGCACCAGTATGCATTTTTTAATCTTTCTCTGCCTGTCTTTTTCTCTTCTGCATGTGTACTATGTAGCTCCTGCAGTACCAAAATATTCTAAGGATTTGGTCATTTT
Organism: Coreoperca whiteheadi; assembly: GCA_011952105.1. Lineage (NCBI taxonomy): Eukaryota > Metazoa > Chordata > Actinopteri > Centrarchiformes > Sinipercidae > Coreoperca > Coreoperca whiteheadi. The sequence goes on from CM022474.1 coordinate 30,656,277, forward strand.
TAATCTTTATTGCACCCCTTCTCCTCCAGGATAAATCCCCTACATTTTAATAATGAAGTCTCCATCACTGTAATGAAGGTTTAAGTGTAATTGTGGCAGATCTGACTGTGTGCATGTGCGTGGACGGGATGCAGGTTTGTGTGTCTATCCAGCTGAGGATTACTGTGACAAAGTGAATAAGTCACTGCTTGCTTATTTGTGCAAATAAATACCTATTTATGTACTTTATTTACCCCTAGAAGTGTTGAGTTCTAGTTGTATGTGCTATTGGTAGTAGATGTATTAGTACTGTCGTAGTATTGCTTTCTGACCTGATGAAGATTCAAGTGGATTGAAATGTTGCCATTATTAAACTTTTGTGGCATGGCGTACAAGTGTGCAGCACTGATAGCACTTACGTGATATGCGTTTAAAGTTTATTAATATGGATCATATGCTCGTTGGTTTTGTATGTTGGTCAAAACTCAAGTCTTAAACATATAAACAGACAAATAACGTTAGCCTATTTAGTATAGTAATAATAATAATAATAATAATAATAATAATAATAACAGTGGATTACCACTATATTAATGTTCAACATATGGATCTGAAACCTACTGGCGTCTAGACAGTTTTTACTGGCCTGCACTCCAAACGTTATCAGTATTATTAACAGCTATTATTTACCCATTTAATGTGTAATATTGCAGGATTGCAAAGATGTTTTCCAGTATCAGACAGAATTGTCAGCTACACTCAGTCAACTCATGGAGTGGGTGGATTCAAAGGCAATTTAGCTAGACATTGCATGTTTGGGTTCTGATGCACAGTAGGTTTGCTTATTGTCACATTATTGTCAGCCTGACATGTTATGGTGCTGAAATTGTGTATTTGCTTGTTACACAGGCTCAGAATGAGAGCATATACTTATTATTCTGTCAATAAACCTTTGTGCATCATCAAATCATTTTACTTGTAATGTTAGCTAGCTAACGGTAACATTAACGTTACTTGAATAACATTAAACAATAATAAAGCAGAATCACTTATTCCCCGCTCCAGAACGCTCTGTGTCTTCTTAATGGCTACCCATAGCCCAGGAACTTTTCTAGAAAAGTGCGTTGGTCTGTTGGTTTTCCATCAACAAAGTTTCGGTGGATTTTTCAAATTTAGCACTTTTACTCCCTAGGTGGTGGATGCATAATTCATAAGGGGCTCCACAGCATTGTGAACGGGTAAGAGGACGATGTTCAAAACATTTTGGTTTAAAACATCTTTTCTCTTCCTCCAGTTGTTGGGGCATTCTTTCACAGAGCAAGCTGTGCTGCTCATGGCTAACTTTTTAGTGAGTAACGTGAAAGGATTATAAAGCTCACAACGCTAAACAAACTACTTCTGCTCTAAAACGGAAGTAAGATTACAAAATGATGCAATGCGGAAGTAACTAAGAATAAAGTGAATAGGCTACATTGTATTAATATTTCACCACAACTTGATGTCATGGCCACAGACGGCTACTTGAACTAAAATAATTTTACGTTTTGTCATCATATCTCTTTGTTTAGAGTACATTATTGTCAAAGGCGTCAGTTGGCCATGAGAGAGAGTTTGTAACCGTTACTGCTCACGATTGCTAACGCTTACGTTAGTCGCCATATGTGATCATGTCAAACATCCTAGTGAAACAAATTAAATAACAAATGAAAAGGTACACGACTCACCTCAAACACACGGACAGATGCTGTTCAGGATTTATTGCTTCTCTGTACTTGGTGTTGTTTCTTGATGAAAGGGGGCACCATTTCTGGGAGCGCTTCAAACTGCCGACCAGTCATCATAAAATAGACCCTGAAGCATCCATGGTAAATTGTTAGCCCCTGTACCAGTCAATGATACTTTACGCTCTGCTTTCTTCTTTGCAATAATGGATGTACTCAATGTTTCCTCTTTTATTAAGACAAAAGATATATTACAAACTCGTCATCGCTACTGCTGCTTCTTGAAGACTCCATGACAAGGATGATGATTAGGCCTATGTGCGAAGCTTTATTTTCGGTGGAATGCACGGAGCGTGAATATTGGTTTTGGACTTTGGTGTGAAAGGTGTGAATGCGAAAAATCTTTAGCAGATTTTCTGCATTTTCGTTTCATTTTTTCGTTTCGTCCCTGGTGTGAAAAGACCTTAATGGAGAAAATAATCAGCAGATGAATCCATAATGAAAATGATAATTAGTTGCAGTCCGATTTATTTTATTTTATTTACCTTTATTTTACGAGGAATATTCCTATTAAGATTCAAAATCTTTTTTACAAGGGAGTCCTGGCCAAGACAGCAGCAAACTTAAAATTAAAACAATAAAGAGTCAAAACAAACAGCATAACAGTTTCACATAAAAGAAACAAGCCGACAGACTTGAAAAGAACAACAGATTACATCAAACAGTTTAATTAGCAGTGTTCAGTAACAGGACATGTGCATTCCGTGGTCAAGTAGTCCTTGATCCTGTTTTTAGTCTTGCTTGCTAAAAAAAATTGTTTTAATTTAAGGTGTTGCTGTAGCTTACACCAAGATGAGGGTGCAAAAACTTTGGTAGGCAATTGCTCCAAAGACACTGCAAGATCGAGGAATGACCACGTGACTGAAAGTTACAACTACTGATAGTTTTTGATATCAGAAGAGAACATAAATAAGCAGGCAGTTCATGTTAAATGGCCTTATAAAGACAGATTTACCAGTGCTACATTCTACTGTTGTATAAGGAAGACAAACGTACCAGGTTACGTAGGTAACCATGGTTCCCTGATAGGGAACAAGACGCTGTGTCAGCTGACGCTATGGGGAACGCCTTCAGCGTGACCGCCTCTGAATCTATGTATCAACTAGTCCAATCTTGATTGGGTTTAACGTCAACATGTGACGCACGCCGGCAGAACCGGAGGTTACAAAGGGAGCCGGCTTCACTGTTGTCGTCAGCCTTCTGATCGACTGAAGCAAGCCCCTCACAGGCATGCCGGAAGTATGGCAGCTAGACGCAGCATCTCGTTCCCTTTCAAGGGAACTTTAACACTGCGTCAGCTGACGCTATGGGGAACGCAGTACCATTCCTCCTTGGTGAAGGGATGTCTCTCAGAGTGTGAAGCCAGCAGGGCACACTTCAGAACAAGAGAGCCACAGATCCCAGATTATTTAAGCGGTCTAGACTGTAAAATCTCACAAAGGTGTGAGGTGAGGACCATCTCGCAGCATCGCATATATCTGAGAGGGGGGTTCCCGACCACCAAGCTCTGGAGAATGCCATACTCCGTGTGGAGTGGGCTCTTATGGACAGAGGTGAAGGCAAATCGTGCACCTCGTATGCCGAAACGATAGCCTCAACTATTCACCTGCTAATAGTGTGTTTGGTAGCCAGGCAGCCCTTACGAGGAGGCCTGAAGCACACCAGCAATTGGTCCAAATTGCACCACTGCGATGTCCTCCAGACAAAAATCTCCAGGGCTCTGACAGGACAAAGCAGTTGCAGCCTACCTTCCTGTTCTGTCGACTCTGAAGGAGGATGGAACGCTTACAGGACTACCGGCCGGGCCACCTCAGTGGGTACTATAGGTACATAACCTGGCCTGCGATGCAGGATGGCTCTAACTGTGCCTGGAACGATCTCCAGGTAAGCAGGAGCCCCCGACAGGGCCTGCAGATCTCTCTTTAGAGACGTCATGGCCAGCAGGAATGCCACCTTTAAGGCCAGACACCTGTCTGATGCATCGTCCATATGCTAGAAAGGTGCTGTGGTAAGCTTATCTAGCACGACTATCAGATCCCATGGAGGGACTCTGACTCGAACTGGAGGCCTCATCCTCACGAAGGAAACTGGTAACAAAGCGGTGCTTCCCAAGCAAGCAACCATCCACCAGACTGTGGAATGCTGCTATCGCAGCCACATACACCTTAAGTGTAGTGGGGGAGAGTCCAGTCGAAAACTGGCTTTGGAGGAACTCCAGCACTGATGCCATCAGGAGCCAGATCCACAGCTTCAACCTCCCCAGCTGGGGATAGAATATTTCGCCTCGGCCCTGCGACAGCAGGTCCCTTCTGACGGGAAACTCCCATGGGGGGTCATCCAGGAGGGCTACCAGGCCCGAGAAACAGATTCTGGCAGGCCAGAATGGGGCCACGAGCAACAGCTGGCCCCCTGTCCGGCAAATCTTCTCTAGAACCCCCAGGAGAGGAGCAATCGGGGGAAATGCGTACAGCTGTAGCCTCGGCCACGGCTGCACCGTGGCATCCAGCCGCAGGGGCGCTGGATCGACAAGGGAGAACCAGAGGGGGCAGTAAGCTGGAGGCGTCTGTCGAGAGTGTGCGACGGTGATACACCATTCCCAGCACTGGGCCCTGGGTCAGGAACACCAGTTGTCTCCACCTGTCTAAGGCACGCATGCACCTGCGTGTAATCTTGATCAGGCGAAAAAGGATTGCCCCTCTGGGAAAATCCTGTGTCCCTGAGCCACCACTGCAGGTGCCTCATGTGCAGCAATACAAGCGGAATCACGGTAGATGCAGCAGCCATGAGGCCTAACAGTCTCTGAAACTGCAGTGCAGTGAGATGTCGGCCTAGCTGGACCCTGAGCACCATGGTCAGGATCGACTCGAAGCGCGCGGGGGACGGTTGTGCCCGCAACGTGACTGAGTCCCACACTACTCCTAGGAACGTGATCCTTTGTGTTGGAGTGAGAGTTCACTTGCTCGCATTGAGCCTCAACCCTAAGCACTGAATGTGTGCAAGTACAACATCTCGATGCCGTAGTGCAGTGAGAAGGGACTGGGATAAAATCAACCAGACGTCTATATAAGAGCCAGTTCAGAGTCCATACACTCCATGACAGAGTGCTAGGCCAAAGGGAAGCACCCAATATTGGTAAGCTTTACCCCCGAAAGCAAACTGCAGGATCTTCTGGCTTCCCGGAATGATAGAGACGTGGAAGTACGTGTCATTTATATCTATTGTGACAAACCAGTCCTCAGACTGAATCTGTTACCAAAGTCTCCTCAGAGAACGGTTCAGGTGACAAAGATCTAAAATGGGTACCAGCTGTAGAACCCAGTATGAATCTCTCAGGTGGGGAAGAGAGAATGTATTTCTCGCTCTATCACCTGTGCTTGTACTCGGTCGACCCCTGTTTCCAAGATCTCTCGGAACTGAAGCTTGCAACCTTGTCGGACGGTGCACAAACTCAGTGCGACACGCCAGGTCAAGCTTCCCAAGCGGGGAGAAAAGTCCCTCAGGGAAACCAACTGCTTGAGGCTGGTGCCTGGGGGCCCTGGAGCGGTGACCTCGATTACCTGAAGCGCTGCAGTGGCGGAAAACCCCTGTACATGCCAGACTGTCCCCCGAACCTGCAATGTAAGAGATGAGGTACCCCGAAGCGCTGGTATGGCGGGAGTTAACCGGAAAGGAACGTCTACAGGCCTCTGTAGAGGATGCAACTCTGGCCTGACTGCTGCACGGCCGTGCAGGTCTAAAGGCAACGGTTGCACGGAACTCGCCACTCCCCGAAGCACCACTGGCGGCGGGGTTAGGAGGCTGAGCTTCCAAGGGCTTGATGGGGGAGCAGCCATGTTCTCGACCCCTAATTGGGGGCGCCCTCTGAGGCCTGAAGCTTGCATCCTCTGTATCCATCACCCCCCGTTAAGACCGGTATGTGCACTACATATAAAGAAATGTTGCAGTCACTCACTAAGCTTTTCACATTTACCTCACGATTGCAGAGGGCAAGCACCATACTCTACATTTTTCAGACACGTCTCCAGCACCAGCTTGGAGCAAGTTACAGACACAAGGCCAATACTTTCGCCACGGTCCCAGGCCAATCCGAGAACCAAGGAATGAAGCCGGCAGGTCCCAGTAGCAACCTCCAAATGCCCATGCACTCACTGATGCAGAGTCCGCTACACCCCCCAGCCTGATTTTGAAAAAAGTAAGTCCATTTAGTTAGCACAAGGGGCAGCTGTGGCTTTGTGGCAGAGCGGGTCGTCCACCAAACGGAAGTTTGGTGGTTCGATCCCGGCTTCCTCCAGACCATGTATCGAAGTGTGCTTGAGCAAGATACTGAACCCTAAATTGCTCCTGAGGCTGTGCCTCTGGTGTGTGAGCGTGTGAGAATAATTAGATTACTTTGTTGTTATGGGAGTTAGATCCTGTCATCAGTGTACGAATCCGATGAATGTGATATGTAGTGTGAAAGTGCTTTGAGTAGTCGGAAGACTAGAAAGGCGCAATACAAGTACAGTCCATTTACAATTACAAGCAATGCAAATCGGTAGTCCATCCTCAGTCTCAGTCTGCTTTTACATTAATGCATGAGTAATAATAATATAATTCATAATAGTATAACAATAACAGGGGACATGTTGCTACACCAAGTTCTGCCACACGGGCGCCTGTGGCTTTGTGGCAGAGTGCGTTGTCCACCAATCGGAAGGTCGGCAGTTTGATCCTGGCTTCCCCCATCCCACATGTCGAAATGTCCAGCAAGATACTGAACCCCATATTGCTCCCAAGGTGTGTGAGTGTGTGCGAATGGTTTGTTTACTTTGTATTAATGGGCAGTTAGCTCCTGCCATCAGTGTGTTGCAATGCAATATGTAGTGTATAAAGCGCGTTTAGTAGTCGGAAGACTAGAATGGTGCTATACAAGTACAGTACATTTACCATTTTACTTTAGTCATTTAAGTTATTGTCAATGAACAGCTGATGAAGAAACAGAAAGTGGAACTGTGCTGCTGTCTCTATGGTGGAGAGGAGGTGGTGTGACTCAATTATCCTTCCTTCACTTCACTTATTTGTTACAATCTACATTTTGTTCATAATTGTATATACCCTGTGACTGTTTGTTGTGAATCTATTCTGTACACACATCTATTGCATGTCTGTCCGTCCTGGGAAAGGGATCCCTCCTCTGTTGCTCTTCCTGAGGTTTCTTCTATTTTTGTCCCTGATTGGATTTTTGGGGGGAGTATTTCCTTATTCGAATCGAAGGTCTAAAGACAGAGGGTGTTGTTGTATTTAATGTAAAGTCCCTTGAGGCAAACTGTGATTTGTAATATTGGGCTATATAAATAAAATTGACTTGACTTTAAGTAAATTTTTCCTGATTATACTTATATACTTTTACTGAAGTAAAGGATTCCATGTGGATTCCACAAGTGTGTTTTAATAACATTGGCCAATGTGTTTTAATAACATTGGCCTAGACACCGACGCACCAAACAGGGCCTCTGGTTTAAGGGCCCTCGGTGTGGAGATCCAGGAAAACCGGTGGGGCTCGGAGAAAATGCTCATCGAGTTAACTCCAGCTGCTCCATTGGCCAGGCTTAACATTAACAGCGCGGGTAACCACCTCCAGCAGCTCCTCATACTGCAGGGACTGGGCTGTCGAGCTGCCGATGTAACTGCCTTCCACACTTAGCACGTCCACCTCCTCAGAGCTAGACTGTCCCAGCATGGGTCCCACATCCCGCGCAGAAGCAGCTGTGGACTCGCTGCGGACTTACAGCCCCCAAATGCGGGTGAAGGAACTAGCGGACGAGAGATGAGAAAGGGCCAAAGCCGTGTCACCCTTGTCCCCTAGATCCATCTGCAATCCCCACAAGTGCAGACTCAGCAGCCGCGGGCTCAGCACCACGCGGAGTGCAGAGCTGGCCGCTCTCCTCAAAGAGTGCCAGCTGAGAGCGGAGCGTCCTCATGGGAAGACGCTCACAATGCTCACAGTCAACCCCCTCGAGGGCTGACAGAGCATGCTCCTGACCCAAGCAGCTAACACACGTCGTGTGTCTCGCTGGTGGGGATTAAGTGCGGGCAGGGAGGCACACCCTGCAGAAATCGCTTCTTATTCGTCATATCTTCGCTAGAGACACAGAGCGCTTGCTGAAGATCAGAAGTCTGATGACAACAGTGAAGCTGGCTCCCTTTGTAACTTCCGGTTCCGTCGGCGTGTGTCACGTGTTGACATGGCACCAATCAAGATTGGACTAAGTTGTATAAGAGATTCAGATGCAGTCACGCTGGAGGCATTCCCCACAGCATCAGCCGATGGGTACCAACAGGATCCAGTTGACTGCCCCGTGGCTTCAGTGCTGGACTTCTTCCAAGGCCGGTTTTTGGCCAGGCATTCCCCCTCTACACTTAAGGTGCACGTGGCAGTGAGTGTAGCCGTTCACAGTTCTATGGATGACAACTCACTAGGAAAGCACCATTTTATCACATTTTTTTCCCGTGTTATCCTGAGGATAAGGCCTCCAGCTCAGGTTAGGATTCCTGCTTGGGACCTAACCTTGATGCTAGACTGTTTGTCCGTCCAAGTGCCTTGCCTAAAATTGGCAGGCCTTGTTTGTGGCCCCTGCTTGGAGTTCGCTCCAGGAGCAGTGCAGGCCAACCTGCATCCGAGGCCGTGGTATGTACCTAGGCACCCATTGCGGTGGCCCGGCCCATGGCGTTCCATCCTCTTCTTGTGTCTGCAGAACAGGGTAGGCTGCGACTCCTCTGTCGGTCAGAGCCCTGTTCTGCGGACATCGCAGTGGCATAAATCAGACCTCTTACTGGTAGGTTTAGGTCCCCCTCGTAAGGGCTGCCTGTCTACCAAACACACCATTAGCAGGTTGATTGGTGAGGCCATTACTAAGGCTTATGACGTGCGTGGGATGCCGTTACCTCTGCCTCTTAGGCTCACTCCATATGAAGAATGGCATCCTGGACACACACAGTCTTGGCCTGTGTTGCCATTCTTCAAAGACGTGTTGACGATTTGCTGACGTAAGTGTATTGCCTCATTTCCGGTCACTGGTGTTTGTGTGTTACTGTTAGCGTGCAGTTTGCTGCTCCAGCTCATGGCAGCTAATTTGTTCGATTCTTCATTACATTGACTAACTATCTGCTATAATGTTACATTTAAACGTTCAATAGTTTTGCCTAAGCACTTATAGCTCTTCAGTTTTGCTAGCTACCATTTTTTATCTTAGCAGCTAGCAATGGCTAGTTACTATTATTGCAGCAAAAGTAGCCAGCGAAAGGAAAATCGACATAATCAATGTTTTCCATTTTTCAAACATAGAGGTCATCCATTCCTCTAGGGGGTTGTCCACCACTGAGTTCATGCATGAAGGTTTTGGAGAGGGTCCGAAGCCCTTCTAATGCTTTGGTCACGGAGCCATCCAGAGCGGTATTATTAGGAATGAAAGTACAACACATATCACCGACCATGGCACAGACACCTCCTTTTTCGGCCAATAGCATGTCTAGAGCCATCCTGTTTTGCACTGTTATAAGGGAGGTCAGGCCTAATGGGTCTGCTAATCCTCCCACTGCATCGCGGGTTAACCCTCTATGCGATAAAGTCGCAAAATTGCTACAAGCAACGTAACTGTAAAAAACAGCCGGTACTTCCGGTTTACGTGCTAAATCATGTTTCCACTCCCTTCCACCAGATGTCAGACACCCTGTACTTTGTTTCTAGCCCACTATTACCATGTGTTTCCATTCAAAATATCATAGAAGAAGACCTCAAACACGCGTCTTCTGTTAGCGTCTCAGTGGGAGCGTCATTGCTGTGAGATCGGCTCAGTGGATACAGCATTTTCTACATGTGAGCTGGAAAACGCGAAAATGGCAAATAAACGTACACTCGTGATGAAGCTTTGTCTTTAGTAATGGCTGACTCTGATTCTGATCCCACACTTTGCCCAACATAAGTGAAAGAAATGAGGGGGAAACTTGTTTCTGAAAAACTACAACCTATGCCATTTGGATAGATAACTGTTATGTTGTGGGTCCTTTAGTGTGTATTTTGGGGTTTTGGGAGTGTTTTGTTCTATTTGTTCCTAGGTTGCCTAAATTAAGTGAGTATCTTGTCTTATTTTGAAATTGAATTTAGTTTATGTTTTGGTGTTTGTTCTTGGACTTCCTGTTTTACTTTGGTAGACGACTGTTCCCCTCTGTCTTGGTCTATTTTTTCTGCCTGCCTCTGATTCCCTGAGTGTGTTCACCTATGAGTCGTTGCGCACCTGTGTCTCGTTGTCTCCCCTTCCCTAAGAGTATTTAGTCTGTGTGTCCTCCCTGTGTCTTTGCCAGTTCGTTGTTGTCTCACCACCTGTGTTACCCTGTGTTGCTTCTCCCCGTGTAAGTCACTATCGTTTGGATTTATGTTGCTGGCTTTTTGGACCTCTGCCTTGTTTTTGGATTTTTGCCTGCCTGTTGGTCCTTTTGGATTTTATTGCTGCCTCCAGGACACTCAATAAAACCTCCTTTCCTCACCGCTACGAGTCTGCATCTGGGTCCTCCTTCCCTTCTAACCCCTAATTCACAACAATAACAGATAAAACGTCTGTAACCAAACACCTACATTACATGTATATATTTCTTATATCTATTTCCATACATTTTACTAGTTATGGTAAATTTGAAGTTATAATTTGAAGTTTGTAGTTATAATTTACTATTGTTGCTTTACAAGTTACTGTTATTAATCATTTATTATTTTCAGAAAAAGAAAACAAAAATATTTTAATATGTTCATCATCCTGTATGGTCCGAAAATAACATAATCGCCAATATATATAACAACATAATATGCAAATTAGATGCATACAATTATTCACTCATATACTTTGGGTCATACCTGACATTTTTCTAGTTTAGAGTAAGATTCTATCTCTTATCATTTTCAAATCTTTTGAAATTGGGATCTCAAAAATTAGTATTTTTAATATTAAACCGTGGCGCATAAAGGGTTAAGTTGGACAATCTAAGGGCATTAAAATGAACATAATTAATCCGGTCTACGTTTTTACTCGGGGTGAGAGAAGGGGTATATTCTCGAAGCCGGCTGCTATTTGGTCTGCTAGTTTATATCTAACCAAAGATTGCTTCCCTGTATCCGGTGGCCATAGCTACAATGTCTTAAGGGTTAAGCCTGTTGTAGTTTACTATGATTACCTCAGATTTAGGTTTAGGCTGTTGTTGTGGGTTGTGAAGGTGGCGATGCCTGATTAAGCCAGTTCATCTGATTTTTGGGTGGGGGATCTACAGTATCAATGTAAATGGCAGCTCCGCGGACCCTTCTGCTCAGATCCACCCCCAGGATCATTCCACTCTCTTCTGGCCATACGGCCCATGATTCCTGCAAGAGATGGAGAGCAAAAGGGGATTCTGACTCATGGAATAGTCCCGTTGGAGTCCTATCCCGACCACCACTCCTGGTGTTGCTTTGCCAGGTCGTAAGGATATGGTGACCATGTCCCTGAATACTTGGTTACCTGTCCCCAGTATTCACAGCTTGGTAGCGGGGGCCACCACCCAGTCACATCTGTCTCACAAGGTTCTACCCACATGGGGGGAGCGCAGAGATAAATGTTGTGCACTAACTCTGGCCACCGGCTTTGGCAGTATGTTTTGGCTGAGGCAACCTCCCTCTTCTCTGAGAATGGATGACCCCTCCTGAAATTCAACACAAAAAGGCAAGATTAAAGACACAATTATCACGCTTATACATGCTAAAAATGCTAGCCACTTCGGACTTCCCCACATCCCCATCTTAAGACTAGACTTTTCTACACTTTTGTACTGAAACAGAAACGGCTATCTCAGGAGATTAAACCCCTCTATTTTGTCTTACAGTGTTTTCATTCTTGATGTGACGTCGTCCTCAACTTCTGGCTGGGGATTGTCTTCATCCAGCTCACTCTTCTATGACCTAGGCGAGAGGTTCTAGAACTTCACCCTGGGCTCGGACCACTTCCTTTTGATGACTCAGCAACACCCAAGGTGCTGTAGGTAATGCTGCTTCTGCTGACAGAGCCTGCTTCTCCCCCACCTGTTTGGAAAAATCTGAAATGAGAGCTTGCAGTTCATTAAAATATGTCTTATTCTCCATTTTTCCTCCGTGCTCTCCCAATCCCGTGTGGCACTGGACCTGTCTCCCTGTGAGTAACTCATATCATGTAAAACCTGTCCCTTGATTAAGTGAGCTCCTGATCGTCATCAGAGCCAATGGTAACGTGTCAACCCAATTAAGTTTGGTCTGTGCACAGATTTTAGCCAATTTCTGTTTGATGGAATGTAATGCTTCTCCACACTTTATCAAAGTAGTATTGTCTTCCTTTCTCGCTGACCACGCCTCTGGCCACCCGCTGAGCGTGTCAACACACACCAACAAATACCTGACACCTTTCACCAGGTTAATCATATTTATGTAGTCTATCATCACCTCCTGGCCAAGGCAGGTAGTAATAGGGATCATCACCGGCTTTGGGTTAAAATGTGAAAAAAATTTACAACTTTTTACAAAATAACTTGTCATGTCTGCCAGGAACGGATGCCACCAGTGGCACAAGCTCCTGTTCATCTGATTAGCCCCCACATGACCCAGGCTATGAGCTTCTCTCATAGCTCTGGCCCTAATACCTGGTGGGAGGACCATACGTCCGTCTGGTCTTCTTCAAAGTCCATCCTGCTTAATAGCTCCTCTCTGCATTCAGACTGCTTTCTCTTGGGCCCCTGCTGCCTTTTGATATTTTTTCACAGCCTCTGGAGTGAGCTTGAAGGGTTCCAGAGTTTCTTCACTGGCCACCATTTGATACATCTGCAAGTATCCTGCTGCCTTTTTCGCTGAGGCATCTGCGTCCTGATTTCCTTTAGCTACTGGAGTGCTAGCCTGGTCATGTCCTCTACACTTCATTACAGCCACTTTTGTAGGTAATGTCAAGACCTCCATTAACTCTTTCATCTCTTTCTTATGCTTAATAGGTTTACCTTCTGCGGTCAAAAACCCAATATGCATCCACTTTCTTATTTCCACATGCACTGCACCTGCAGCATAGGCTGAATCTGTATAAATGGTCACTTCTTTGTCTTTTCCCAATTTCAAAGCTTCAGTGACTGCTATCACTTCTGCCCTCTGTGCTGACTGCTGTCCCTGCAGCTGCTCTGCTCTGACAGTTTCATATCCTGTTTCTGTCTGTCCTGCGCTCCGTCCAGGTTCCCAAGCCCCCTGTCCTGTGCTCTATCCAGGTCCCCTGTCCCTGGCTAGTATTCTCGTCACCCCTTCCTGACCCAGTGACTGTTTTCATTTGGGCTGTTGCCTCCTGGATTTGGCCCTCCCCCTGGCCTCCCTCCGCCCACCCTCAGTGGTCCCAGACTTTTTTTGGACTCTTGGTTCTTGGACTCCTGGGCCCGCGCCCTTGTTTTTGGTGGGGGTTTTGTTTTTGTTTTTTGCCCTTGAGGGGGGGGTACTGTCATGTCGTGGGTCTTATGGGGTGTGTTTTCGGGGTGTGTGTAGACTCTGGTTGTTCCTAGGTTGCCTTAGTTCGCCTAGCGTCTTGTGTTTATTCTGGTCTTATTTTGTATTTTTCCATGTAGTTCATGTTTTTTGCTTCAGTCTGGTTATTTGCTGTTTTATTTTGGTAGATGTCTGTTTCCCTCGGTCTTGGCCTTCCTTACTTCCTGTCCCTGATTCCGTGATTGTGTTCATCTGTGTTTGTCCTGCATCTGTGCCTCGGTGTCTTCACCTCCCCTGAGAGTATTTAGTTCGTGTGTTTCCCTGTCCTTGTGTGGGATCATGGCCTTGTATGTATGTTTGCGTCTGTTTGTATGTTGGTGCTTGCCTTCCCGATATGTTTTCCTCCAATGTGTCTGCCCTCCCGTGGTTTTCTCTCCTACGTTCTTCTCGTCGTGGATTTAGTCATGCTCCTTTGTTTTCCTTTCTTCCGGCCTGTTATCTGAGTTCGCCTGTCTACCTTCCGGTAATCGACAATAAAGACTCCACTCCTCAGTTACTGTCTGCATCTGGGTCCTCCTTACCTCATCCTTACCTAACAGTTGCTGACCTTTGTAGGTAAAGGAGAAAATCTCCATACTTTCCGGAGCTAAAGGTAAACAAAAGCACGCATTAGCCAAGTCAATAAATGTGAACCATTTCTGGCCCGGTGTGAGGTTATTGAGTGCCGTGTAGGGATTTGGAACTGGAATGGTGGGTGTGGTTAAAATGTTGTTAATAGCCCTCAGGTCATGTGCCATGCGATATTTACCTGTCCCTTGTTTCTCCACAGATAATATGGGAGTGTTCCAGGGTGAGCAGGATGTTTCTAAAACACCTGATTTTTCAGTCCATCAATAGTCTCTGCAATGCTTTCCTCCTCTTCCCGTTTACGGGGGTACTGTTTTAACCAAATCGGCCATTGCGTGGAAACTTTTAAGGAGATTGGTTCACAGTCAGTCAGCCCTACGACTGTCGGTCTAATGGACCAGAGTGAGTCAGGTAAACTGTCAATTATGCCTGCTGTTAGTGGGTGATTGTAATTTTCACGACCATGGTCTCTAGAGACAAGCTCATGCTGCAGGAGGGCAGTGTCTGTACAAGTCAAGTTAATATATTACATTTTAGTGCTGGCAGAAAAAGTCAGCTGTGGAAGTGGGGTGGGGACCCAGTCAGTGGTCTCAACCGCTTTTTTAGTCATGGGGCTTAAGTCTTTAGTCTGATGTTTAAGGTGGAATGCTAGTGAAACATGTGGGACCGACTCTTCTGCCATGCGATACAAATCAAGCTGCTCTGGTGTCAACTGCGCAGCTGCTGCTACTCCCTCTGGACCTACATAAATGTTTTGTGTTTTAACGTTCGACTGTGAACCTTGTATTTGACCAAATGCTTCCTGATACCAATCTGTGTGTGCTCTATCATAGAAGAGTGTGACATGGGGTGAATCTGGAGGTGAGAGATAAGATCTTTCCTTCCTCTTCTTTAACTCCCAAGCCCTGTGTCGCGTGGGGCGTAGCCATTTCAACTTTAAACTGTCCCTCAGTGTGTAGGGTGGGAAACATAGATGCTGGCGGAGCAGATGGGGTGTGTGTGTTTGCTTGGTCGATGAAAGGGAATGGTAAGGGAGGAGGTGGAGGTGGAGGGGGCGGGGATGCCTCTTTTTCGCTTCCTTTTTCTTTTTTCCTGGTGCAGTGCTGTACCCCTTGGCAATACATCGCCCTCTGATACCACTTTTGCCTCTGCTTTTCTGCCACCTCATACTCTCTTTGATACTTATGCTTGGCAAACAAATTTCCTTCCTGTGGCTTCTCCTTTGCCTCCTTTGCCAATTTTCTAAATTTCTTCTCCTCATGCCACAAATATTTGCCCAACGACTCCTCTGCCTCCAATTTCACTCTCTGAGCCTCCCATGCATTTTCTGTCTCCATTTTCAATTGTTCTCTTGCCTTCTTTTTCTCTGGCTCTGATCCCAGACGAGCCCCCAGTTTGTCGAGTGGGCCACAGTCTCCCCTCTCTCTCCGAGTTGGTAGATGAGAAGAGATTCACCCGAGACCTTTAAAGTTCAAACAAGTTTTTTTCACAGAAAGCAAGTACAGATTAATCTGGAGACACAACGCAAACACCTCACCGGCTTTTATTCCCCGTGATGTCTGAGTTATGTGTAAAGCTTAAGGCACACAAACCGTTGTACCCCGTACCACAACCTTCAGTACTTTTGCAGCTTATCTCAGCGTACCTCTGTTCACTTCGGCCTTGGTCTAACCCTTCTCCCCCTTCCTCTTATCTTAACCCTCAGTTACAGTCTGGGATGCAGTCAAAGCTGCATGAGATGTGGCATGAGTCAGACATTTACAGAGACACATATCTTAAATACGGGGTGTCCACAACACAAACTCTCAATCGTAATAACACAGCTCAAGTTTTCATCTCCACAATGTCTTAAGTAGTGGTGTCCTTGAAAGCTGTGGGGAACGACCCAGTGGTGAGGGATGAGTTGATGATGTGGGTCAGAGCAGGGACAACAGATGGAGAGATGGAATGTAGGAGATTGGTGGGTATGGGATTCAGCGGGCAGGTGGTAGGGTGGTTAGAATGAATGACCTTGGAAACGTCAGCTTCAGATAGAGGGGAGCAGACACGTATCTGGGATGTGTGCAAGGTCGACAGGTGGCGGCGCAGAGAATTGACTGCTAATGGCCGTTGTTTTCTTTACAAAGAAAGCTGCAAAGTCATCAGCTGTTAAATCCGATGAAGGTGGGGGAGCAGGCGGAGAAAGGAGGAAGGACCTTCCCCTCTGACCTGGCAAAAATCCATTACGTCATGGGATTGTTAAGAGGAAGAGCATTGGCATGGGCTGAGGCGGTAAACACACAACAAGCATTAGTCACCTTATCCTACGACCTGTTCATTGGCGAGATAAGAAATGTGTTCGATCATCCCGACCACGGGGGCAGTGCAGCTAACCGGTTATTGAATATAACCCAGGGCAACCGAACAGTGGCGAACTACTCGATGGAATTTAGGACCTTGGCGGCCGACAACCTTGGGTGGAACGACAACGCACTCCGAGGGGTTTTCCTAAACAGCCTGTCCGAGCAACTGAAGGACGAGCTGGCATCCCGAGAGAGTCCACCCACCTTCGATGCTCTCGTCTCGCTCGCCATTAAAGTGGATGGACGTCTACGCGAGAGACATTGGGAAAGGATGGGACAACGCCACTTCCCGGTCACCGGCAGCCCGAGGCACCCCCAACCCACGAGCAGTTTAAGACACGCCATTCCCAGCTTCCAGACTCAGGTACCCAGTAATTCCGAAGAACCCATGCAAGTCAATCAGGCCCGCCTCTCCCAGGCGAACGGTCCCGCAGGATCATGGCGGGTGAGTGCCTTTATTGCGGCCAACCGGGTCACTTCCGTACCTCTTGCCCTGTGCGCCCAAAAGACCGGGCTCACCAGTAAAGGTGGGGATACTGGTGAGCCGGTCCGAGGGACAACCCTCTGTTCAACCCCGCATGTTGACCAAAGCTATCCTGATGCATAACCTTAAGAATTTTCCCCTTCTTGCCCTCATCGACTCTGGGGCTCCGCCGTTGCCGGAGGTTTTGGAGAGCCACTCGGGCGACCAAAATCGGCGTATTGCTGACCGCCATCGGGTCCCAGCACCAACTTACCTACCTGGACAGAAAGTCTGGCTGTCCTTCAAGAAAATCCCCTTAAAGACTGATTCCCGTAAGTTGTCACCCAGGTTCATTGGACCTTTCGTCATCGAAAAAATCATCAACCCCTCAGCAGTCAGATTAAAACTCCCGAACACGATGAGAGTTCCTCCCACTTTCCAAGTATCCCAGCTAAAACCAGTCCTCTCTAGCCCTTTGTGCCCTCCGGCCAGGCCCCCACCTCCCGCCCGGGTGGTTGACGGGGGTCCTGTTTACACGGTTCGGCGCCTGATGGATGTGCGTCGTCGGGGCCAGAGATTACAGTTCTTGGTCGACTGGGAGGGGTACGGCCCGGAGGAGCGGTCCTGGGTTGCACATTCTTGCGCACCCAGACAAGCCTGGTGGGCCGCCCGGAGGCAGCTGTTGAGGGGGGGGTACTGTCAGGGTTTGGGAATATTTTCCCTAAACTCCCTCATGTTTCCCAGTGTTTGCCCTGCCTTGTGTTTCTTGTCTGTCTTGTTTGTTGTTGTTCGTCTGGAGCCATCCACGCAGCGGACCAGTCTCTCTCTCCTCCACACCTGCAATCACTCACCTGCGCTCCGCCTACCTGCACACCTGCAGCTCATCTTGGTACATCACCACCTCCTGCAGTATTTAAACACCGGCTCAACCTTCCAGTCTTCGCCAGATCGTACTGTCTCCTTAGTGGTACTTACTTCGTACTCCTTCTACTGAAGAAACTTCCGAAGAACTATCTATTGCATTTATGCTGGAACTAATTACAGCCTCTGTTTCCACATCCAGATATCCTCCCATCTGCCTCGTCCATCTGCCTGTCTCGCTCCGTGGATTCTCCTGCCACCATTCACCTACGTGTTTCGCTTCACCCGGCTCCTGCAACTATCGCTTGGAGTTCCAGTCTACCAGCCGGCATCCTTCAGTCCCAGTTCGTGTCGACTCTCCACCTCCACGTACTGGCCTATCCCGCTGCCAGCCTTCCCAGCCCTCAACCTCGCTGATACGACTAAATAAATCTTGTTGGTTATCCTACCGCCTACGTTCGTGTCCAGCCTTGTCTTTTGGTTCCAACCTAAAACTGCCGTTAAACACAACATCAGATAACAGGGAGCAGACAAGGATGTATGGGCTGGTCTAGATGTGAGAGGGCAGAAGTTTTCCAAGCAGGATGTGAGTGTGGAACATAGAGTCTCAGGCGCTGTCGGTGTTCAAGAGAGAGAGCTCCTCAGAAGGAGGGAGCAACGGTTCCACCACCCCTTTTTGCGACGCAAGGACTGTAGGAGAAAGTGTGATTATGGGAGAGGGCTGCGGGAGTGGCAGAATCCTCAGGTTTGATCCACGTTTCTCTAAGACCAATTAAAAGACCAGAATGAACGAAAGCTGTGATGAAATAAACTTTGTTCACAGCAGAATGGCAGTTCCACAAGCCTATTGGGAGGTAAAAGGGGCAGTTGTGGACAGTGGTACAACATGCAGATTATGAAAATTGCGTTGCCTTTGGCATGAAACAGAAGATTTTTGTGTTGTAATGACAGTTGGGATTTGAAAACACATTGTATAAGAGCAGAAGGAAAAATGCAAGACAAATGTAACAGCAATAAGGGATCCAAAAGGTGCGAACAATTAGTCCAAGAAAGTGCAATAGTCAAGTTACCTGTGGTTGAGTCCCTGCTCGGTGGAGTCATGTGCAAGTAGAGTCCATGGTCTTTACTCTCTTCGGTCCTTACTCGTTGATTCAATCGCAGTGATTATACACACAGCGATTGAATTCAGCAGGCCACGCCTAACGTGACCCAGAAACAAACCATGAGACCAATCGATACTTCAATTCAATTCAATTCAATTCAATTTTA
>CM022474.1:30675108-30689449 GCA_011952105.1 Coreoperca whiteheadi
TTGATGGCTTAGATGAAGAAATTGTCAACGTTAGTTGAATAAGGTCAACAGGAGAGAAGCAGTCCGAAGTACACATCAGGTTTCACAGCTCCCTCCAAAGCCTCTATGTTTGAAGATTGATCGGCACCAGCTGAGGCCAGGACATGATTAATTTTCTCTCTAATAGTCAAAATTTTATCATTAAAGAAGCTCATGAAGTCGTTACTTACTGAGGGCTATAGAAATACATGGCTCAATGGAGCTGTGGCTCTCTGTCAGCCTGGCTACAGTGCTTAAAGGGAACCTGGGGTTGTTCTTATTTTCCTCTATTAATGATGAGTAGTAGGCTGCTCTGGCATTTCGGAGGGCCTTCTTATATATTTTAATCTTGCCAGGCTAAACAAGATTCTCCTAGATTGTTGGAACGCCATTTCCTTTCAAGTTTTTGTGATGTTTGCTTTAATTTGCGAGTTTTGGTGTTATACCATGGAGCTACCCTTTTTTGTTTTATTATCTTCTTTTTAAGAGGCGCAACATAATCAAGTGTCGTTCACAGTGAACCTGCAGCACTATCAACAAGATGATCAATTTGGGATGAACTATAATTTGAATAAGAGTCATCTGCTATGTTAAGACATAGCATTGAGTTAAATTCAGATGAAATCACTTCCTTAAATTTAGCTACAGCACTGTTAGATAGACATCTAGTGTAGTAGTATTTGACTAGTGGGGTGTACTCCAGTAATAGGAGTTCAAAAGTTATTAAATAATGGTCTGATAGTGAAGGATTCTGTGGAAAGACTGTTAAATTTTCAATTTCAATGCAAGGTTGAGGTGGTGGCCAAAGCAGTGAGTGGGTTTATGACACTCTGACAGAAGCCAATCGAGTCTAATAGTGAGATAAACGTGGTACTAAGGCTATCATTTTCAACTTCCACATGAACATTAAAATCACCTACAATAACTGCTTTATCTGTTTTAAGGACTGAACCTGATATTTATCTGAGAATTGAGATAAAAACTAAGAATAAGGACCAGGAGCGATACACTATAACAAATAGGATTGGCTGTCGTGCTTTCCAGGTTGGGTGAGAAAGACTTAGAACAAGGCTTTCGAATGAGTTATAATTTAGTTTAGGTTTAGGGTTGATTAATAGGCTTGAGTCGAAGATGGCTGCAACTCCACCTCCTCGGCCTGTGCCTCGAGGAATGTGATTATTAATATGACTATGATTTGTGTTATCAAATGATGTAATATTGTCATTTTAAAACTGAGCATTTGTTTTTTTGTCAGCCCGTATTTGACATGTTTTTAAAAGAGCTACTTTACAAACTGGACATTTTTCCACCGATCATTTTCGTCATTTTCGTGGATTCATTTAGGCTAACATATTCTTCATGACCCAGCCAGGTTTCAGTGAGACAAAATAAGTCAATTTGATAATCTGATATTAGATCGTTTACTAGTACAGCTTTAGATGACAGAGATCTTATGTTTAGGAGTCTACATTTAATTCTCTTATTTTGAGGTGCTATTTCTGCTGTGGTAATTTTTGTTAAATTATTATGTATAACTCCTCTTCTGTTATGTCACCTGTTGCAAAAGTTAGTAATTTCCGACCTTATGTTTGGCCAATAGCACATAGTTAGGGCTTTCTTGAATGTGTGATCAGCACTATCATGACCAGAGCAGGGTGTGCCAAGGAGAATGCGCATCGTCTCTGTTTTTAGTGCGGTGGGAATCAACACTTGATACTCAACTGGCTGTCCAGGTGCAACGTGAGCTTGTCGACAGAGCAAGTCATTACACAATTCAAGTTTCGGAAATTGCCCCCAGAGCTTCCTTAAAGTGTTCCCATTTACACGTCTGCGTTTTTGTACCCATTTGTACACTTTCAAGAGAATGTTTGCAGAAAGTTGATAGCAGAGACGCCCTCCTCCTGGTTGGACATGCCCGGAACACCTCCCCAGGGAGGCGTCCAGGAAGCATCCGGGATAGATGCTCGAGCAACCTCAGCTGGCTCCTCTCGATGTGGACGAGCAGCGGCTCTACTCTCAGCTCCTCCCAAGTGACCGAGATCCTCACCCTATCTCTAAGGGAGCATACATCCACCCTACCGAGGAAACTCATTTTGGCCGTCTGTATCTGGGATCTTGTCCTTTCACTTATGACCCAAAGCTCATGATGATAGATGAGAGTAAGAATGTAGATACACCGGCAAATAGAGAGCTTCTTGCAGCTCAGCACTTTCTTCACCATAACAGACCAGTATATCAACCGCATCACTGCGGAGGATACACCGTTCTGCCTGTTGATCTCCCGTTTCATCCTTCTCTCACTCATGAACAAGACGCCAAGATACTTAAACTCCTCCATTTGAGCCAGGAGCTCTTCTCCACCCTGAAGGGGACAAGCCCCCCTTTTCCGGCTGAGAACCATGGCCTCGGATTTGGAGGTGCTGATTCTCATCTCCGCCGCTTCACACTCAGCTGCAGACTGTCCCAGTGCATGCTGAAGGTCCTGGTTTGATGAAGCCAACAGGACAGCATCATCTGTAAAAACCAGAGACGAGATCCTGTGGTCCCCAAACTGGACTCAGGTTTAGACTATGAGAAGCAATGAGAAAACTGTTGAGCCACTGTGCATGCACCTTTAAAACAGTCCCTAACTTTATCAATTCCCATCTAATGTCAAGTTACTGAAGTGCCAAGCTTCAATTAAACGATCAAGTACAATTAATCTAACAATTAGGTATAAATAATATCTGCACAACATCAGTCAGGTTTCATCCTGCACTCCACCAACAATCAGGTGAAAACTCATGAAATATTATTTTTAGCCTATAGCCCATTTTACATTTTGGCTAATTTGTAGCATGGAAACTCATGCTGCTTTGGCTACTTGCAGATCCTGTACAGATAACAATCACCTGAATTATTCTGAAACAGAACATAAAGTCTGAATCTGATGAATATAAGACAACATCTGAGGTGATAAGGAATATTTTTTACATGATTACTAAATAGATGTTTTGGATATCTGTTCTTGATGGACATCCTAGATCCTGCCATCATTGGGAAGAGTGAGTTCCACTAAATTCCAGCTGCAGAGAATTGCAGCATGTGGTATCCCTCTTTTTCTGTAAAATTGTTAAAGCAAAAATGCCAAAAAAAAAGGATGTATGAAAGTCACACAACAATACAACAGACTAAACCTGCACAAAAGCAACTAATCACTCAGTATGCACAAATGCAGTATTATGTGATTTACAGCAGGTGTGCTAATGGAAATCAAAAAACTTTGTGAATGTGGTTTGGCATGGCCTATGAATAACACACTGGCAACTGCACACTTGAGCAACCCCTCTGGTAGACCCGGGTTCTAGGCCCATACTGTATGTGTCTATTAGTCAGCCGAAGGCCCATCTGCTTAGATCAATTGGTGCTCTAGTCTGACCAGAGGAGAGTTATAATAAACTGGATGGTGCGACACAGCTACTATGATAGCTTCATAATCCATTTTGGACCCACTGGTTCTCCTTTCTCTCAAATATCAGCTCTGTCAAGACAGTTGTTTTTGGTCCATGGTGCAAATTTGTGTGTAAAACTTGAAAATAGTTTTACTTTTACTTCTTACTTTTAAATTAAATAATTTCAGTTTGAGATGACCCTGTTATTAATGCTGGTGTGACAGAGCCCTTAGGCAGTCTGTGCATACCATTGCATTCAATGGTTTGGACACTTAATATTAGTTTTTCAGTTGTACTGTAGATTATATGGTTAAACTGAGGCTTTAATTGCAATCTGTCTAGTCATCTGAATGCTAATGACAACACATTACAAATCTACTATGCTCCCTGACTTTGATACACAAAGTTTTGGGTTAACTCATCACCTATAGCCAATGGCGGTTGAGTAGTAGCCTTTGGCATAATTTAGAGTATTTATGAGTGTGGCATTGCATACTATATCAAATGCATAGACACAAGGGTAAAATCAAGGTCTTTTCCTTTCAATGAGTTCAACCTGGTAGTTACAAGCTTAGTCAAAGTGTTTATTCTTCTATCCAGAGCTCAAGAGAGGACAGTAAACACTGGCACACGTTATTTGGGGTAAATGTTGATCCAAGGTGGTGTTAGTCATTCTTAGGAGCCAGCCAACATATTTCAGTTAGCAGCGCTGACAACCATTCAGTTTGTTAAGTCAGCGTTATGCTCCCGTCGTTATGAGTCAAGCTGAACTCTTGACTGAGCATCCCAACTGGAATTCTCTCCATTCTGTCACTCATTCTTTCACAGCAGCAACAAACTGAGCCCAGCATGCTGAGAGCTTCAGGTAGAGAATCTGAACTATTGAATAGTCTCATAGACCAGCTCTGAGGATGTATTTAAATGTGCTGCAGCTGTATTGAGATGTATTGAGCTGTATTAAGACATAGGGACGGAGTACTGAAGCTGCATTGAGAAGCACTGAGGTTGAATTGAGATGTTTTGAGCCATATTTAAATTTTATTGAAGCTGTATTGAGATGTATCAGAGCACAGCTAATTGAAGTTGAGCAGCAGAGAATGTTGTGCTTTGTAGCTGGATGGGATTGTCCCTGCTGCAGCAGCACCGTATTGTCATCTAAAGGGATCCTCCATGCTATTGTGGCATAAGGAGATTGTCCACAGTAGAAGATAAGAAAAGGAGAAAAGCCATGAAGAGAAGTAGCACTCGAGCTGCCAGAGGTGATGTAAGTCTGCTCGGCTGTGTGTTGTCTGTCTGAGCTCTCTGTCTCCATAGGAGAGCTGGGCTTAGATTAAATGTGTCCAGTGTGTGGCCCAATGCAGCCTCGCTGTGTGATGTGTGGCCCGGGCCACCCTCTCTATTTAATATGTGGATCAGTTTGACCTCTACATTTGATGTGCAGAGCAGCCTAACCCTTCTTTTGTCCTGAAAAAAAGCTTCTAATACTGAGAGCAAAGACCTTTACAAGGCTCCGCTCAGGAGTTAGTGCGACACACTAAAACGCTGCCTGACGTTCACAATGAATGGCCATTTGGTTATCATTCCATTGGTCAGTCTAACATTTCATTAGGTGTTTTCTGTCTATTTATTAGATTTATAACATTTGCTTTTCCTCCAGCCATCATTAATAACTCATATACAGTCACTGATGTCTGATTCAGCCGAGTAAGCCAGTGTACAGTGAGTTTAAATTAGCAAATTCCCAAATAATTTATTAGCTAAAAGTTTGTTCACCCAAATTACAAAGAAATATATCCTAGCAGGTAGTTTTGCTTTAATTTGTCCAGTGATCTATCTTTTCGATTTCTGACTGAGTAAAATGTTTTTTTTACCCACAGCTCTGAAAAATTACATTTGAAAAATTCAACAGCAACACATCACTTTGCCAACAATAAAGCATAAAAAGTTCATTCTTGAGTTTAGGATGTGCGATAAGTGCTACCCTTTCTCGTATCAATTATGTTAATACGCAATTGCTGTAATTTGCAGACAGTGGTGGAGGAAGTATTCAGATCCTTTATTTAAATAAAAGTACTAATACAGCAGAGTGACAGCAGCGGGGCACAATGCAAATTCCACATAGAATTCCAAAATAATAATTATGTAATGGTAGTGGTATAATTAATAAAATAATAGTAATAATATGATAGTGATTGGAATAATATTGATAATAATAGTAAACAGACAAATAATAATTTGTGGCAGCGGTCATTAGAATAGGAATAACATTCACAATAATAATGAATAAGGAATAATTTTGATAATAATAGTTTAAATCAATTTTAAACTAAAAATCAATCAATTTATGTAGCCCAATATCACAAAAACATAGATGTAGAGGACGGATCCAGAAATCATAGTACATACAAATATGATGAAAATGATGAAATTGTAGTATATATAATTATGATTATGATGAATGTGTAGATTGTAAAACATAAGGGAAGAGGATGGATCCAGAACGACAACTGCTGGCGATGCCCACCGACCGAGCAGGATCTGAGCCACACCATCTCCCTTCCACCATAGTCAACAGGAGCACTGTTCCAGCAATGGCCCACAATCACAGATCCAGACTCTGCATCTCCTAAGGCTGAAAGTGACAGAAAAAGAGAAGAGAGAGATGAGAAAGCACAAAACTAGGGAGAGAGGAGATGTCGAATTAGTAACATGCATTTATGGGATAAGAATGCATACGGAGAGGGAGAGGAGGAGAGAGGTGCATCATGGGAAGTCTCCTGGCAGTCTAGGCCTATAGCAACATAGCTAAGGGATGGTTCAGAACTCACCCGAGCCAGCCCTAACTATAAACTTTATTGTAGAGGAAAGTCTTAAGCCTTCTCTTAAATGTGGAAATGGTGTATGCCTCCCGAATCCAAAGGGACTTTTTCGGGTAGCCAGAAAATAAGCATTTACATTACATTTACATTTAGTCATTTAGCAGACGCTTTTATCCAAAGCGACTTACATTTGAGGAAGACAATGGAAGCAATATAACAACACAAGGTAACAAAAAGCATAAGTGCATCAAAAAACGAGTCTGGTTAAAGCCCAGCACAGTATACAAAGCTAACGATAGGAAGGGTTTCTTTTTTGTTTTTTTGTTGTTTTTTTTTTATAGCAGAGGTAGAAAGGAAGAAGAGTTAGTGATTGTCGGTCAGGTGTTGACGGAAGAGAGGCGTTTTCAAGTGCTTTTTAAAGGTGGCTACAGAATCTGCTGATCTTGTAGAGGCCGGCAAATCATTCCACCAATGTGGAACGGATCCAGAGAAGGTGCGCGAGAGTGATTTTATTCCTTTTTGGCATGGTACCACCAGGCGTCGTTCTTTTGAAGAGCGCAGGGACCTGGCAGGAGCGTAGGTCTGTATGAGCAAGCAAAGATATGATGGTGCAGAACCAGTGGTGGTCTTGTAAGCCAATAGCATCCCTTTGTACTTGATGCGGGCGACAACAGGGAGCAATTACAGTAATCCAGGCTAGAAGTAACGAATGCATGGACTAGTTTTTCTGCATCATTTTCATACAGGATGTGCAGTCCATGAATTTTGTTTCATGTAAGAGTTGAAGGATAAATCCTGATCACAGATAACTCAGTGGTTCCTTACTGTGGTGGTGTAGGCCAAGACCTACGTGTAACCATATCTCGGAGGTGTTTGGGGCCAGGAAAAATCAGAAAATTGCAAGTCATCTATGTTTTTATGTCCTTAAGGCATTCTTAAGTCTAGCTAACTGATTAGATAACTGCCTATCAGTACAATGAGAATTAACATTCACACACACTGAAGGCACAGCCCTCGGGAGCAATTTGGGGTTCAGAATCTTGTTCAAGGGCACTTTGACACATAGGCTGGGGGAAGCCAGGATCAAACACTAACCTTCCGATTGGTAGACGACCCGCTCTTCCACCAAGCCACAGCCTGATCTGATCTGATCTGAAAATATGTTTTGCATGCATGTGCATTATAAAAATGTGATGTGTGCCACATGTGAGTACTCATTAAATGTTATTGTGGTGCTTTGAGAATACTCGCCTTGCATAGTATTAGCCAAATGAAATAATTTTATTTATTTCACTAAGAAGACGTAGGTTGAGGGAGACTGAAAGAGGCAATACTTGCTTTGATAGGATTCCTCCACAGATAAGATAATTCTCTATTGACAGTAGATAAGCTTCCATTGTGGTCACAACCTCAAGGTATTTTATTTAGTTGGCATCAGAGGCTCCTGGACAACAGCTTTCTCATAACCATGAGAGTTTATCTATTAAGGCGTGTGTGTACAGTGGTTTCAGTTGACAAAAAAACTCCCCCTGGTAGAAATAAAAGTGTCAAAGTCAATCAGACATTGAGCTGATTCCCCATCTGCTCTGTATGGTTTCATCTCAGTTTGCCTTTATCTCTCTCTGTCCACTCTGTTTGTCTGTCTCTTTATTAGTCTATGAAAAGGCAGAATGCTTCCCTGTAACAATACCATCCTGCTGTGATTACCATGCAAATGTATTTCATTAGGATGTAAATGATCAACATAATGATGATTTTTAATTAGAATGTAAATGATAATTATTTGTATGAAGATATCAGCAGCTGTAGGAGAGGACTGTGACAGCTAGCTGTTGTCTCTGACTGACTGACGAACTGAATGGATGGATGGCGGCTCTTTCATTAATCTACTAACAATATTCTGTTCTTCCCTCCTCTTTCATTCTTCCATCTGTTTCTCGTTCTGTTCTCTTCTTCCTGCCTGTGGAGTTAGAGACAGCACATACACATGCATTTCATTCACTGCACACCAGTTTGCAGCAGTTGGGGTTCCAATGTTTTGCTGGATCAGTTTACATGATATTCTTTTTCTGTACATATGTCACTGTGTAGTAAACCAGCAACTGTCACCTGTCATACTCATCTCATCATTGTGTTGTCTGATTGCAACATTAGTAACAGTATTCACAAATAAAATAAAGTCAGTAAGTCAGTCAGACTTCCACTACTACTCTAATACAGACATGGAATATCATACCATTCATTCTCAACTGAGAAAAAATATGTTTTGTTAAGTCTCTATATGAGAATAGTTTTAACCTATTAAGCCTTAAGTTCCAACTTGTTGCTGCCCAAGGGGTCAAGGGGCAGCAAATGTAGCAGGTCAAATGTAGGTGTGCTCTGATCATGTTTTTTGCTCCTGATTTTGATGAAATCCTCTACTATTGTGTATCTGCCATACCAAGTCAAACATTTACATTTATTAGATTGTTGTTTTTTTCCCAAAACAATACCCTACAGGTGCACAGTGCAGACAGAGGCTACAGTAAACCTAAATTAAAATTAAAAAAGCAATTTAAGCATGTTTGATAGGAGAACAAATCTGCTTTAAGAAAATAGATTCTGCACCACAGATTTCCGTAGGAATATAACAACATTTTTGTGTGCTTTTGTAGTGCTTTTGTATGATATCTGTGAAGAGGAGTGTGAGAGCAGATATGTTGTCATAGGAAGCTACACATCCTTAGAATGTGTAGTACTGTGTAATCTGTAGGATTGCTCCTTGAACACACACATAGATAATATAGTCCCATTATAACCAGAATAAATTTATGATCTTGTCATCACTCTTGTTTTAGTTGTGGAAGGTAGGAAGCCATCACTGGTCACTCTACAAATGCTCTTTGATGATTAGAGTTCATATTGTGCTGTGTGATGCAGACAGTAATGGATAGGTGCTGACATGATGTGGATTGTGTGAGATGTAATGGAATGAAACTTTTCAGAGTGAAGCTGCAGGTCATCTTTCTTGGATCGCCTCTCTCTTTCTCACTGTGACAGCCGTCAGCTCCTCTTTCTCTCTCTCTTTTTTCCAGTCTTTTGTAAGGTAAATGAGGAGAGGTTGACCCTATTCTCATTTTGCACCACCCGCTGGTCGATGGAAGACAGAAAGAATTGACGGACTGAATGAATTAATTAAACAGAGGAGGAGAACCAATGAATAGTTTTTTTTTTCTATTCAACAATGCCTCTCTTCTGAATTTGCAGTGTATGCAATTTGTGTGTAGTTGTGTGAGTGTGTGCGAATATTGCAATATTCTCAGTATTCTTAATGACATTTGACAGTTCATTGCCAATTTCCATCCCTAGCCTCATACATATGAAGCCAGGACAGTGACTGTGACATTTGCCATCAAAAATAAAGTTTGGCATTAAAAACAAAACTGGAACTGAAAAAGGAAACATAGCCATTGAAACATTTGAACTGGAAAAAGTTGTATTGGTTGTAAAGTGCATTACAATAAAACACAAATTATAAATTATTTTATTTTGATATTTTTTTGATTTCTGATGTATTTTTCAATGACAACGTTCAGTTATTTTCTTCATGTCACTCTTTTTATCAGTGACAGTTTCAACTTTCTATCACCACTTTGGCTTGGAGAGGAGGGGTCTGAGGGGAGGGGAAAGGAGGGTGTGATTTACATATTATCTGCATACTAAGGAGAGAATGTCACTCTTCCCGAACCAGCTGTCCTCGTGTCCGCTCCGAAGCCTTTGGGCATCACAACAAACCTACAGCAAAGGCTTCCATGAGTTCACCGGGAACTCTCAAACAGCAAGTAAGTCTGTTTCTCTCTTTGCCGCTGTTTTCTCACGTATAATTGGGTTGTTTAAAATTTACTTTTAACTTACGTTTGTCCGGCAGAGGTCCGCTGGAACAAGCACTAATGTTAGCTGACAGCTAGTAAGCTAACTTTAGGCTCTATATGAACATACAACGGCAGAGAGAAACAGACTAACTTGCAGTTTGGGAGTTCCAGGTGAACTTGTAAAAGCCATCGCTGTAGCTGTGCAGTCATGTCAGAGGATTAACAGTTACTGTTGTCAAGCAAGCAGCTGATACACGTCTATTCATGCAGTTATGGTACTGGTGCTTGGAATGCCTGAAATTCGAATTTCAGCAATCCTTTCTCACCTTTTATACAGTATTTCTCAAATAAGTAGTAAATAATAATAATGGCTGAGGGTGTGGCTGCCATGAACAAATAAAGGCTTCAATAGGTCCTCAATACATGCCAGTGTTCAGGGGTGTAGGAGCAATTTTGAACCTGGTGGGGACAGTAAATGCTAGGGGGGTTCGGGGAAAATTTCCTGAATTTATTTATTTTTTTTAATATATAAAGCACTTAAATTTTCATTTCTAATGACTTTTGGGAACAGACTGTGCTACATAGTTTACATTCATTTCCTATGGCGGTCATTTGTGACCTTGAAGGAGCCAAGTGTGACTATTTCTTTTCAACCCTTTAAAATATCCGAATCACTGCCTTGATTTTTTTTGTTTTGTTCTAGCGAATACAACCCCTTCAGGCTGATTCAAGACCCCTCCGCGAGCCTGTCGGGGTAGTATTTGCTATAACAACCACTTCGCTAAACATTAACGTTATCCATTACTTAGCTAATTAGCTAACGTGCCTGTTTTACACAACATACAATTAGACAGTTTGCTTCTAAGTAGGCTATATTTGACAGTTTCAAAATACAACAAACTGATGATCAAACTGAAAACCAGCAATCTGCCATTTCATCAGCTGAATTAGCCTACTGCTACCTCAAATCCAAAGTGAGTCTCTGAATGCTGTCATTGTTCTGTTGTAATGTCAACCGTCCACCAGTTTTGCCAGATCCAGCTGATGGATTCCCACCCCAAAACTGTTCAAAAACCGCCAAAATGCGCGCATGTGTGTGTGCAACTGACACACCTGACTTCCATCAACTCGTCTACTTATATTTTGTTATATTTACCCTGGCTGTTCATCCACTGATCGCCTGATTGTCATTTCAACTGTTCGGTAGTTACACAAGTCAATTCAAATCAGTCGCTCAATATGTCATCAGTGCTGTCTCACCATCACATGAGATGTGGTGGAGTAGGAGTACATTGGCATTACATGAAAATATTCAAGTAAAGTACAAGTACCTCAAGGTTTACTTGAACCCTTGTGCATCCTTTCAAAAAAAGGTATATAAAGTGCATTAGCAGACAAAGATTTTCATGTCAAATAACTGCATTAAAATTAGTATTATTATTATTATTTTATAAACCCACATCAGTCCTGATCAAAGCTATTAAATATTCATTCATTTTCTGGATTTTAACCCTTTAAATGCCACTGTATTTGTCTGATGCGAATGTTATTTTTGAGGGACCTGTCAATTTTTTATGTATTTATTTATTTTTAGATTTATTTGACATGGACATAACAATTACGTTGGACAAACCATATACATTTGCTTAAGTGTTTTAGCACACATGCTAATTTTCAACACCTGTCCATGGGAGGCTTTTTTAGGGGTTATAAAACAATAATAATAACAATGCTAAAATGATAATGAAAAAAAATTATAATAGTAATAATAGAAATAATAATAATACAGAAAAGGATTAAGGCTAACAAAAATTATAATGATAATAATAATAGTAAAAGAAAAAAGAAAATTACAAAAAAGAAAAATGTAAATGGACTGTTCTTGTATAGCGCCTTTCTAGTCGTCCGACTACTCAAAGCACTTTCACACTACATATCACATTTACCCATTCACACACATTCCTACACTGATGGCAGGAGCTAACTGCCCATCAGTACAAATTAAACTAATCATTCGCACACATTCACACACCGAAGGCGCAGCTTCGGGAGCATTGTGGGGTTCAGTATCTAGCTCAAGGATACTTCGACACATGGCTGGGGGAAGCCGGGATCGAACTGCCGACCTTCCGATTGGTAGACGACCGCTCTGCTAGCAAGCCACAGCCACACCTAAAAAAAGAAAGAGAAAAAAGTATAAATAAAGAAAGAACAATATATTCCTAATTATTTTCATACAAAGACTATAGAGCAAAGACAACATGATCAGAAAATTACCTCGTGTAAGGCTATTCATGCGAGCACTGTTGTTTTGATTTTAACCACTGTTCAAGTGCTCTGTAAAAAGTATTGCTGTTAGTCTCTAGTTTTAAATGAACAGGTAAAGCATTCCAGAGTTTTGGCCCCTTTGCCGAAAAACCAGACTGACCAAAAGATGTCTTACACTTTGAGATAATACAGTCACCACTGAGAGTGGCTCGTGTTGCCCTATGTGAACTCTGACGCTTACTGACCAATTCGGAAAACAGAGGTGACACATGATTCATCAGACATTTAAAAACCAACAAAACTGTCAAGAAGAGTATGCTTTTTTAAAACATTACAGTGATCCCATCTCATTGGTTTCTAGTCCATAACTTTTATTGCCTGTTTGTATATTGAACTAATAGGCTTTTATTTAGTTTTGGAGGGTTGTGACCATGATGTAATTCAATATGATAAATGTGAAAATATCATTGCATGCATGTATAGTTCTGCAGTTTGACAAGACAAATCCTTCTAATAATATGAAAACAATTTAGGTTAAGTTTAACCTTCTTGCAGATGTACTTAACCTGACTGTCAAATATTTATTTCTTGTCCAAAATGATGCCAAGATACTTGACTTCATTAATTGATTTGATTACTTCATTCTTGATCCGCACATCAAATACATCCCTTGCAGGCCTATCTCGTATGGTGAAGCACATAGAAACTGTTTTCTACACATTAAGAGTTAATTCGAGCCATTTAGATATTATATTCTGTAATGCCTGTGTCAGATGCTCAGCTGCCAGGCTAGGTGTTGCAGTGGATACATGGATGACATTGTCATCCGCATACATCTGACAGCTAACACCTGGACAGCAGTTTGGTAGGTCAATTATGTACATTGTAAACAACAATGGACCAAGTACAGAGCCTTGCGGTACTGATCCCATTGACCCTAACACATTGCTGTCTCCCGCCCAAGTAAGACCTAAACCACTGCAAGGCTTCTGATGACATTTTAAATTGATTTAATTTATTTAGTAAAATACTATGATTAACAGTATCAACGGCCTTTTTTAGGTCCAGGTACACTTCCCCGACAACATTTCCTTTATCTAATGCGTTTTTTATTTTTTTGAGCAAATAACAGTTGGCTGTTTCTGTAGAATATTTGTCTCTAAATCCAAACTGCTGTGGATAAAGCAACTGGTTAGACTCTTAAGTGTTCCTCTAATTGCTCAGCAACGATCTTCTCCAGAACCTTTGAGACTGCAGGAAAAATAGCAATAGGCCTATAATTACTTCCTAAATCCTTATCTCCTGATTTATAGACCGGTATAGTAATTGCTGTTTTTATTACCTAAATAATAGATTAGCTCCAACAAACAGCTTTCATATCTCTTAATTTAAGCAGTATGAATGTTATAAATGTCCTTAGATTTGAAGTTACTCATATTTTCAATAACTTTTTTTACTTTGTCACAGGACACCTCCTTAATATAAAAGGAGCCTTTAAAGGCATAGTCAAATTGCCTCCAAATATTCCTTTGGGTTTAATGATCAATGATTAGTAAAAACAATGATTTTCATGCATTATTTTTTTTGCAGTGTGAAATACTCACACAAAAATAGCTCTCCACTTTCTCCAAAGCCCACCAATGGGAAGGTGGCACAGGTCTTTCTGCACAATGAATATCTGACTTCAAAGAATGCATGAATGTATGCCATGATTACAGTTGGATTGAAAATGTGTGTTTTAATGGGTTTCAATTGCTGAGCATGAGTATTTTTCATACAAAATGCATTATAGACTAAGTATGGGATCTGAGGTTGAAATCTAAAAATTACTTAAAAAACACTAACCTTTGCCAAAATATGTCTCATATGCATTTAAACTTCCAAAATTATCAAAAACATTAAAAATGAAAAAGACAAAAATGTCCCCAGGGATGCACAATGTACAGTACTTGAG
>CM022474.1:30747342-30769942 GCA_011952105.1 Coreoperca whiteheadi
ATGGTCAAACGAAAC
Organism: Coreoperca whiteheadi; assembly: GCA_011952105.1. Lineage (NCBI taxonomy): Eukaryota > Metazoa > Chordata > Actinopteri > Centrarchiformes > Sinipercidae > Coreoperca > Coreoperca whiteheadi. Next base: position 30,747,358 of record CM022474.1, read on the forward strand.
AAAGTTTGTCTTCTTGCTGTGAGAAACAGCCACATACCGAGGATCAAAGACAACATACACTCGATTTCCTCCATTGACCTGTGTGTGTGGGAGTCACGGCAGTTTCCTGTGGCGTCGCTATGACGAACAGGTGTCATTGTGGTAGTACTATCTGTAACGGAAAACAGGGCAAAAAGCGAGCCGAGGCGAGTCTAGTCGAGTCGACCTGGTACTGGTAACGGAAACGCGCCAATAATGAGCTTATATTAACGTGCATAAGACTGTAATGCGATCATTCAGAGCAAAGCATGAATGTCAATAACAATTTACTCCGATGCACAGGCTGTACAATACTGCAGGGCAATACTGGAAAACATGTTATACATGAATAATATCGTGTCAATACACAGTCTCATACTTATAAAGCTAAGTAACCATAAAGCCATATTCACTTCGGTAATTTCAGAAGGTGGTCCAATGAATGAATGCGTTTTTCCATCCACCACCGTAATGTGATTATTAGAAGGTGGTTCATCGAGATAACCAGTAGGTGGACACCAATTTTAACCATAATAAGAGGGTGCAACATGATACAAAAAATTTAGAAAACACAATGGAAATATGACATTTATGTCACGTTTTTTGGATGATAGAGTTATTTCCTGTGTTTTGGTGGAGTTTTAATTTGGAATGTCTATTTTAGGTTAAGCTTGGTGTGAGTTACTGCCTTGGCTTTGTGTTCTTTATACTGTGGAGTTTTGGTTTTATTCTGTTTTGTCTTGGTTTTGGGTTTAAGCTCTGTAGTTCTTGTTTTATTTTGTATTAGTCGCTTCCCTCATGTGTCTTCTACCTTTGCTTCCTGTTTGTGATTGCCCTGAGTGTTTCCACCTGTGCCATTGTGTTCACCTGTGTCTAGTTGTCTCCCCTGCCAGACTGTATTTATTTGAGGTTTTTCCCCTTTGCTTCGTCATTATTCATGTGTTGGTTTTGTATGCCTGTCGAAGTCTCTGGATTGTACCTGCTACTAGTGATGGTAAAACGAACCACTTCCTGAACCACTGAGACCTCGCAGCCCATTGCTTCACCGAAAGGTTCATTACCCAAAGCTTCATTTATCATTGCTCACTAGTGATACCTAGCTACTGTGCAAAGAAATAGCAAACAAAAATCCATGAATCCTGAGCCAATGACTTGAGCAGACATTTTTCCATTGCCTGTGTATACAATAAAATATGTATCTTTCGCTGCGTGTCCTTACTTTACAACTGTCTATGCACGCATTTAATTCATTATTCCTATATTGTTTGGATAGTGACAGTATGAACAGATCAGGTGATGCTGTGTTGAGTGCAGTGCAGTGCTTATTGTGGAGAAAGTGTACAATACAGAAAACTGCAACAGAGCAGTGTGGGGTGGGAAAAGATAGGTGCAGTAATAAGATATAGTTCCCTTTCAAGGGAACTTCAACGCTGCGTCAGCTGACGCTATGGGGAACTCCCTCAGCGTGACCGCCTCTGAATCTCTGTATCAACTTAGACCAATCTTGATTGGGTTTAATATCAACATGTGACGCACACCGGCGGAACCGGAGGTACAAAGGGAGCCGGCTTCACAGTTGTCGTCAGTAATCTGAGCTTCAACAAGCGCTGTGGGTCTCTGAGAAATGGCGAGTGTGATGCGGTTTCGGCAGTGTGTGTATCCCTGCCCACGCTATATTCCCGACGGTAACACGCATGAGATGTGTGGTGGTTTGCGCCCCATTTTAGATCTTCGTTACCTGGACCGGTCTCTGAGGAGGCTTTGGTTCAGGATGTGGAGTGATTCAAATTCAGCTCGAGGAGTGGTTTGTCACGATCGATCTAAGGGACACTTACTTTCATGTCTCTGTCATTCCGGGACACCGGAAGTTCCTGCGGTTCGCTTTTGGGGGCAAAGCTTACCAATATTGGTTGCTTCCCTTTGGCCTAGTACTCTCCCCCTGCACCGTCGCGAAGTGTATGGATTCCGCCCTGGCTGCTCTCAGACTTCAGGGGATCCGCATCCTCAATTACTTGGACGACTGGTTGATTTTATCCCAGTCTCGTCTCATCACAGTACGGCATCAAGAGGTTGTACTTGCACACTTGAGGTGCTTGAGGTTGAGGCTCAACATGAGCAAGAGCACGCTCACTCCAACACAAAGGATTACGTTCCTAGGAGTAGTGTGGGACTCAGTCGCATTGCGGGCACAACTGTCTCTGCACGCGTCGAGTTAATCCTGACTATGGTACTCAGGGTGCAGCTAGGCCAACATCTCACTGCACTTCAGTTTCAGACACTGTTAGACCTCATGGCTGCAGCATCCACTGTGATTCCGCTTGGATTGCTGCACATGAGGCAGCTGCAGTGGTGGCTCAGGGAGGCCGGATTTTCCCCGAGGGGCAATCTTTTTTGCCTGATCAAGGTTACACGCAGGACGCAGGTGCATGCGTGCCTTAGACAGGTGGAGATAACGGGTGTTCCTGACCCTGGGTCCAGTGCTGGGAATGATTTATCACCATCGCACACTCTCGACTCTCTCCAGCACAGGATGGGGTGAGGTTTTGGAAGGCCGCACAGCCCGAGGTCTATGGTTGACCCTGCATCTATGGCACATAAATTGCCTGGAGATTTGTTGGCCTTACGACACTTTCTACCAGACCTCAGGGGCCACCACGTGCTTGTCCGCTCCGACAACACAGCGGTCGTCTCCTACATAAATCGACAAGGCGGTCTGAGGTTGTGCCCTCTGTGCAGACTGGCGCGCCAGATCCTTTTGTGGTCCCAGGGGAAGCTCTCTCTCAGAGCACTTTTTCGTACCTGGGTACCTCAATTAGGGAGTGGACATCCTGTCAAGGCAGGGGCCGAGGCCCGGGGAATGGAGAATGCACCCCGAGACGATGCAGATGATATGGAGGAGATTCGGCAGAGTACAAGTGGACCTGCTTACTGGCCCCTCTGATTCTCCCTTGTGTATCCAGCGCCCATGGGGCTGGATGCCATGGCTCTGCCGTGGCCGAGGCTGTACGCTTTGCCCCCGATTGCTCTGCTCCCGGGGGTTCTAGAGAAGATTCGCTGAACAGGGGCCCAGCTGCTGCTCGTGGCCCCGTTCTGGCCCACCAGAATCTGGTTCTCGGGCCTTGTAGCCCTCCTGGATGACCCCCCATGGGAGATTCCCATTCGGAGGGACCTGCTGTCGCAGGGCCGTGGCGAAATATTTCATCCCCAGCCAGGGAAATTGAAGCTGTGGGTCTGGCCCCTGAGGGGGACCACCTCCGAGCTGCCGGTCTCTCTACCGAGGTAGTTGAGACCATCTTACACTCTAGAGCCCCCTCCACGAGGAAACTGTATGCGGGCAAGTGGAAAATTTTCACTACATGGTGCCAGAAGCGCCATCTTGACCCAGTTCACTACCCGATGGCTTCAGTGCTGGTGTAGTGGTCCAGTCGAAGAAATGTAAGCCAGGACTGATGGTCTAGTGCAGTTTATTTGTTCTTGAAGTTCAATATAGACGTACGAGCTAGACAGGAATTTAACACAACAAACAAAACCATACATTAGCTTAGTCAGAAAAATAATACATCGTTCTATTAGCACCAGAAAGTTAGCAATAGTATAACATTCGGGAAAATAAACTCGACATATTGACCACGAATTAATACAATTAATGTACCTTGTTGCCACTCTCGACTGGAGCTAAACTCCCATTGTACTCTCCCGGTTTATCACTTATTTCTCTCCGTTTTATCACTTGTTTCTCTCCCCATGCTGTATCACCGTTTCGATGTTTTACTTCCTTGTTTTCTTACTCTCTGCTTTTTTGGTCAAGGCATGCGAACAATATCCTTTCAAAATAAAATTCCATTTACACATGTAATAACAAATTAAGATAATGATTGAACAGGTACAATACAAATATAAACTTGTGAATTGGGGTCATTTACAGCTGGAGTTTCTCCAAAGCCGGATTTCGGCGGGACTCTCCCATGCTACACCTAGGTTGTATGTGGCTGTGATCGCAGCATTCCACCGTATGGTGTATGGTTGCTCGTTTGGGAAGCACCGCTTTGTTACCAGTTTCCTTCGTGGCACCCTGAGGATGAGGCCTGCGGTTCGAGTCAGAGTCCCTCTGTGGGATCTGATAGTGGTGCTAGATGGGCTAACCACAGCACCTTTTGAGTCTATGGACGATGCATCAGACAGATGTCTGGCCTTAAAGGGGGCGTTTCTGCTGGCCATGACTTCTCTCAAGAGAGTGGGAGATCTGCATGCCCTGTCGGTGGCATCCTCCTTCAGAGTCGGCGGAACAGGAAGGTAGGCTGCAACTGCTTTGTCCGGTCAGAGCCCTGGAGATTTATGTCCAGAGGACATCCCAGTGGCGCAATTCGGACCAATTGCTGGTATGCTTCTAGCCCTCTCGTAAGGGCTAGAAGCATACCAGCTTCCAAACATACTATTAGCAGGTGGATAGTTGAGGCTATCGTTTCTGCATCGAAACCACCAAGTCTCCTTGTCCACTTTCCTCTGTCCGGATGACACACCGAGTACCCTCTTACCTGTCTCCCTGATCACATTACATTACATGACATTTAGCAGACGCTTTTATCCAAAGCGACTTAAATATGAGAACATTCACAAACCGAAGGCGCAGCTTCGGGAGCATTTTGGGGTTCAGATACTTCGAACCGCTGACCTTCCGATTGGCAAGCAACCGTTCTGCCACCAAGCCACGGCCGCCTTATGATCTCATTAGCTGTAGTGGTCCAGTCATCTGGGAGCACTTCCTGACCACCCAGAGTCTGTCTCAGCTTCTCCCTGAAAACTACACGACGCCTTTGTCCTCTTCGTCTTCCTCATCAACAGGGTCATTTTACACACTACCATCCTGTGTTGTCTGGCTACACTCTCCCCTACCACTACTTTACAGTCACTGGTCTCTTTCAGATTTACATTTACATTTACATTTTAGTCATTTAGCAGACGCTTTTATCCAAAGAGACTTACATATGAGGAAGACAATGTAAGCAATATAACAACACAACGTCTACACAAGATGTAGTCCTGAGTGCTTCTCCCTCCACTCTTATATGTCACGCTATGTTCCTGCCTCTGCTGGAAGAAAGTGTTCACTACAGCCATTTTCATCCTCTTTGCTAAGTCTACCACCATCTGTCCTTCTGCATTCCTGTCCTGAAGATCAAACCTGCCCCTCACATTCTCATCACCTCTGTTCCCTTCACTTCATCTAACTCACTCCAGAATTTCTCCTTCTCTTCTAACTCACATCCTACCTGTGGGGCATAACCACTTACAACATTGAACATCACCCGTTCAATTTCCAGCTTCAGGCTCAAAAACCTGTCTGATACTCCTTTCACCTCTAGAACATTCCTCACAAACTCCTCTTTCAGGATAACTCCTACTCCGTTTCTCTTCCTATCCGACCAATGGTAGAACAACTTGAACCCTCTTCCTAAGCTTCTAGCCTTTCTACCTTTCCCCCTGGACACACAGTATGTCCACCTTCCTTCTCTGCAACATCTGCACCTTCAGCTTTCCGCTTCTCTCTCTGCCTACGAACACACCTTCCTCCTCTCTTTCTTCGTCTTCGACCAACAGTAGTCCAATTTCCACCGGTACCCTGTAGGTCAACAGCACCGGTGGCGGTCGTTGTCATTGTCATGATTCGCATTTTTAATTTGGCATGTGTTTTACGTCGGATGCCCTTCCTGACACAACCCTCTGCATTTATCCAGACTTGGGACTGGCACAAGAAGACACTGGCTTTTGCCCCCCTGCGGTTGCATTAGATTTTACAGTCTAGACCACTTTAATAATATGGGATCTGTGGCTCTCTTGTCCTGAAGTGTGCCCTGCTGGCTTCACACTCTGACAGACATCCCTTCAGCATTTGTACCTCCGGTTCTGCCGGCGTGCGTCACGTGTTGACGTTAAACCCAATCAAGATTGGTCTAAGTTGATACAGAGATTCAGAGGCGGTCACGCTGAGGGCGTTCCCTATAGCGTCAGCTGACACAGCGTCTTGTTCCCTATCAGGGAACCATGGTTACCTACGTAACCTGGTACGTTCTAAGGCAGTATAGTGTTTATGAGACTGAGGATGTAGAAACCTGCAACACTGCAGTTTTGGGTGGGTGACGTAAGGATTATAATTATATTAAGAAATAAATTATAACAATTGCACATACCTTATTCTGAGCAACCATTTCAAAATACTCCCAGATGGGGGATGCTTTTCTCTTTCTTGCTGGCTCCATTACTAGCCAAAAGGAAGACAAAAAAAACTAACAAATCCAAAAGGGCAATCTAAATAATCTTATCTAACTAATATTACAATAATATAATATTGGTATTATAAGAATAAGAATATAGTATAACTAATCTAACGTAATATAATGTAATAATATATCTATAGCCTATATATAACACAATAACGATACTAACACAACTCTCACATGCTCTAACTCTCTCTCTTTAAATACTTTAAAGACATCTTTGATCAAGGCCCTTTATTTCAGCTCATAAGACTCAACGATAGACTGAATAACAAAATAATCCACCACATCTCCTAGCCTTCAGTCTACTTCTCAGTCAGCTACTGTGCAACCAGCTAGCTCCCAGCAAGCAAGCCTCCAGCTTTCTCCCTGCCTTCTAAGCACAAGCCTTCACTCGGGCCTGCTAGCAACCAATCTTCATTCCGGCTTGCCAGCAGCCATCCAGCACTCCATTCAATTAGGCTTGGGGTTGTGAGCCTGCAACCTTCTTGTCTGAAGCCAGCTAGCATCCAGCCTTCACTCTGCCCTGCCAGCCGCTAGCCTGATTCTTGGCCTCCCAGTATTCAGTCAGCTAACCCCTCTTCTACTAGCCTCCAGCAAGCTAGCCGCCAGCCCCTGACCCCAAGAATGCTCAGTCCTCGATAACATAAAATCTCCATGTCATCCAGCTCCCTAGTCTCTTTCCTCCTGGACATGGCTTTGGAGCCAGACAGTTCAGAGTATTCAGCCCACCACTTGCCTGTCCTGAGCTGGCTAGTCTGACACCTGCTACCCTCAAATCCTTCAAACCTTCAGTGAACTGTAAAAGAAACCACCCTAACATCTGGCAATCTTATTTTGAGTGAACTTGCCTGGCAATTTTTACTGGGTCCCATGGAGGCCACAGAAGAAGGCGTGGTTGCCATGGCACACCTGTCTAATACCCTTTCATGTGAACACACACTTCCATAAGTGCTCTAAACAGGAAGTATGGATATTAGCCTAGACCTATGGGTTGTAGCTTTCTGACACTTAACTTAAAGTAACTGACTGTAGCCCATTTTCTCCCAATGTCAATTGAATTGCATATAAATATTGTTGAGGTTACATTCTTATCTATTCACACTGCCATTGTGGTCAAATTGTACTCCAAAATGATTTTGTTAGGAAGATTTATTATAACTGGCTTTCATTACAGTCAGTTCCCCGAGTTTTCAATGAATTACTTACTGGTAGTTACTGGGGGGGAAAAAATGAAGATGGAGATAGAAAGAGAACACAGTGTGAGTGCACATACAGAGGGAGAGTAGTGAGGAAAAGGCAAAAATCTAGAAGCAAGTGAACAAAAATGAGGGGAAATAGAGATAGAAAGGTGAAGAATCAAGATAGATGGGAAAAAGTGGTAGAGTGATGGAGGAGAAGGAGGAGGAGGAGGAGGAGGGGGGGATAATTGTGTGTCTGACAGAGGGAGAGAGAGCGAATGAAGAGGTAGAGTTGCTAATAGTGTCTGTGATGTTGGTATTGATCAGTCACACAGACAGAAGGGTGGGACCTGACACTGTGGCTAATCGAAAACTAATTCCCCGTCTCCATCATCATCATCATCATCAACATTGTCGACATCATCATCCTACCTTTTATCTTTGGTAGGCTTTCATTTTAAAGGAATATTTAAATAAATTATGATTCTAAGAATTGTTTTTTTTTAAATGTTACTATCAGGAGCAATTTTTGTCACTACAAAGATCACCACAGCATCTACTTGTGTGAAAAATAAAGTCTGTTGTATTATTGTATTTATTCTGAATAAGGAACCCAGGCAATGCAACAATAGTTCATGGTACTCTTGCATCGCAAGCATAGCTTGCATAGCTAAAAGCACAGGGTACATTTAAGTAACACTACGGTCTGCTGCAAAATTTAGCAGGGGAATCAGGGGGACAGTAAGTCACAGAACACATAAAATAATCCACAGTTCCTGGAGGACATTGGACAACGCCTATGTGCTAGCTGTTAACTAAATAAAACTAAGCAAAACTTTCATCACAAACCAAGCTTGATTAATTTCTATTACAATTTACAATACTCAAAATCAGAAGGGGTAGGCGCATAGAAACAGCTGTTTATGTTTTTTCTCTCTCTCTCCTCTCTTTTCTTGACCATCCCTTCACTTCCCCGACGTTTCCCTTGTGTCTGTGGATTGCTACAATGGAGGGAAAATGGAATTATGGCCAAAGGTTCTATTTACAACCACAAAAAGCAAGCAAGTTGTGAGCACGTTCGTTTATTTGCAGGACAAAAAATGAATTGAAACCTAATTCTTAATTTAGTTGCTTTATTATCACTGGAAAATCTAATTAAAAGCATGTAGGCTACATGGATTCTCTTCTGTTCTTGGAAACCACACCCTACACGCAGGTAGGCGCAGCTCCATCCCAAAAAAAGAAGAAGAACAACTAACTTGGGAATACACAGAGTATTATATGTGAAGTACTGTTATCTAACTGGTCAGCAGTTGAGTTGGGGGTGTGCCTGTGGACCTCCTCCTGGTTCACAGCCTTCTCCTCCACAGTGGTCAGCGCCTGTAAACTTCTCCCCAAATGATCACATCTTAGCCTCCCCCTTAGCTATTTTATGTGTAACAACTTGATATACAACAGGTAATAGTATTTGTGTCACATTTCAACCTGTGGATTATTGTCATGTTTTTTTAAGGTGTTTCCAGGCTTGTTCAAGAAAAATGTAATAATAACTCTTGTTTATGTTTGAGAATTAATGATCGGGAAGGATTTGAGATCCTGTTGACCTCTGGGTAATCCCGCGAGAGGCGGGAAGAGTTTCTTTGTTTTTTGAGGAGAAAAAGAACGTTAGCGTTAAGAGAATGTCGGACATGTGTGAGAGTGGCCTGACTTACGATTGACGTTACTGTTTATTGTGTATGCTTAGCTCATTTTGGACATTGGACTGTTTTGCTGGTTACATCCCTCGTATTAGTGTGAGGTCAGAGACTGTTCACTGCCAACAAAGTGTGGTGTTGCTATGCAGTGAGTTAATTAAGCTAACGTTAGCTAGCCGCCGCCATTGATTGGAGGACGTCGGTCGTCCTGAGAAGACGAGAGCGGGAGCGGAGGAACTTCAGTGGTCGTCGCGGGGGGTTTTGCCGGCGCCAAGGAAAGAGTGTGTGTGCTGCTGCGGACCGGGATGGGTCTGGATATGAAGATTTCTACAGGTCTGGTGTTGTGATTGATCTACACGAAGAGGTAAAGATACTGCAGTTTGTCCTTCATGAGCTCCAACAGTAAGCGCGCCAACGAACTTTTATGCAAGCTTGCTTAAAGAACAGACTAAAATCCAGGTGCACTCAGGTCCGCAATACAGATTAAATTCTCAATTACCTGGATCTTGTTGTTTTTTTATATTTTATTTCTTGCATTATGTTTCTCTGTATTCTGATGAATGGTATATTTGCATTCAGTGACTACAAAGTCAAAGCTGAGATATGGTGTTTATGTTGTTGCTTTTCATCACATGTTGTATAACTGAGTAAGTTAATTCGGAAATATTTCTTACATATCTTACATATATTTTATATACATATTTGAGTTTGATTACTTTATTCATGTAAGAGTAATTCCCCATAGCCTCTCATTGAATTAGAGAGAGAGAGCGTGAGTCATAGTTTACCCAAGACATAAGTTATTATGCAATGAGATGTCTCTTTCACCATTTTACTGAGTAACAGACTTTAAAGGGGTTAATACATTTTAAGTTCCATATGAAGTGTTGCCCATGTGGTGAGCCGTTGGTGAAGGGGTTACATATGGCTCTTGTCTGACAGTTAATTTAGGCTGGTTTTGTTTTTTAGTCATGCAATGAGGCTCTTTGTTATCACTGAGAGGTCTGTTTCCTATCACAGTCTTGGGGGGGTTGTCAGCACCCTAACACAGACACAACATTGTATTCCAAACAAAATAATGAAGCCTCACTGCGGCCCCTCTCACCCCTTACAAAAGAAGCAAAATGGTTTAATCCGCCCGTCTCTAAAAGCAGCTCATTGAGGCAAGTGGTGATGGAGTACCAAAGTGCACTCTAAGTCACATCTTTCTCCAAGAAAGGAAAGAGAAAGAGAAAGAAAGCAAACTAAGGGAAAACAGCTTTTGCCTTATTTCTTTCAAAAGAAAGGTGAGCACCACTTAGACAGTTTAAGAATGGTTTGACAGCAGTTGTTTAGACTGAAGGCAGTCAGCCAGGAATCTAACTTGGAGCATATTTGCATTGTATAACGTAAATTATTCATAAATTAATCGGCATCATAGCTACAATGTCATTTGACATTATATCTATCAACATTACCTAGTAAATCTTAACATCATGAAACACATGGACCTCAATTTCAGACTCAGCCACCAAGAGTGAAGAAGTGGCAAGTGAATGAGGTACAGTAAACGTGAGACAAGGTGAGCTCATAAAGTGGCTACTTAAAGTTATTACGAGCAAACATTTGACATTGAGGTGTCGCAGACCTCACCATAAAGACAGTTTTGAGTGATATTTAGCCCCTTTCCATTTTGTACAATTTACAGGCCCTGCACGTTGCTTTGATGCTCCCACAGATATAGACACTGGGGACAAATGACATTTACATTTACATTTAGTCAGTTAGCAGATGCATTTATCCAAAGCAACTTACATATGAGGAAGACAATGGAAGCAATTATTATAACACAAGGTAACAAAAAACATAAGTGCATCAAAAAAGAGTCTAATTAAAGCCCAGCACAGTATATAAAGCTAAGGAAAGGAAGGGTTTTTTATTTTTTTATTTATTTTTTATTTTATGAGAAGAGATAGACAGGAAGAAGAAGTTAGTGATTGTCAGTTTGGTGTTGATGGAAGAGATGCGTTTTCATCCATCCATCCATTTTCTACCGCTTATCCGGGGCTGCGGGGGCAGCAGTCTGAGCAGGGACACCCAGACTTCCCTCTCCCCAGACACTTCCTCCAGCGCTTCCAGGGGAATACCGAGGCGTTCCCAGGCCAGCTGAGAGACATAGTCCCTCCAACATGTCCTAGGTCTTCCCTGGGTCCTCCTCCCAGTTGGAAATGCCCGGAACACCTCCCCAGGGAGGCGTCCTGGAGGCATCCGGAAAAGATGGCCGAGCCACCTCAGCTGACTCCTCTCGATGTGGAGGAGCAGCGGCTCTACTCTGAGCTCCTCCCGAGTGACAGAGCTCCTCACCCTATCTCTAAGGAAGCGCCCAGCCACCCTGCGGAGGAAACTCAATTCGGACGCCTGTATCCAGGATCTTGTCCTTTCGGTCATGACCCAAAGCTCATGACCATAGGTGAGAGTAGGAACGTAGATTGACTGGTAAATAGAGAGCTTTGCCTTGCAGCTCACCTCTTTCTTTACCACGACAGACCGGTACATCGACCGCATCACTGCAGAGGATGCACCGATCCGCTTGTCAATCTCCCACTCTGTCCTTCCCTCACTGGTGAACAAGACCCCAAGATAATTAAACTCCTCCACTTGAGGCAGGAGCTCTCCACCAACCTGAAGGGGACAAGCCACCCTTTTCCGGCTGAGAACCATGGCCTCGGACTTGGAGGTGCTGATTCTCATCCCTGCCGCTTCACACTCGGCTGCAAACCGCCCAAGTGCACGCTGAACGTCCTGATTTGATAATGCCAACAGGACAGCATCATCTGCAAAAAGCAGAGACGAAATCCTGTGGTCCCCAAACCGGACTCCTTCCGGCCCCCAACTGCGCCTAGAAATCCTGTCCATATAAATAATGAACAGGACCAGGGACAAAGGGCAGCCCTGCCGGAGTCCAATATGCACCGGTAATGTGAACCAAACTCCCTTAGCAGAGGGCCCCGGACCCCATACTCCCAGAGCACCCCCCACAGGTTGCCGTGAGGGACACAGTCTCTGCTGATCTTGTATAAGCAGGCAGATCATTCAACCAATGTGGAACGGATCCAGAAAAGGTGCGGGAGAGTGATTTTTTTCCTTTTTGGTATTGTACCACCAGATGTTGTTCCTTTGCAGAGCGCAGGGACCTGGCAGGAACATAGGTCTGTATTAGCAAGTGAAGATATGATGGTGCAGAACCAGTGGTCGTCTTGAGCATCGCTTTGAACTTGATGCGGGCAACAACAGGGAGCCAGTGTAACCTAATGAAGAGAGGAGTTACGTGCACTCTCTTCGGTTCATTGAAGACCACTCTTTCTGCTGTGTTCTGGATAATCAGCAGATGACGCTTGCGTAGAACATCAGATAGCCACGGGGCAGACGAGGATATATGGGCTGGTCTAGATGTGAGAGGGCAGAAGTTGTCCGAGCAGGATGTGAGCGTGGAACACAGTGTCTCAGTGGTTCTGTCAGTGTTCAAGAGAGAGAGCTCTTCAGAGGGAGGGAGGCTGAGGAGACAGCAGAGGAAAAGCGGGAGGGAGCGAGGCTACGCAGGTTGCGTCAGAAAGTGACCAACAGTAGAACATTGCTGCATCTGGCAAAGTTAGGTCGAGGTCGAGAGTGATGAAGAAATGATCTGAAGTGTGCAGTGGGGTGACCTGAGCGTGATGAGTGGAGCAGTATATGTGTGGAGATAAGATCTAGTTGATTACCAGACTTGTGGGTTGCTGATGTGGAAACCCGCTTGAGGTCAAATGATGCAGCCAGGTTGTTGAAGTCCGCAGCCTGTGGCTTTCCAAGGTGGATGTTGAAGTCCCCAAGTACCACCAGAGGAGTGCCATCTTCAGGGAAGGATGAAAGGAGAACATCCAACTCCTCCAAGAAATGTCCAAGCTGACCTGGGGGGGGCGATAGATGATTACAAAGTGACTTTTAATAGGGTGGGTGACATTAACAGCATGAAACTCGAAGGAGCTGTTGTCACACAAGGATGATCGCTGTTTGAACTTCCAGTGATTAGGGATAAGCAGGCTGGTTCCACCATCTCTTCTTGCGATGCGAGGACTGTGGGAGAAAGTGTGATTATGGGAGAGGGCTGCGGGAGTGGCAGAACCTCAGGTTTGATAGCTGTGATGAAATCAGCTTTGTTAACAGCAGACTGGCAGTTCCACAAGCCTATTAAAGTAAAAGGGGCAGTTTTGGACAGTGTTACAACATGCATGAAACTGAAGATTTTTGTGTTGTAATGACAGTAGGGATTTGAAAACACACTGTGTAAGAGGAGAAGGAAAAATGTAAGACAACTATAATAGCAATAAGGGTCTCTAACAAAAATAGCACTGCACTAAACTTAAAAAAGTCACGAATCAAACACACTTACAGTTCTTGTAGTCTACAGCTGCTAAATTGCTTCTCCAATTAAAGGGACAACCTGAATAAAAGAGTGGAGAAACATCAATTGTGGATGCTTCCGCATAACAGGGCTCACTGAATGTTTTGGTGAGTATGTGCATAAAATGCTGCATCCTTTACAGTCACCAGATCTCAACCCAGTTGAAAGCAACATTTAAGAGAATAACTTAAACATGTTTTTTCTTAAAACTCATGCCAGTTCCCTCATACCACTTTGTCATCATTTAGTTAATCTCTATATTAAGCAATCAGTATTTGGCCCAGATCACCCCTATTTTTAAGTCTGATGATCCAGTTTGATACAGTTAATTATCAAATTTTGTTAAATAAACTTCTTTCTTTTCATTTGTCCTCCTCTGCAATATACATGTTTATATCATACTTAAGTGACAGATCTCAGACTTTAAAAAAATTGCCTCACTAACATCACAGCCACAAATGTGTTCTATGGGCGTTCCACAGGGCATTTTAGGTCCTAAACTCCTTTACTTTTCATTATGTACATTAATGATCTTTCTCATGTGCTTAATTTTTCTAATTCTTTTCTAATAGTTATATACTGATGACACTGTTATTTTTCTGTCTGGTCAAAACACTGACATAATCACAAACTTAACACAGATCTGCAGCATTTACATAACTGGCTGCAAGATAACCATTTAACACTTAATATGAAAAAAACAGAATGTATGTACTTTTATTCATCTAGGAGACAGCTATCCATATCTAATCCCATCACCTATTTCAATCAAAAGCTCTCAATTGTATCTATGTACAACTATCTGGGAGTCTCTCTTGACTTACATTTCACTTACTGTGAGCATGTCCAAACTCTAATCTTCTTTTCCTTTCGGCTGTTCCCTTTCAGGGGTTGCCACAGCGAATAATGTGCCTCCATCTAACCCTGTCCTCTGCATCCTTTTCACTCACACCAATTAACTTTCCTATCCTCTCTCACTAAATCCATACATCTCCTCTTTGGTCTTCCTCTAGACCTCCTGCCTGGCAGCTCCAACCTCAGCATCCTTCTACCAATATATTCACAGTCTCTCCTCTGAACATGTCCAAGCCACCTCAATCTGGCCTCTCTGGCTTTATCTCCGAAACATCTAACATGAGCTGTCCCTCTGATGTACTCGTTCCTGATCCTGTCCATCCTCGTCACTCCCAAAGAGAACCTCAACATATTATTATTAAGCTCTGCCACCTCAAGCGCTGCCTCTTGTCTTTTCTTCAGTGCCACTGTTTCTAAGCTGTACAACATCGCTGGTCTCACCACCATCTTGAACACCTTTCCTTTCATTCTTGCTCTTCTATCATACAACGCACGTGAACTGTTGACCCTAAGTACTTAAAGTCCTGTACCTTCTTCACCTCTGCTCCCTGTAACTTCACCGATCCACTTGGGTCCCTCTCATTGACACACATGCGGCTAAGCTTCATTCCTCTGTTTTCCAGAGCAGACCTCCATCTCTCTAGATTTTCCTCCACCTGCTCCCTGCTCTCACTACAAATCGCAATGTCATCCGTAAACATCATAGTCCATGGAGATTCCTGTCTAACCTCTAATCAGACAAACTCTAATCAGAAAGTTAAACCAAAAGTTATTTGTTTATAGTAAAATTAGACCATATTTGTCGCTTTCTGTCTCTCAAACGTTATCTTCGTGCCATCATTATGTTCACTCTGTTGTATTGTTTACCTATTCGGTCACTTACAGCAAATGAAATCCTTGAACCAGTAACAAGACTCTATAATAGAGCCTATAAGATCCTCAATAGGCTTCCAGGCTGGACTCACCACTATATTGCACTATCTTTGTCTAATGCCTTGACATTTCAGAACTATAAAATAAGCCATGGGATAAACTTGTTTTGTCAAATCTTAAATGGACACACCTCAGCAGCACTCACTGAGTTGGTTCCAAAACACAGCTCAAGGTTTGAGCACACTACGAGATCTGTTACAAATGGACTTTTGCCTTTACCGGCTTTAGGAATTGCTATGGACAGAGATCTTTTTTTCATGTGCTTACTAAAGGCTGGAATGAGATACCACAGCAAATCAGAACTATAACATCGCATCTCATCTCATCTCATTTTCTACCGCTTGTTTCTGTTAGGGGTCGCGGGTGACTGGATCCTATCCCAATGACTTCGGGCCTTAGGCGGGGTACACCCTGGACAGTGGCCAACTCGTCGCAGGGCTGACACGTAGCCAGACAACCATTCACTCTCACATTCATTCACTAGGGGCAATTTAGAGTTGTCAATTATCCTACACATGCATGTCTTTGGAAGGTGGGAGGAAGCTGGAGAACCCGAAGAGAACCCACGGTAACACAGAGAGGACATACAGACTCCACCCAGAGAGATTGTGTGATGTTGGTCTGGTCCGGGATTCGAACCCTGGATCTTATTGGGAGGCAGAAGCGTTAACCGCTCTGCCACCATGGCCACTATAACATCAATAAGACTATTTATTTAAAAATAACAGATGGCGAGCAAATGTTATTTTAAATAGTCTTATTGATAACTATAACATCAATAAGACTATTTAAAATAACATTTGCTCACCATCTGATGGTAAATCTGTGACCACTGAGGTGGCTCCATGGCCTCCCCCTAATGCTTTTTTCCAATGCTTTTTCTCTCGGTTTGTGTGTTTGTTGTTGTTTTTGTCTTGGAGTTTTCTGTGGGTATGTGGCCATGCCCCTAAGTCCGATTGACTTGAAATTTCTCACCAGTCCAGTTCCATGTAATGTACAGTAAAGCCTCATGGACCATTAAAGTCTACGATGATGGAGTTTTTTCTAATTTGCATAATGTGAAAGTAAAATGAGTAGAACTTTTTTAATTTTGACTATCGACATCACATTTTTTATACAGTATTTTGGGACTGAGATTATTATAAATAAGCAAAATCGGTCAAAAACATGGCCGCCATCAGCTTATAGTGAATTGGCCATAATTAATAATTAATAATTAATGATTTGTCCAAACAACATAAATCTTGGGACACATCTTCAGTTGGTGTTGAGGAATAGGCATGCCAAAGTATTCTGAGCTCGACCCATAGGGGGCGCCACAAATGCCACAGAACTGTACCTAAAAATCTAAGGGACCGTCATTCACCACATTTGGTATGTAATGGCGTTTTTCCACTACACAGTACCAGCTCGCTTCAGCTCGACTCGACTTGACTCGGTTTGGTTTTCCACTGTGTAAAAGTTTCGTACCACCTCTGGCGAGGTTCCAAGCGAGTGTGACATAACTCCAGATGTCTTTGAACAATCCTGATTAACATGACCATAGACATCCCGCTCTCTCCTGTGCATGCACACCAAGTTTCATTCAACTCTGATGAAGGGGGGATAAATGACGGCACTTAGTGCGCAATAATTGAAACGGTGCAGCCATTGTGATGATGGAACAAGTGTTTGATTGGTCTCACAACCAAACTTGATATGTATGATGAGGGTCCCCCCCATGAACACATCAATATTTAGTTATTGCCATGGTGCCACCTACTGGCAAGAGGAAGTCAGCTTTCTGTGACAAACATCATCCGATTTGTATCAAATTTACATGGAGTGGTATACATATGATATCCAACAAGCATAATTAGTGTGTTCTCTCTAGCGCCACATAGTGGACACAGAAAGTAATATTAAAAAACAGGACGTTGCTGTAACTTCAGATTACAACATGCAATCTAAGAGTAATAAAAAAATCCTTCTGTCACTTTTTAATCCAAGTTTGATGGATTGGATTGTAATCAGACATATCAGGTCCTGCCCCTTTTATCCCCCCCTCCCCACACATAAAATAAATAAAAATGAAAATGAATGAATGAATTAATTGATTGAATTAAATAATTTAAAATTAAAACAAATTTAAAAATTTAAAAAGTTTTTTTAATTTAAAGATTGGTAGGAGGGGATGAAGTGTATTAAAGGAGTGAAAATGTTTAATTGTGTTATACGGCAATTGCATGAAACAAAACTAAATAGATAAATTAATCTTTAAAGTGTATCTTGACTTACTTTAAAGTACATTTTGAATTCGCCTCTCTCCTCTCTCTCTCCCTGTCTCGGCTCAGCTGGGCTGTGTGTGTGTGACAATGAGTGTGTGTATGTGCTCTCAGCCCCTCCGTCTCCTGTTGTTTTCTCCAATACACAGAAACGTCCAGTTTACGTATGTAACCATGGTTCCCTGATAGGGAACGAGACGCTACATCACTATGGGGAATGCCCTCGGCATGACCGCTTTGCCCCCGAAAGCAAACCGCAGGAACTTCCGGTGTCCTGGTTTGCTAGACATGGAAGTACGCGTCCCTTAGATTGATCGTGACAAACCAGTCCTCGAACTGAAATTTACTCACAATCATAGGGATCGTCAGCATTCTGAACCGAAGTCTCCTCAGAGAATGGTTCAGGTGAGGAAGATCTAAAATGGGGCGCAAACCACCGTCTCTCTTCGGGACTACGAAGTACCGGCTGTAGAACCCGGTATGCATGGCCCCATTGTACAAGAGAGAATGTATTTCTTGCACCATCACCTGTGCTTGTACTCTGTCGACCCCTGCTTCCAAGATCCCTCGGAATCTTGGCGGTGTGGACCGGAACTGAAGCTTGTAACCTTGTTGGACGGTGCGCAAAAAAAGTCCCTCAGGGGAACCAACCGCTCGAGGCTGGGGCATGGGGGACCTGGAGTGGCGGCCTCGGTTACCTGAAGCGCTGCAGCGGCGGGAAATCCCCGAGGACCAGGTCCCCTGACCGCCCCCTGATCCTGCAATGTGAGAGCTGCGGTACCCTGACGCGCTGGTACGGCGGGATTTAACAGGAAAGGAATGTCTACAGGCCCCTGTAGAGGACTCTGGCCTGACTGCTGCACGGCCATGCGGGTCTAAAGGCAGCAGTTTCACAGCACTCACCCCAAATGTCACCGGTGGCAGGGTTAGAAGGCTGAGCTCCTTAGGGTTCGATGGGGGAGCAGCCATGTGCTTGACCCCTATGGGGGGCGCCCTTCGAGGCCCGACCCTCGCGTCAAGGCCTCTTCTGTGAAGCCTGTCCGGCGAGTCCGTCTTCCCCCTCTCAGGTCTTCACTGAGTGTGCAGGCGTGAACCCTACCTCCGTTGGGGAGGGGCATGCTGTGCCACACTTGCCACACGCTGCGAAATTTTGGAGGCTGAGGTGGTCTACCCCTCAGCCCCGGCCCGAGACCTCTGGCGACGGGGGCTAAACCGCTACCTTTTGCACGGCGAAGCTCCTTCCCATCCTCGAATGTGAGGGCCCCACCAAGTTGAGGTCCTAAAGCAGGTCGGCTGGGCATTCCTGCACGAATGCCATGGCATGCAGACATGCCCGGCATGACCCGCTGCCATGTATGCCTTGCCCACTAAAGTCGACATAGTGCGACATGGCTTACTAGGCAATGTCTGGGGCCTAAGGGAGAACGTGGCCTGCGGCAATAAATAGGCCGCCAGAGTCTCCTCAATACCTGGCATGATGCCTTAGCCGTTCTCCTTGCACCCACTGATCTACGCAGACTGGCCAGGCAATATTGAGCCTACCCACCGTGCGGGAAAGCACCTCCAGCACCTTCTCATACTGTGGTGACTGGGTTGACGAGCCACCTACGTCATCGCCTTCCGCGCCCAGGACATCCAGCCCCTTGGAACTGGATCCTCTCTGCTCGGGCTCCACATCCAGGGTGGACTCGGGGTGGGCTTCCGAATCCCGAATGTGGGAAAAAGAGCTAGCTGAGAAAAGGCCAAAGCCGTCTCACCCTCGTCCCCTAGGTCCATCTGCGAACCCCACGAATGCAGACGCCGGGTTGCCTCGCCAGCTATCTCGAAGGAGACACTTGCAATGCTCACAGCCAGCCCCCTCGAGGGCTGCTAGTGCATGCTCTCTTCCCAGGCAGCTAACACACGTCCCGTGTGTGTCGCCATCGGGAATATAGAGTGAGCAGGGATACATGCACTGTCGAAAATGCTTAACACTTGTCATTTTTCGAGAGACCCAGAGCGCTTGCTGAAGATCAGAAGACTGACGACAACAGTGAAGCCAGCTCCCTTTGTAACCTCCAGTTCCGCCGGCGTGCGTCACATGTGGACATTATGCCAATCAAGATTGGACTAAGTTGTACAGAGATTCAGATGCGGTCACGATGAGGGCGTTCTCATAGCGTCAGCTGATGCAGCGTAGAGTTCCTTTGAAAGGGAACCCCATTTCACAAGGAAAAATAATGATAGAGACCTTAGGAAGAGCAACAAAGGAGGGAGCCCTCTCCCAGGACATACAGACATGCAATAGATGTCGTATTTACAGAATAGATTCACAACAGAAAATTATAGTACATACAATTATGTACTCCTGTGAGAAGTTGGCCACTGTCCAGGATGTACCCCGCCTAAGGCCCGAAGTCACTGGGATAGTTTCCAGTCACCCGCGACCCCTAACAGGAACAAGCGGTAGAAAATGACTGACTGACTGACAATTATGTACCGCCGGAGGCAGAATAACCTGCTGAAAGTGATAGTAAGAGAAAAGAGAGGACAAGGAAGCACACATGCTATCATAGTATTTCACAGTATAGTATAATTTCCTCTGTCAATTATTTAAGCACAGCCCTTTAATTATTCACACACTGTATTTGTATTGTCTGAGGAGCAAACATTTTAGATAATAGACAGTGTATCCTGATTACCTTCACACCGGCTCCCCAGCTATAGCTGTAGTTACTACTCCCAACCACAGTCATTCTTTATCGCACTGGTTTACAGTTCAGTCACTTTTGTGAGTAGGCTAGATAAGGTCCAACGTAAATGTCCTCTTAATTCCCACAAGAACTTTCCACCTATCCACGTTGAAACGTGGCTGGGACCCCAAACATCCCAAACAGAAGTGGTAAATTAGTACAAACTGTACAGAGTAGAGAAGGCCGTCTTCTCCTTGGACTCTGGAGACAAGGGAATCTACCAGTAGCCCTTGGTCAAATCCAGCGTCGTTAAAAAACAGGCGGTGCCTAGCCAATCCAGGAGTTCGTCGACCCTGGGCATTGGATAGGCATCAAAACGTGAGACGCGGTACCTTGCAGTAGTCCACGCAGAACCGTATAGTCCCATCCTTCTTAACCACCAACCCAATGGGACTACACCAGGCACTGTTGGACTCTTCTATTACTCCATTTCCGGCATGGCCTTCAATTCCGCCTGAAATACTTTTCTTTTGTGTTCGGGCAACCGGTAGGGTCATGACCGCACCGTCACAGTCAGTCTCAATACAATGCTCTATGAGGCTGGTGTGGCCCGGCAGGGTTGAGAACACATCCGCAAAGCAGTGCGCCAACTCTGCAATGTCTGCTCTCTGGGACCTGTCAGATGGTTATCAAGAGGGAGCGAGTCTGGATTGATCGAGTTTGGTCTTTGGTCATCTTTGTCTTACACCATGCTCACCAGAGAGACAGATTCCGCCTCTCTCCATGCTTTGAGGAGATTGAGGTGATAGATCTGCATTGCTCCCCCGGCCGACCACACGACCTCGTAATCAACGTCGCCCACTCGTCGTGTGACCACAAAGGGTCCTTGCCACTTGGCGAGCAATTTAGAACTGGACGTCGGGAGTAATAAAAGCACTTTATCACCTGGCATGAATTAATCTAGTTGCTCTGTTGTACAGGCGTTGCTGCCGTTCCTGGGCCAGGAGCAAATCCTCCCATGACAATCGCCCTAGTGTGTGGAGTTTTGCTCTCAGGTCCAGGACGTACTGAACCTCGTTCTTGCTCAAGCTTGGACCTTCCTTCCAGCTTTCCTTAACTAGGTCCAGGACCCCCCGTGGTTTCCTACCAAACAGTACTTCAAAGGGAGAAAATCCCGTGGAGGCCTGGGGTACCTCACACACTGCAAATAGAGGATCTAGCCACCTATCCCAATTGCTCTCGTGTACAAACTTACGCATCACGGACTTCAAGGTTTTGTTTAACCGTTTGACCAGCCTGTCAGTCTGAGGGTGGTACACACTGGTTCGAATCGACTAGATTCCCAAAAATCTGCAAAGTTCTCGCAGTGTACGAGAGGTGCCCTGGTCCGCCTGGATCTCTTTCGGGATCCCGACTCGGGAGATTACCTGAAAAAGTGCCTGAGCCACGCACTTCGCAGAGATGGTGCGCAGAGGCACTGCCTCAGCGTTGCGTAATCCACTAGAACTAGCACAAAGAGGTACCCGCGTGCGCTCCGGTGAAACGGCCCGATGAGGTCCATGCCAATCCGCTCAAATGGAGACTCCATAAGTGGTAATGGGCGAAATGGCACTTTTGGGACGGCGGGCTAGTTAACCAGCTGGCAGTCAGGGCAAGCTGCACACCAGTGGTTAACGTTGCCCCGAATCCCAGGCCAATAGATTCAGGCCGTTATCCAGTATAGTGTTTTGTTAAACCCCATATGCCCATGGGTTTAAAGTGAGCTTTTGGGTACCAGCAACTGGTTAATAATCTCACCTGATCGAGTGTCACGACCCACTCGGTAGAGCCTTTCCCTCATAACAGCAAAGTGTGGATATGATTGTGCAGCGTCAGGGCGCACCAGCTGACCATCAATTTTTATCACTTGGTCAAAGGCCCAGCGTAGAGTATCGTCTCGAGTATGTTCAAGTGGAAAATCTTCCATGGAACCGGCGGCGTCCCCAGTGGATGCATTGCTGGTTCCCTCTCCCCGTCTGCAGTGTGTGATGACCTTGCGTCACCGCTGAGCACCGCACACATATCCCGTGTCCCTATCAATCGTGACCGTACCCCGACACACTGCCCCACTAACTTCCAATCCATGCCCAGAATCAGAGGGTACGTCAGGCGGGCCTTCAGACTATGTTTGTTCCCTTGATATCTAATTTCAACCGCCACTATTGGGTAACGGTGAACATCCCCATGCACACATTTAATATTCACCCATGCCGCCTCCACCAAAGCCCCAGGCCGAA
>CM022474.1:30770670-30800069 GCA_011952105.1 Coreoperca whiteheadi
CCCCAGGTTCTGGTGAATAATCGACTGTGTACAGCCTGAATCCACCATTGCCAAGTATATCCCCTTGGATCCTTACCAGGACGCGGTATGTCCCCCCTAGATCGGGGGAGGGCGCCAGAGGACAAGCAACCCAAATCACCTGCCCTTCTTCCATCAGGGGACATTCTTGGCGGTAGTGTCCAGCTCAACTGCCCAGTTGTTCGAGGGTCCCCCTGCGGGGATGTTATGTTGTCGGTTTGTTAGGTGTCTGGTTTTATGTTGCATTTTTCCATGTAGGTCATGTTTTCTGGTTACTTCCTGTTTTATGTTGGTAGATGTCTGTTTCCCCCCTGTCTCTGTCTCTTTATTTCCTGTCCCTGATTCCCTGATTGTGATCACCTGTGTTTGACCTGCACCTGTGTCTCGTTGCCTTCACCTCCCCGGAGTGTATTTAGTTCACGTGTTTCCTTGTCTCGATGTGGGTTCATTGTCAGTGTTGGTGTTGTGAGATGTTTGCGTGTTGCCTTGTCTGCCTTGTCAGCCTTCCCAAGTGTTTTCCCTCCGTGGTTTTCGCTACCTCCTCGCGCTTCTTTGTTTTCCTGGTTTCCTGTCTATTGTTTCGAGTTCGCCTGTCCACCTGCAGGGTAAGAGACAATAAAGACTCCATCCCTTAGTACGGTCTGCGTTTGGGTCCTCCTTTACTTCACCGACAGTGCCCCCTAACAGGGGATGAGGTGAGCAGCACCTGTAGCATCTGGACCCTGGGGAGGGAAAAGACCAGAGGGTGGGATAGTACGAGGTTTGGGAAAAGGGATGGGCCATCCCGCTGCCCCATCCTGGGGACCGACGTCCCTTTTCCTCGGGAGCCGGGGTGGGTCGTGCCGCCGTCGAGGTCCGGGCCTCGGGTAGTCGGCCCCTAAGATGTACAGCCAGGTAGTCCTCCGACCAGCTTCATGTCCAGTGGATCTGACGGCGGCACCTCACCCAGACTGCAGTCGGCCACCCTTCCTTGAACTGCTTCAAAACTATCACCTCAAGCATCCATCCCTCCCCAGCGGGGAGGCTTAGCGCTGCGGTCTGTGCTTCTCCTGACAGTAGAGGGAGGAGTCGGATGGCCCCTCTGCCACTGGCCATTCACGTGCCACTGCCGTCACCTCGAACATTTCCAGGAAGGATTGGGGGTCATCCGTAGGTGACATCATGTGGAGCGTGATGCTGGGGAGGGAGGGCAATCAGATCGGTGCTTCTCCTGCCCCCGACTGGGACAGATCCCTCCCAGCATCTGGTTCTCCGTACTTTCCCAGATTGCCTCCATCTGCCGTCGATTCACCACCATCTGTTCCCAGTGCATAGCCACTATCTCCCACAGCATCTGGGCCACCATCGCAACCAGCTGTGCCTCTGTCATTGTGCTTGTGCCACCAATCCCCGTTGGGCGCCAGTGTAGCCCCTCTTGGGCTGTCGTGGGTTTTTGGCAGCACACAGACACGGGACACGGTATTCCAGGTATTTAAAGTTTTCACGCTCGCCCGCACACACACAACCGCCCATGCACTCCTTCGTGTAGGTCTGCTGGCTCTTGGCTATTGTCTCTCTCTCTCCGTGCACCAGCTGGTTCTGGTGTCTGCTCTCTCGCCCCAGGTCCAGAACGCTACTGCTTAAAAAGGGAGGGCATAATTAGTCCACACAATGCAGCTGCAGTAATTAGCTCTCCCTGGCACTGCTCACCTGAGCCACTCCCCCACCTCTCTCCCTCTGCAGCTGACGCTAAACCACGCCCACCCCACACAATCACCTAAGAAAAATTGCAAAAATACAATTTATTTTAAATCTTAATTATGCAGAAACTGTTGTACATGCTTTTATCTCCTCACGCCTTAATTATTGCAACAGCCTGTTCACTTGTCTTAATCAAAAAATGTTGAAATGACTGGTTAGGCTTTTTTTCCAGGACCAAGAGTTATATCACATCACATCGGTTTTAGCCTCTTTACATTGGCTCCCTCTTTGTTTTAGGATTGATTAGATAAGATCGAACCGCCACCTTATTGTGGTGGAGGGTATGGCGCAACCGGGGCCCCATCCTGGAGCCAGGCCCGGGGGTTGGGCTTCAGCCCGAAGGAGCGACGTGGGGCCGATCTCCCACCACCTGCAGGAGGAACCGTAAGGGGTCGGTGTAATGTGGATTGGGTGGCAGTCGAAGGCGGGGGCCTCGGCGACCCAATCCCTGTACACGGAACATGGAATGTCACCTCGCTGGTGTGGGAGGTTGAGAGATACTGACTAGAGATAGTCGGGCTCGCCTCCACGAACAGCTTGGGCTCTGGAACCCAACTCCTCGAGAGAGGATGGACTCTCTACTACTCTGGAGTTGCCTGCAGTGAGAGGCAGCGGGCTGGTGTGGGCTTGCTCAAAGCCCACCAGCTCAGCTGCCATGTGTTGGAGTTCACCCTGGTGAACGAGAGGGTTGTTTCCCTGAACCTCCAGGTCAGGGATAGGTCTCTCACTATTATTTGCGCTTACGGGCCAAATGGCAGTGTAGAGTACCCCACCTTCTTGGCATCTCTGGGAGGGGTGCTGGAAAGTGCTCCGACCGGGGACCCCCCCCCGACCTGAACCTGAGTACAGTTCTCTTAATAGACTTCTGTGCTAGTCACAGTTTGTCCACAATGAACATCATGTTCAAACATAAGGGTGTCCATCAATGCATGTGGCACCATGACAACCTAGGTCGGCGGTCGATGATCGACTTTGTGGTTGTTTCATCTGACCTCCGGCCGTATGTCTTGGACACTCGGGTGAAAGGAAGGAAGTTGGACAGACTTGGCAGACCCAAACATACTGTGAGGGTCTGCTGGGAACTTTTGGCAGAGTCTCCGGTTAGAGAGATCTTCAACTCCCACCTCCAAGGGCTCAGTTGTGGACTCGTTAATTCCCCAAGCTGAGGTCACTGAGGTGGCAAGGCACCGGGGGTGGATGACCTTAAGTCTCTGGATGTTGTGGGGCTGTCTTGGCTGACACACCTCTGCGACATCGTGTGGTGGTTGGGGACAGTGCCTCTGGACTGGCAGTTATCGACATGCTACCAGAGTTTTGTGAACATGAAGTAAGTAATTTCATTAACTGGGGTGGTGGTCCCTCTGTTTAAGAAGGGGGACCGGAGGGTGTGTTCCAACTACAGGAGGATCACACTCCAGGGTACTGTAGAGGAGAATTCGGCTGATAGTCAAACCTCAGATTCAGGAGGAACAATGCGGCTTTCCTCCAGGTCGTGGAACGTTGGACCATCTTTCTACCCTTGCCAGGTTGCTGGAGGGTTCATGGGAGTTTGCCCAACCAGTCCACGTGTGCTTTGCGTATCTGGAGAAGACATTCAACTGTGTCCCTTGTGGCGACCTGTCGGGGGTGCTATGGGAGTATGGGGTCAGGGGCCCTCTGCTAAGGGCTATACGACTGGAGCAGGAGTTTGGTTCGCATTGCCAGCAGTAAGTCAGATCTGTTCCCGGTGCATGTTGGACTCCGGCAGGGCTTCCCTTTGTCCCCGGTCCTGTTAATTATTTATATGGACAGGATTTCTAGGCGCAGTCAGGGGCCGGAGAGAGTCCGGTTTGAAGACCACAGGATCTCGTCTCTGCTTTTTGCAGATGATGCTGCTTTTTGCAGATGGTTATAGGGAGCAGGTGACCTGAAGGTGAAGATCAGGGAGGCCAAGGAGAAGTACAGGAGGAAGCTGGAGTGGAAACTCCAGCAGAACAACATGAGAGAGGTCTGGAGCGACATGAAGAGCATCACTGGCTTCAGACTGACTGGCAGCAGAGGAGTTGAAGGCAGCTTGGACAGGGCCAACAAACTTAATCTGTTCTTTAACAGATTCAACACACTGGCTCCTGCTCATCCCCCCTCTAACTCAGCTGTTGGCCCCCCTTCAGACCCCTGTGAGTCATCTGCTCCCCCCTCCCTCATCACCCTTTGGAGAGTCCTGCTCCCTACTCAGCTGGCTCTCAGGCTGATGCCCCTTTTACATTGACATTGATGCCCCGCCCCCCCCCACTCCCCTGCCTATAACCTCTGCTGTGTGCCTGACTGCTGACCAGGTGAGAGGACAGCTGATGAAACTCCACTCAAACAAGGCTGCTGGCCCTGATGGAGTTAGCCCCGGGGTGCTAAAAGCCTGTGCCCCCCAGCTATGTGGAGTTCTTCAACATGTCTTCAACCTGAGCCTGAGTCTTCAAGGGGTCCCTGTTCTGTAGAAGACATCTTGCCTCGTTCCTGTCCCAAAAATGCCACGTCCCAGTGGCTCCAACGACTACAGACCGGTGGCACTGACATCCCACATAATGAAGACCCTGGAGAGACTGGTGCTGGAACAGCTGCGGCCCATGGTCAGACCCCTCCTGGACCCCCTTCAGTTCTCCTACCAGCCCCGGCTGGGAGTTGAGGATGCCATCATCTTCCTGCTGAACCGCACTCACATGCACCTGGACAAGCCGCCAAGCACGGTGAGGATCATGTTTTTTGACTTCTCCAGTGCCTTCAACACCATCCAGCCAGACCTGTTGGGTGAGAAGCTGGCAGTGATGCAGGTGGATGTCCCCCTTGTGTCCTGGATTGTTGACTACCTGACTGGCAGACCATAGTATGTGCGTCTGCAGCACTGTGTGTCGGACACTGTGGTCAGCAACACTGGGGCCCCTCAGGGGACTGTCCTCTCTACCTTCCTCTTCACCATCTACACCACAGACTTCAGCCACCACACAGAGTCCTGTCACCTTCAGAAGTTTTCTGATGACTCTGCTGTGGTGGGATGTATCAGTGGTGGTGATGAGACTGAGTACAGGGCTGTGGTTAGTAACTTTGTCTCATGGTGCGAGCAGAACCATCTGCAGCTCAATGCGACAAAGTCCAAGGAGCTGGTTGTAGACCTACGAAGGGCCAAGGCACCAGTGACTCCGGTTTCCATCCAGGGGGTCAGTGTGGACATTGTTGAGGATTACAAGTATATGGGAGTACACATAGACAATAAACTGGACTGGGCTAAGAACACTCAAGCTCTGTACAGGAAGGGCCAGGAAGGGTGAGATCCTTCAACATCTGCCAGACAATGCTGAGGATGTTTTACAAGTCTGTGGTGGCCAGTGCTATCCTGTATGCTGTTAAATGCTGGGGCAGCAGGTTGAGGGTAGCGGACGCTAACAGACTCAATAAACTGATCCATAAGGCCAGTGACATTGTTGGGGTGGAGCTGGACTCTATGTCGGTGGTGTCAGAGAGGAGGATGCTTTCCAAACCACATGGCATCCTGGTCAGTGTCTCCCACCCACTCCATGACGTGCTGGTCAAGCAAAGGAGTACTTTCAGCGGAAGACTCATCCTCCCATAATGCACCACAGAGCGCCACAGGAAGTCATTCCTGCCTGTGGCCATGAAATTCTATATCTCCTCCCTTTAAGTGTTAGTCGATATGACCATAAGTCACTAAACTGGACACCAATTGTGAACATCTCTACAATACTGGACATAATTTGGGAATATTCGGTGCTTAAATTACTGTGCAATACACCCTGTTTTAAATTTAATTTGTGATACTTATTTACACTTCTAGTACGGCTATGCAATATCCTCTGTCCCATTATATATTGTTAATAAGCTACACGCAACTTGACAGCTCATGCACTATTACTTTATACTGTAATATTAACCTCAACCGTTAACCCACTTTGTACATTACACTTATTTAATTTTAAATGTATACTTATACCCACTTTGTAGTTACCTGTATTATAGTGTAGGATATTATTGCTTTTTGCCTTGCTTAATACTTGCATTCTTGTGTGCACTGACGTGATAGTGAGCTGCTCTTTGTAACAGCAGCTCACTATCCCTCAGGGATTAATAAAGTATTTCTGATTCTGATTCTGTCCCATTGGCTTCATCAAACCAGGACCTTCAGTGTGCACTGGGGCGGTCTGCAGCTGAGTGTGAAGTGGCGGGGGTTGGTGGAGAGCTCCTGCCTCAAGTGGAGGAGTTTAAGTATCTTTGGGTCTTGTTCACGAGTGAGGGAAAGATGGAACGGGAGATCAACATGTGGATCGGTGTTTCCTCTCCAGTGATGAGGTCAATATATATAATATATATATATCTGTTGTGGTAAAAAAAGAGCTGAGCTGTAAGGAGAAGCTCTGTTTACCGATCGGGCAGGATGTTCGCGGATGTATCGACACCGCCGATCATAGTGCGGTCTTCGTTTGAAGAACAAAGCTAGCAGACAGTGAGCAATGGACTTCATATGACAATATTCTCAACTTCAGTTCATTTTTATGAAAACCATTTTGATTTCTTTTGATTGATGGACACTTACAAACTAAAAGAATATCAATAATCAAGAAATTGACACATATTCAGACTTTATGACCGCATCAAACGTCTGGAGACATCACTTTATTTGTAAAGTGAACTTCTGATCTAGCGATGTGAACCATTTGACAAAATCCGGAAACTCGTGGCGTATCCAGAGTACGACACACGACTTACACCCCTTCTAAACTACCCCATCATTAGCGCCCCTAGGAAAAAACTTACTTTTTGTTGTACATTTTCGTACATATGTATATTTACAGATTTTTTTTGGATTTCTTTTTTACATTTGTAGTGAGAGCAGGTATTTGTAGTGAGAGCAGGGAGCAGGTGGAGGAGAATCTAGAGAGATGGAGGTCTGCTCTGGAAAACAGAGGAATGAAGCTTAGCCGGAGTAAGACAGAATACATGTGTGTCAATGAGAGGGACCCAGTTGGAACGGTGAGGTTACAGGGAGCAGAGGTGAAGAAGGTGCAGGACTTTAAGTACTTAGGGTCAACGGTTCAGAGCAATGGAGACTGTGGAAAAGAGGTGAACAGGCGAGTGCAAGCAGGTTGGAACGGGTGGAGAAAAGTGTCAGGTGTGTTGTGTGATAAAAGAGTATCAGCAAGAATGAAAGGAAAGGTGTTCAAGATGGTGGTGAGACCAGCGATGTTGTACAGCTTAGAGACAGTGGCACTAAAGAAAAGACAAGAGGCAGAGCTGGAGGTGGCAGAGCTTAAGATGTTGAGGTTCTCTTTGGGAGTGACGAGGATGGACAGGATCAGGAACGAGTACATCAGAGGGACAGCTCATGTTAGATGTTTCGGAGATAAAGCCAGAGAGGCCAGATTGAGGTGATTCGGACATGTTCAGAGGAGAGACTGTGAATATATTGGTAGAAGGATGCTGAGGTTGGAGCTGCCAGGCAGGAGGTCTAGAGGAAGACCAAAGAGGAGATTTATGGATGTAGTGAGAGAGGACATGAAGTTAATTGGTGTGAGTGAAGAGGATGCAGAGGACAGGGTTAGATGGAGACGCATGATTCGCTGTGGCGACCACTGAAAGGGAGCAGCCGAAAGGAAAAGAAGAAGATTTGTTATAAAATAAAGTTGGTTTGAGGAAAACAGTGAATTTTGATTTCTTTGGTTCCTGTGGGGTTATTTGGACAATTAATTACATGTTATAAACTTTTCTGTTCGACGCCTCAAAAGGTCCATAGTTCTGTTTGGTAAATGTTGATGTTCTGCAGGGTGGCATGGTTCAAACTGTCCATGCAGGTAGGAGGGACAGAAACCTGTTTGCATTTTTGTAAAAACCTAATAACAAAAACAAGTCACTTATTTACAAAAAAAATATTACCTGAAGAGGCAACATTAATGAATAAGGCAAATATTGATGGAGGAGGCAACATGTGTTTAACTCCATTGTATTATACATACAATTCTATCAGAAATATAGAAATTATTGTAATCAACATTATGTTGAACATACCAAACACGAGGTGATATAATATTCTTAGTACTTTTTACACGTGTTACTGTAAATTGCTGAAGCCATCTAGAAAACTATCTGAGGTTTTTTTGAGGGGGTTGTTGGTTCATTATTTTAGGATAACTGTTTTAATATATATTGTACTACATAGTAAAACTGATGGCAGGAGCTAACTGCCCATCAGTACAAAGGAAACTAACCATTCACACATTGAAGGCACAGCCCTCGGGAGCAATTTTGGGTTCAGTATCTTGCTCAAGGACACTTCGACGTGGGATAGGGGAAACTGGGATTGAACCGTCTCTTTCCATCTCTCAGCTATCCGTCTGTCTCTGTCTCTCTGCATGTTCGTTTGTGTCTCCATCTGTTTGCTCTCTGTCTCCATCTCTCTGCCTTCTATCTGCACTATGTCTGTGTCCATCTCTCTGCTGTCTGTCCGTCTGTCTCCATCTCTCCATTAGTAAAGGTGTCTCCTCGGGTCGATTTTTAGCGGGGTGACAACTTGTGACGCCTACTTCTCTGTAAACATCCAATCATAGACCTTATGACTCCCAGCTGACCTCTGACCCTTCTCCACACTCAGGGGAACTGTGTGTGTGTGTGAGTCTTTGTGCACATGGCAGACTGAGAACACTGGGTGATTATGCTGTCAATAAATGTGTTTTTTTTCTGCCAGGGGCGGAATGGAGCTTTTCTTGGAGATGAAAAGGTGTTTTGAAGCACTTTGTTGCGTGGCGGAGCGCAGAGAAATGCTGTAATAAGATCGCTGTCTGGAGAACAATGTGTGGTCAAAATAATGAGCACAAATCACAGGGTAAAAACCCTCAACACAATCAATACGACTGGTGGCAGAGAGAGTTAGAGTAGCAGAGATGAAATCTCCAAAAGACTTCAGTCACTGTGGACATTCACAGCTATTGTGACAACATTATGAGTGAGTGAATACATAGCAGGCTCCTTCAGTCCTCTTGATAGATCTGTTTCAGTACAAGCCACAAAAGGATGGAAGCAAAATAAAACCTTGTCTCCAGTGACATGAAAAGCCAAAACTTAAATATTAACTTGTCCTTTCACTGCTAGACCTTCACTTCAGTTTTGTTCACGATGATGACATGCAAAGATTGGAAGAGTTGAATAACTCAACAAGAAACTTCTCCTTGAACATTCCAGCTAATGGCTAGACACTGTTTTTTTTTAACAACCAGTTAAATATTTTAACAACTAGTGCCAGGGCACTAAAAGTGCAAGGAACTTGTTGTTTTGTATGGAATGCCATTTCATTCAATATTAAATGAATAAATACATAAATATGCCAATGAAATTAATAAATGAGTCAATATAGTTCAATAAATAAATAACTAGCTTTTTATTTCATTAGACTTTTATTACCTAATGCCACATTTATTTATTTCATGGGCCTATTTCATAATGACACTTTTATTTATTTCATGGGACTATTTCATAATGACACATTTCCATTTCTTATATTCAAATGAAGGGGGTGTGGTTCCCTTTCAAGGGAAGTTCTACGCTGCGTCATCCAATCTTGATTGGCTTAACGTCAACAAGTGACTCACGCTGGCGGAACCGGAGGTTACAAAGGGAGCCGGCTTCACTGTTGTCGTCAGTCTTCTGATCTTTAGCAAGTACTGAAGATCCAAACAAAAAACCGGGAGGATCTGCTACTTCTCACCCGTTTTCAGGACCCGTAAGGCCGCATTGCGTCTTCTTCTGCCCAGAATGGAGGACTTGCCCAGCGACAACAAACATTGTGTCTGCTGTCTGGCCAGAAAGCAGGCTCTGTCAGCCCCAAGCGGGTGACTGTGAGCACAGTTAGTGCCCTCTCTGAGGAGAGATGAGACGCTCCGGTCTCAATTGACTGTTGTGTTTTTTGTTTGAAACAGTCCACCCGCATTCAGGATCCAGAAGCCCGCGCCGAGTCCGCGGCTTCTTCCGCCCTGGATGTGGAGCCCACACAGAGAGGATCCAGTTCCAAGGAGCTGGATGTCCTGGGCGCGGACGGCGGTGACGTGGGGCAGTATGAGGAGCTGCTGGAGGTGGATTTCCGCAAGTGAAAAAGTAAAGCGGTGGCTAGGCTCAATATTGCCTGACCAGCAGAGCAGCAGGACACTCATCGCCGGAGCAAGCCCAATGAGCTTCTAGCCCTACCTCCACGCCCACGTCGGGACCAGCCGTTCTTCCTGGATCTCCACACCGAGGTATCAAAATCCTGGTCCAGGCCGCTTTCTTCACAGCTTTCTAGCCCAACTGGTCGCCAGTGTGCTTTGATCAGTGGGTGCAAGGAGAACGGGTATGGCATTATGCCAGGTATTGAGGAGACACTGGCGGAGTACTTATCAGGTCTGCACGCCATGGCGGTCTTGCAGATATACCAAGCCGACCTGCTTGATGACCTCGACGACGGTGGGGCCCTCGCATCCAAGGATGTGAAGGCGCTCCGCTTAGGTCTTGGGCCACAGCAAAGGGTGGGCCACCTCAGCCGTCAACATCTCGCAGCTCCTACATGCTGGCTCAGAAAGCGAGCGTGGTGCAGCGTGCCCCTCCCCAGCGTCGAGGGGCTCAAGACAGTCTGCTCGTTGGAGACCTGAAGGGGAGGAGAAGCCGTGCTACTCACCCGACAGGCTTCGAAAAAGAGGCCCTGCATCGGGCCTAGGAGGGCGCCCCCATGGAGCCCTCGGGAACTCGGCCTTACTACCCCGCCACCAGTGGTGCTTCAGGGCAGGGTGAGTTTCATGCAACCCATGCCTTCAGACCTCCACGGCTGTGCAGTAGTCAGGTGAAGATTTTTTCCTCTACAGAGGCCTGTAGACATTTTTTTCCGCTTGAATCCTGCCGCACAAGCACTTCAGGACCCCGTAGCTCTCACACTGCAGGTTTAGGATGCGGTCAGGCATGTTTATGCCATTCCTCTGAGATATCCCGCCGCTGTAGCGCTTCGGGTAACCGAGGCCGCTCCTCTGGGTCCCACGGGCACCAGCCTTGAGCGGCTGGTCCCCCTGAGAGACTTCCTGCCCGCTTGGGAAGTTCTACCTGGGGTGTCGCACTGGGTGTTGCGCACCGTAAAACAGGGTTACAGAGTTCAGTTCCAGTTCAGACCCCCAAGATTCCAAGGGATCTTGGAAACCAGTGTGGACCGGGAACAAGCACAGGTGATGGAGCGAGAAATACATTCTCTCTTGAACAAAGGGGCCATAGAACACGTCCCCACTGGGAGATGCATACCGGGATCTACAGCCGGTATTTTATAGTCCCAAAGAGAGACAGAGGTTTACGCCCCATTTTAGATCTTTGGCACCTGAGCCGTTCTCTGAGGAGACTTTGGTTCAGATTGCTGACGATCCCTATGATTGTGAGTCAAATTCAGTCTGAGGACTGGTTTGTCACGAACGATGTCTCTATCATTCCGGCACATTGGAATTACAAGTGGTCGCTTTCGGGGGCAAAGCTTACCAATATCAAGTGCTTCCGTCTGGCCTAGCACTCTCCCCGCGCACTTTCATGAAGTGTATGGATCAGCCCTGGCTGCTCTCAGACTCCAGGGAGTTCGCGTCCTTCATACATAGATGGTTGGTTGATTTTATCCCAATCTCGTTTTTGGGCCTGGTAGCCCCCCTGGATGGCCCCCCATGGGAGATTCCCGTCAGGAGGGACCTGCTGTCGCGGAATGGGATGGTAGGCTGCGACTGTTCTGTCCGGTCAGAGCCCCCGAGATTTATGTCCAGAGGACATCTAAGTGGCGCCATTCTGACCAGTTGCTGGTATGTTTCGGGGGCCTCTCATAAGGGCTGCCTGACTACCAAGCACACTATTAGCAGGTGGATTGTTGAGGCTATCACTCTCACGTGCGGTGTGCGCGGATTGCCTTCACCTCTGTCTATCAGAGCCCACTCAAAACGAAGTATGGCATCCTCCAAATGCGTTGTTGAGTAGTTTGGTAAAGAATGGCAAGCACTGATCACCCGTTGATTTGCCCTCGATCACAGCCCGACCTGTTGGCCAACTCGTTGATTTGCAAATCGGGCTTAAAATTCTCTAGTGTGAACTGGGCATTAGTTTTTTGTGACCCGTCACGGAAACCAGGGACACAAGTCGCCAGCACAACTTTCAAGCAAAATGAGAAAGAAGCATTTTTTTTTCAAAATCTGTGATTTTTTCGCTTTTTTGCAGAATCTGTTAGTTGAGATCATGAAGAAGTCCTTCTGTGTTTGAAATAGCAGTATTGGTATATTTAAAAGAGTACAATTTGAGGTTGAAATTGGCTTGTCTATCGGAGATTCTAGGGGAGTGTCATTGTCTGTGTGTATTTCCATACTCGATAAGCCGGCTTTTGTTTCTCTGTTATTGCCCCGCTCTCCAAGGGAAGCGTGGCTACTTATTATGCCGCATTCTGGCCGACTCTATTGTTAGCTGATATCAAAATTCAATGAAGATGGACGTCACAAAGAATATCGCAGACGAGCTGAATCATGGCCGTTACACCGAAAATGTTTTAAAGTACTTCTTCGACAAGCCGGATGCTTACGAACAAGCGCGCACTGATTCTGAAGACAATCTGAGTGACGATGAAAGCGGCATAATAAGACCTAATAATATCCCGAATCTACAACTGAGCGAAGATGAAGATGAGGAAGAATGTATCACACTGGCGTCAGACGAGTTGGACCGTAAGATATCAGAGGCTTACTATTCTGTTTCTTATGGGGTGAGTTTCCATAAACATCAAAGTTTGTCGTTTTGTGTTCATTCTAAGAACACGTACATGTTATCTCATCTTTAGTCCATGTTTAGACCTTCCCATACCTACCTATTGTTATTAGCTAGCTTAGGACTGTCGTTTTAATTGTAATTGTTAGGATCGTATCACTTGCCAAAAGCCCCATTACTATAATGGGCTTTTAGATGGTAATGTTAGCATCTGCTATTAATTTGAATAATGCTTCAGTTGCTTGAATTGACAGGTGTGAATGGCTTAGCCCATGTAAACCTGCCTGTTAACATTCTTTAATTGAATGTGCCAGTGGTGGAGGAAGTGCTACAATACATTCTGATATAAGTGACAATATGCCTGTTAGCATGATGGAGTCATACTCATATACTGTATATCAGGGGTCTCCAACCTTTTTTCATTTGAGAGCTACTTTTTAACAAGGTTAACAGGGTTCCCACGGGTCCTTGAAATCCTTAAAAGTTTGTGAATCTGAAAAAAGTAAGAGTGTAATGTTTTAACGAGCAGTGAATGTTTAACAATAGTAATCTGGGGCCGTCTGCTATCTTTGACATGCACTAAGTTTAATAACTAGAATCATACACAGTGTATGTCATCATCAGGTCAGCCAAGAGTGGAATATCTTCCTCCTTGCCTTCCTCCAACTCATTTTCTCCGTCATGGTTGGAGCTAACATTAGCCAGG
Source organism: Coreoperca whiteheadi (assembly GCA_011952105.1). Taxonomy (NCBI): domain Eukaryota; kingdom Metazoa; phylum Chordata; class Actinopteri; order Centrarchiformes; family Sinipercidae; genus Coreoperca; species Coreoperca whiteheadi. Next base: position 30,783,908 of record CM022474.1, read on the forward strand.
CAGTCAGAGTCAGACTCTTGAGGTCGAGCTGCTGTCAGGCTCCACTCCACCATCACGTATCGGTGTAGTGAAATAATCCGAAACTAGCTCAGTCCAACTGTTGTCACATGTAGCACCTCTGTCGGGATTTGAATTTAAAAGTCGAGCGAAGTCTTCCTCACGTGAATTAATTTCTATATTTCTATATCTAGCTATCGTCCTCTGTCAACCACAATTTGTCTCATTTGTTAATAAACAGGTGTTTGGGCAAAAACCTTCTAAACTATGGTTATGTTTAAGGGCTTCAAAACTATACTTATTTGAATTTTACATTAATATTGAAATTGTATTGTCTTTATTTATTCAGAAACACATAAATACCCAAAACAGCCCACTACTTTCAGGTACTGCATAATATCTCCTGGAAGGATCCCAAACGGTCCCAACTCCTTGAACCCTCGTCTGGTTCCTTTCTCCTCCTCCTGACATTTCCTGATGGTTAAATACTCAGCATGTACTGTACATTAGACACATGTTTCACAAAGGCTTTAATGTTTGTTTCCAGAACACTCAAACTTGGCCCCTCGTCAGGGACTCAAACTATATGATAGCATACATGGGATGTCCAGTTACTATTTCATGAGTTTCATGTTTTCTTAGTTTCTTTTTAGAAATTCTTGTAACACATTTTACAAAGGTTCTCTTATTTTATTTTAACAAAATTTACAAAAACTCTTTAATATTATTATTTACTGTTAAGATCTAACTGAAGAAATGGACTCAGATGCAGACCGGAGTCAAAGTGATAGTGTCTTTTATTGAAAGAAACAAGTTGTGTAGGAGTGGAGCAGGCGCGGGGGGAGGGAGTGAACAGGCAAGATGTGGAGACAGGCAAGCGTGGGTTCAGCGGAGTAGACGTGGTGGAGCAGGAAGGCTAGCACGGACCTAGACACAGAGATCAGAATTAGTACAAGGTAAACAATAACAAAAACTGAGTACTCACTGAGTACAGCACTTACTCACTGGGCACTGAGCTGGTTGCAGAGAAAACCACCAAAATTTACTACCTCCCCCCTATATTTTACAATTGGTATAGGAAAACATAGGAAACAAATCTGTTGGAGCTACATTTAAACCTCAGTCATTTAGTTCTTTCATTTCCTTTTGTTCCCAAATCTTAGTAATGGTACAACTGTTTTAAATTTCATTCTCAATCCTGTGTTGGGACTCAGCGGACTCCTTCATTCACTGTGGGTAATTTTAACTCAACTTTTCTCCCACAATCCCTGAGACTGTGAACAGACTGACTTCCGCCGGACATGGGTTCAGAAGAGGGCCATGCAGCATCTTTCTATCATTGCCTATCTCTTGCCACGTGGCTCACCGTCGGCCTCTCAGCATCAGCTAACAGAAGGCCCCAATGATGGAGTCTGCCTGCCGCCTTGCAGAACTAAACTCTGACCTCTTACCACAGCGACGCAAGTTCCCGCTAAGATCACGGCCTCAACAAGCTAGCAGCAAGCCAGCTGGTTAACTTTAAGAAGGAACTGAGCCGTTAGCCGAAAGTAACCACACTGGGGGACCGCCCGCAGAAGCTCGACCAGCCGCAGAAACCGAGGCAGCGCAACCTCGCCCTGCACCAACAGCTGTTTCAATGCAAAACCACGAATTCTCCCCGCCTGGCGTCTGTCCGACGGGCCAGGCGGGGAGAAAGGCAAAACAAAGCAACACCAAAATGGATTGGTAACTGGGCAAAGCACGTAAGTTATATACTGTGCTTAGCGTAACACAGAACTGTTTAGTAACTCTGCATATGTGACCTTACGGATGTAATTTCTTTAAGATTAATCGTTTTGAATATTTTCAACCTGTTAGTTAATCTGGTAGCCACTGCTAAATTGATGTTAGAATGATGCTATACGTGTATTTTGCATGCTAAAATACCCTGCGTATGCTTGCCACCATCTTTAAATGTCCCTTTGTAGCTAATACATTAGCTCCACAACGCCCCACCATCTTGAATTATCATTCTTTGTGGCCCACACATGCACACACCTTTTTGTCCGTAGTTTAGTGTATTTAGTTAGTCCTCACAGTGTGTTTTTACTTTGTAAATAAATTATTGTGTTTAATTATGCTGGTCTCTTTAATGTCTCACAAGAGTGAGTAATTTGCCAACCTCTTCTATGTGTGAATTCCGAATCCTTCACCTACTAGCTATTAATGGTAATTTTGTCGTAATGTACGAACGAGAACCCACAAATGCAGAACACGGTGATCTGGTCAGTTTAGTGAAAACAGAATTGGGGAATATGGGATCCCAAGGACACGGGGTGTTGTTGGTGGAGCAAGGGAGACCGCAGGAGAAGCACGCAGAGCAGGGCAGAAGAAGACCACTGGTAAGCCGAGAGGGCCAAAAGAGCGATAGCTGCTGGCTGAGCTGGGAAGGCAGTAGACAGGCTGGCAGAAATCTGTGAGGTGAATGGAGGTGAATGTGGCTGAGATCACCGGTGCAGAGGATCACTGCGGCAGAAGCAAACCAAAGTTTACACACACCAGAAAATTAAACTGAGTACAAAAACACAAGCAGAGAATTTATGGAGATGTTACGTGGTCGTACAAGAATATATAGATGATCTGGCACTGGTAGTGAGGGAGAGCCAGGTCTTTATGCTGCAGGGACTGATGAGTGATGTCAGCTACACCGGTGATCAACAGCGGGTGGGGAACCAGGGAGCCAAGCTAGAGGACACACACACACAACTAGAGACCAACAGGGGGCACACAAGGAGAGGGAACACACAGCAGAGTCTGCAGGTTGTATGGCATGGTGGCAGACCGTAACAAATTTGGGTTATAGCTATTGATTTAATTATTAATCTAAGTTCCAAACTGATAGTTTAGTGTATTTTATGAGACTGAATCAATTAATTGGCCTTTGGTTAAAGGGTGGCGCCACGAGGTCTTAATTAATTTAAAGTATTATTTGATTATCTTTGATAATCCTCATACCCGCATCTAATTAAGGGTACTGCCATGTGTAACCCCAACATTAATGGCGCCCGTATGTGAACCATAGTTGGCAAACCCCAACACCTGCTAACACTGTTAGGGAGGTGCTAGAGAAGCTAAACTTTTTTTGTTCTTACATAGTTTATTTACATGGTCTATTTACACTTTGAGATATAAGATACTACATATTAAAACTACAATGGTCTGATTATTCACACATGTCATAAGGTTTTACAAAAATTTGTACAATTACACAACTTGACAAGCAGGCCTATGCTATGCTACTAAGAGAATCCCAGAGCATATCGTATTGTGAATGTGCCTTACATTCAACAATTGAAATTTTATGGGAACATCATTGTTTCAACAAGAACAAACATGTAATCATAACTCAGTATATTAGACAAATATGCTAAGTCACTACTTTACCTATTGACAATTTGCATGCTTTAATTAACGCAGCAAGCTCAGCTAATTGGGCTGAGCACGTGTCCTGCAACACAAACCGTCTACAAACAAAACAAGTTTCCGATATTGACAGTGGATCGATCATCAAATCAGATCGCAGTTTTACAAAGCTTAAGATTGCTGTGTCCAGTCATGTAGTTTTCCATTGAATGAAAACACATTGTTTGCAAAGTTTGTTGTTTTGGCACATCTTTAACAGTTACACCAGGGTATTGAATCAGATTGGAATATTTTTCTATTCTCTGTCTAATGAGGTTGTATTCACTCTGCTTCATGAGGTTGACCATCTTGATGCCTTTTTAAAATCAGAGTCAGAATCAAAATCAACTTTATTGTCAGGTATGTTTACATTTAGAAATTTGTGTTGGCATTATAGTACAAAACTAAAAACAAAGTGGAAATATGAAGAAAGACAAGCACTGCAGGTCAAGAATCATAAATCTAAAAAAACTTGACAGTTTGATATTAATGAATGTAGAAATGCAATAAAATAAAGAATAGGTGCACTATGGCAGTTATTTAATTTACTTTTAGTGCATTGTACAAAATATTTACTTTTAACATATTTCCCAAAATATGTGAAAGTTCATAGTATAACTATTTACTCACATGAGCTGCAACCAAACCCCTGTTAACAGGGAATAGCAGGTAATTGGCTAGTATTTTCATTCCTGCTCCTATGGCCTGTGTCAAAATAACAGTGGCATAATCCTGCCTGTAAGGGACAAACAGATAAAATGACTTATCATTGTTTTGTTGGAGAAAGCAAGTAAGGTGCCTATTTCACAATACTTTTAATATTATTTCAACACATTGAGTCGTGATAGCCAAATCCGCATCACATCATATCGTATTGTTTCTTGTGATAATCACCACTTGTTGCTGAGTTTTCAACATTGTTACTGATTAGCAGTAGTTGTTACAGATACCACTCTTTTGATAAAGTTCTTGTCATGGCCATGCCATGCTCTGGGATTCTTATTTTATCTCACTTGACAGATGGCGTCTCGTTCACAAAAGATGTTATATGTCTAGATTCATAATCTGAAAAAATCGGCATTGTCATATAAAGTGCAGCATGGGGGCCTTTAAAGTATTCTCTTTCTTTCTCTTTTTTTAATATTGTCTTTCCTCCAATTTCAGAGCTACACCTTGTTTCTTTAATAATTAATATTGCTGATATCTGGATCTCTGCAGGCTTTACATTAATTTATGTGTATTATGTGTATTTCTAGTCTCATTATTAGTGTGAAAGAACTGTGGGGTGTGGTTAAAGTCTAGGGAGGCCTTGCTTATTTGTACTTAACCAGACAGCTATCGCTCTACTCTGTCTTGTATAATCTGTTGTGATTATTATAAATACTGTCTGGGTTTTTTTCATTTGTTTTGAGGGTTTTTTTTTCAAAAAGCCGACTGTCTTGGCAAATTGTCCGGACCTGGGTAGATTAGAGGCAATTTGTTCTTTCATGCTTTCATGTTACACCTGAGTCAACCATCATGGAAGTTGTTTTGCCTTCTATTTGAACCGACAGCATCGATCTTTATCAGCTGCACGGAAATACAACGGTAGAGAAGTTCTTACAAATACTCCTGTAGTAACCCACTAAACCCAAAAACCTTTGAAGCTCTTTTTTTGTTTTGGGTCGTGGATATTTGGCTATTGCCATGACCTTAGTCTGGACTAGAGCCACCCGCCCTTGTCCCAAAACATGGCCCAGGTATGTCACTGTGGCCATGGTAAAATCACATTTAGCCAAATTAACAGTGAGTTGTGTTTCAGCCAAACACTCAACAGAGCACGTATGCATTGGAGATGAGAGTGCCATGTATCACTGTAAATCACCTAATCGTCAAGATAAACAGAATAACCTTTTAAACCAGACACTACACGTTTCATCAAAAATGAAATGATGCAGGGGCATTCTTTAACCTGAGATAACCTTATAAGAGTACAGACCCAACGCTGTGATGAAAGCAGAAATGTCTTGTGCGTGCTTGGACAAAGGAACTTGCCAATTACCTTTAAGCAACTCAAATTTGCTAACGAACCTGGCCGACCCCACCTGGTCTATGCAGTCATCCAAAGGAAAGGAGTCTGATTTGGTGTGTTATGGTCAGCCATATTAGTGTTTCTTCTGTGTTCGCATAAACTGTTTTTGAGGGGAAGTGAGAGCTCTTACTATCACCAAACAGGTCTGTCAATTACACATGTCGGGTCCAGCGCGGATTGGGGGACATCAGATGATGTCACAACCACTGATGGGCTGACCGCAGTACCTGGCTTATTAAGCTTCCTGGTTCTGCAGAGGGGACAGAGGATTGGTGTTGACAGCAGAGCTGAAGAGTCCTATGTATAGCGAAGCGAAATAGTGAACTGTATTGCTGTGTGGTTAGTGCTGGCTTTACTGCCAGCCCTACTTTGTACATTTTTGTAAATAGTTGAACACTTGTTATTATAGCACAGAGCCGTAGGGGTGATCTGCCATTTCCTTTTTGTGACCATTGGTTTTCTCCTGCTTTAGATTTAGCTTAGGGAGTGAGGGTTTAGAAAATGTCTTTTTGTTTGTTCCTTTGTTCGGTTAAGTTAGGGTTCAACCGATCCGATAGGGAGGTTTTTGTTTATTATTTTGGCTGAAGTAATTTGCTTCTCCATGTAAATAGTCACTGTGTATATATTCATGGCAAGTTGTGTGGCAATAAATTGCTCACTTCTTTCTGGTCATTCAAACTACTGTTTGTGTGTCTTTATTTGTGTTGCGTTCTGACACCCCTAGAGTGGGATATTACATGGTGCCAGAATTTTCTTTCCTTAAATTGGTGCAGAATCTAGGCTTGGAAGCCCAACTAGATGATGATGGCACAGCAATATTATTTTCGCGCATATAATCCACCTCAGCATCCAAATGTCTGGGTTTAACTGGTGCTATACAATAAAACTGTTGCCTAATCGGCTGAGCCTCTCCAACATCAATATCATGCTCAATCCAATCATTTTGCAAGGAATATCACCAAACAAACATGGATACTTGTGTACCAGCTCCGACAGTTTGTCACGCATTGAATCTGGCAGGTGAGTCATCAATGTGCCCAAATTACGAAGAAATTCTAAATGTTTTAAACAACCATACAATTGACTATTGTCAGGCTCCAGCACTCCATCTCCCTCATGCACCAAACCGTCTGTAGTCACAGCAGGAACTGGGTACCCACCAAGTTTAATTTCCTGGCCCAGGTCGGTGTCAACTACGCGCCTGTAGTAAGGTTTTCGGAGGTTTACATGACAGAGCCGTTCCATTCTGTTGTTGCTACAGTATAATTCAAGTCAGACATTTTGTCAGTAACAGTGTACGGGGCCTGTGTACTTAGCCTGAAATGGTGAACCAACAATAGGCATAAGTAATAGAACCTGATCTCCTGGACTGAAGTCATGTCGCTCTGCACAATGGTCATAGAACTTCTTAATTTTACATTGTGACACATACAAATTTTCTTGGGCCATACCTCCAGGTACAAACAAACAATGTCTGAACCCATTCACATAATCAACAAGGTTCCTTGTTCTGTATCAACACAGCCTTCTTTCAGCACTGCCAAAACCAAAGTCATTCGGACTAATGCCAGTACTTTCCCGTACCACTTCCCTTGCAGACAACATTAGCCATGGAAGCCCCTTCTTCCCAATCCCTATCTAGTTCAGTACGTATATGCACGTAATGAGACTTTAGAGTCTGATGGAACTCCCCTTCCAACGCCCCTTGGCTTTGTGCGTGATAAGCTGATGATTGGTTCTGTTTAATGCCCAAAACTTCAACACTTGACCAAACATATGAGACGAGAAATTTGAACCTTGATCGCTCTGGATCACTTTAGGAATGCAAAATATTGAAATGAACTGTGACAATGCCTTAACCACAGCCTTAGTCGTAACTGACCTCAACGGATAGGCAGCTGGATACCTGGTGGTCTGACACATCACAGTAAGCAGATATTTACATCCAGCCTTGGAACATGGCAATGGAGACACACAGTCCACAATGATGTGTGTACATGATTCATTCACAGCTGGGATGGGATGAAGTGGCGCAGGTTTGATACTCTGATTAGGTTTTCCTGTTAACTGGCATACATGACGTTTTAATGTAGGCAGAAATGTCCCTTTTGACACTTGGCCAAAAGAAATGTGTAAGGATGTTAAGGTACATTTTGCAGGAACCAAAGTTTCCACACTCGTCATGTGCCACTTTCAGGATGAGGGAACGCAACTAAGTTGGCACCAAAACGTAATTTTTCACAATTCTCACCCACAGGTACCCATTTTCTGAACAGCAATTCATTATGCAAGAAGTATCCATTTGCAGCACTATTTATCTCAGAAGCAGGAAAAACACACTCAAATATCTCTTTCAGAGAAGAATCGCTATGTTGCTCCTGTAATACCTCACTGTGTGGCAGCAACAGAGGAAGCTCAGACAGAGATGGGACATCCAAAACCACATCAACCCTCTTGCCATCAGGTAGAACATCAGGAACTGATTTGCCCATCGCGCATGTAATCGCACAGAAAAAAGAGACCTCTGGCAGCCCCTGAGAGCTCTTGTCAGACAGAGAATCAGTTGGACCACATGTGACCACTGGTGCGGGAGGAGTATCAGTCCACACTCGGCTACCTGCTAAGCCGTTGCCCAAGATAAAATGCACACCTTCGATAGGCAACGCCAGGCGCACACCAACAGCTACCTTGTTTATAACCAACCCACAGTTAAGAATCATCTTGTGCAAAGGAACAGGAAGAATCTTTAATCCCATCCCATGGCTGAGAACACTGTCACCGGTATCACTCTCCTCAGACAAAGGCAAAACAAAGGCAATTTCCATTTCCATCGAGACTGTCAAATTTTTTCCTACAAGTGCGTACAAAAGCACATAGGCAGTTTGAACATCCACTTCACAAGCATGAAGTGTGAGCACCTCAGCAAAACAGCAATCCTTAACTGGGGCAGCAAACACAGAAGCTCTCACTTCCTTGGTTTTAGCCTTTAGCAATCTGCCTTCCAATGTTCTATTTCATGACAGTAGTTACAGATATTAGTTTTATCTAAGTTTCCACCTGCTTTAAAGTCGGATTTCAAAAAACGTACGTTCGTACCCTATTTACCTAACGCATCTCAAACAAAACTGCATCGGGACCACGTCCTCGCATACTAAAGCCATCATGGGCCACAGAACAGTCTCTAAAATTGCTCTTATGGAGCAACACATACTCATCAGCTGCCACGGCAGCACCCACAGAAAGTAGTGACTCTGGAAGAACATTTTTTTATCTGCTCCAAAACCATCAATTCACATAGGTCATCAAAAGTAACAACGTCAAGGGCAGTTAACCATCACTTCAAGTAAGTTGATAGGTCTCTGGTAAAACTGCTATGTTTGGCCATTTTTCCTCTCCCAAGACTGAAAACGCTGGCGATAGGCTATTGGCACCAGCTCATACACCTTAAGCACAGCAGATTTTATTTTAGAATAGCAAGAGCTATCTTCCAGACTTAAAGATGAATACGCCTCCTGCGCTTTCCCTAAGGGGATACACTGAAGGATAAGGGCGCAGTCTGCATCGGGCCAATTTCTAGCCTTAGCTACACATTCAAAGAGCAAGAAAAAGGTATCTGGGTCTTTTTCATTAAACCATGGCCACAAGTGCAGGTTATTAACATCAAAGCGATAAGACCTGGGCCACTTGCCCACCCTGATCCTCACTGGATAGCATTCCATCTCTGAGCCAAACGACGTCCCTCCAAATCTAGTTTTAGTCTTCTGGCAGATTCTCTCTATTTTGATTTGCTTTTTAATTTCCAATTCTTGTTTAATTTTTTCATGTTCCATCTGCAACACGACCATTTCTTTCTGTTGCTCAAAAGTTAATCCTTGAGTCTGAAAAGATAAAGTAGTAGGAATCGGAGAGAACTCTTTATTGCCATGCATCATTCCTATTTCGATTAATTTAGATTTCATAGCTGCTTTAATATTTTCCTTGATGCTTTTGTCTCCTACCACCACTGAATAATGCTCAGCAATCATGAGCAACTGCTCTTTTGTGCATATCTCCAAGGACTCCTGAGATGGAGTGGCAATTCTATTTATACAGCCCAATATCACAAATCACCTTTTTTTTTTTGCCTCAAAGGGCTTTACAATCTGTAATATACTACACCCTCTGTCCTTAAACCCTTGATTCAACTAAGGAAAAACTACTCCCAAAAAAACCCTTTTAAAAGGGAAAATGATAGAAGCCTCAGGAAGAGCAACAGAGGAGGGATCCCTCTCCCAGGACGGACAGACATGCAATAGATGTCATATGTACAGAATAGATTCACAACAGAAAATCATAGTACATACAATTATGATCAAAATTATGAATTTGTAGTATATATAACTATGATGTGTAGAATGTAAAACATAAGAAAAGAGGATGGATCCAGATGGAACACTGAGCTGGAGCCCAACTAGCAGGACACGACCCACTTCCGGGACAATCTAACCAGCTATTTGGTGCCAGTGGTTTATATTTCAAAACAAATTGTCAGTTTATCCAAACACCTTAAGCTAATTGCCACCAAACGACATTGATTATTTTCTCCTGGAGGACGAGGACCCCTGGACACGTGCGCTCTTTTCCAGGTTTGGTCATCAACCCGGGAATCCATATGAGCAGCCAGTGATGGTCGGATGTTAGGCAACTATGCAGTGTTTAATTTGAAAGTGCTGACCGGAAGTTTTCACATTAATTGCGGCGTGCTTGACATTGGTGTACGTTGAACTGTTGGCTGCATGAAAGAAAGCTGTCTACTGAACGTAGTGGATAATTTTCATTTGTGTGAGGACACTGTTAACAACAACACTGATGGATTGAGACAACTGCGCTCGGAACGACATTCAGTTGTTTATTCTACTCAGGAGATTCCGGCTTTCCACTTTGGATAAAGAAAAGATTTGTGTCAGCCGAGTGCGGAGATGAGCCAGAACACCGCGGCAAACATGTACGTTGGTTCAAATATTTTTCAATTAATTAAATACTTATCCTCAGATCTAACTAGCCTTTTAGCCATATTGTTTATCTATCTATCTTCTCTGTGTTAGTCAAAGGCCCAGTTAACGTCTTAATTTTGTTTGGGGACTTAGCTATTACATTAGCCCAGGACGTCGCTGTCTTGTTTAACGTCCGTAGCTTTTCTCTAATTGCATCCGACTGGTGCGATCATGTCCCAATCCTTTCTCTGCTAAATGACCAGCGTGCCAAACCGTGTTTGAAAATCTTTTAATTATGCAGTACTTCTAGCTTGAGCTCTAACTTCAGTCAAGCGGTTTCAATGAAATTTTACCTCGTTGGTTTGCTTGTTGCAGAACATTACGCAATGCTCTAACGAGATAACATAAAGTAATACTGAGTGGGAGCAGGAATTGTGGAACATCTCTAACAGCAAGTCCAAATAAAAAATGTCGAATATACCAAAAAAAAGCCCATACCATAAAGTTGCCACGTTTTCGAAGGGTTTGACTGGCTGGTGGTGAGCGTCAGCGTTGTAACACTGTTTGTCATTCTCAAATTGGGGTGAATATATGGATTGGAGTATCACTTGGAAATGGAAAAGTGCTTCTGCCTTTTAGTTTATATACGCGTGCTTGAGAAAATTCAGAAGGTAAAGGACAATTTCGATGTTTTTTATGACCAATGCTTTGCATGACAGACCGTGTGTGTGTGCAGATGCAGCATTAGAAAAGCCAAGGGTTGCATCTTTGAATATTGAAATGACAGATTGGGACATGATAACACCATTGCTTTGGTGTGTGTGCAAGGACCATTTTAGTAGAGCTGGGGTAAACTACTTAATTTCTGAATAAAGTCATTTTTTTTAGCATGTAAAATATTTTGTTATTGCATTTTGATTCTAAATTTCCCCATTTAATTTCATTAATCTGTAAAATGGTAGAGGGAGGGCACTTTTAGAACTTTTTAAACTGATTAGGGCAAAGCTTAGAGTCTAAGTCACTCACAAAAGCCTTGCATTTAAGATAATATGAAATAAGAGACATTGTCATCTATATGTATACAGTACGGTACATAGAGGAAAGAAATTGTTTCTGCTGATCCCTGGTGTAAATAAGAAATAATGAATGAAGCAAACACTCAGACTACACATAAAGTGCAAGGTACAAAACAAGATACAAACGAGGTACTAAACAGGATACAAAACTACGCTGCAGATCTGTGAGAGGGGTCTTTATACGGTCCTGGAGGCCCTGTGTGGCTAGTGTTTAGTAAATGTCATCGATTGAGGTGAGAGAGGGGTCCGAATGATGGACTCGGCTGACTCCACTATCCTCTGTAGGGACTTTCAGTCTAAGTTTTTGCAATTCCCATATCAGACATAGATGCAGCTGGTCAGGAAATTCTTGATGGTTCCTTCCTGAAGTCAGTTGTCAACTCTTTCTTCTTATCGGCATACAGAGGCTCCACCTCACCTCTGTACGCTGTCTCATCATTGTTGCTGATGAGGGCCATAGGTGTGGTGTTGTCTGTGAACTTGATAATATGAGTGGAGTTATAGTTGGCAGAACAGTCGTAGGTAATTAGGGTGAACAGTGAGCTGAGCACACATCCATGGGGGGTGCTGACTGTGATGTCTGCGGAGGTGATGTTTCTGATGCATACTGTCTGGGGTCTCTCTGTGAGTAAATCCAGAATCCAGTCCCAAGGGAGGTGTTCAGGCCCAGGGAGGCCAACTTCCATAACAGTTTCAGAGGAAAGACTATATTGAATGCTGAACTGAAATCAATAAAAATAATTCTCATGTTGATGTTCTTGTAATCGAGGTCTGACAGGGCTAGGTGGAGAGCAGAGGAAACCTGTTGGGGCGATATGCAAACTGGAGGAGTTAAAGTGAGGTGGGGAGACGGGATTTGATGTGACACATGACTAGCCTCTCGAAGTACTAAATTGTGATGGTGCGAGGGCTACAGGGCGATGGGCATTGAGGCAGGACACTGTTGACTTTTTCAGCACTGGGATGAAGGTGGTTGCCTTGAAGCATGATGGGACGACTGCCTGGCTCAGGGAGATGTTGAAGGTGACGGTAAGCACTGCCAGTTGGTCTGCACACTCCCGGAGCACACATCCAGGCACATTGTTGGGTCCAGCAGCCTTGAACGGGTTCACTCTAGCTAGGGTTTGCCTGACGTTGGCTGTGGACAGACAGAGTACATGGTCGTTGGAGGGGGGTGCAGTTTTCCTGGGGGGCATGTCGTTCTGTGCACAGAAGTCATTTAGTGTCTCCGGTAAGGAGGCGTTGCTGTCGCAGGCATGTGGCGCAGTCTTTCACTCAGTGATGGCCGGCGAGCTCTGCCACATGGGACATGTCCCTTGTGTCCATTAGATTGTTTGTGCTAACTTGCTCTTTGCTAGCCTGATGGCCCGGGACAGGTTAGCCCTAGCAGATCTGAAGGGCTGCCATGTTCCCAGAGACCGCATTGTGGCTTTTCAGTAGAATGCGTACTTCAGTGGACATTTTCTAGTTAAAACATATGGTGATGATCTTGCAGACGGTTACATCATCGGTGCACTTGTTCATGTAGCCAATCACAGATGCTGCATACACTTCCAGGTCAGTTACATGTTCATACAGTAGGTGGCAGCTTCTTTGAGCATGTTCCCGTCTGTCCAATCTTGTTGGATCTGCTTTAAAACCTGTTTAACAGTTGGTCTGTAAACAGGAATTAGCATCACAGAGATGTGGTCTGAGTAGCCAAGGTGGGGGTGGGGTCCAGAGTGTTCACCCCTGTGATTGACATGAGATGTTTTGAGATTTGTGTGGATGAAATCTCCGGCCACGATGAAGAAGTTGTCAGAATCAGCTATTTGAAGTTCACTGATGGCCCCAAAGAGAACAGAGAACTGGACTTAACATATAGTCTAAATTGACTGTACTTGTATAGCGCCTTTCTGGTCTTCCAACTACTCAGAGCATTACCACAATACATATCACATTCACCCCATTCACACACATGCATACACTGCCCATCAGTATAAATGATCAAATCATTCACACTAGGGATGCAACGATTGTAAATTTTATTTTGGTACTCTGAGGAATAATCACGGTTTTTGTGATTATCACGATTATTATTCATTCATTTTGCAAAACTACTTGAACACTCGTTAGAGTTTAAACTGTTATTTATTGCTGCCTTTTGAAATAGAAAGAACCAGTAGCCAAAAACTACAGCACAAAATAATAATCAAAATCTACATTCCTTTTGGACCTGGGGTAGAGAACTTGGAAATGAAGGTTAAAAAGATATCTTGCTGGCTTGTGACTTAGACAGAATAGCTGCATTTTGAAACAGAAATAAAACAGAACAGTGAAAATAAATAAAAATAAACACATCTTTAAAACTAATATTAACTTTATCCTTAATTGTTACTGAGGGGAATAACCTGAACTGTCATTAATATGTATTCATTTTAATAATCTTTAATAATTCATCTCATTTTACATGTGGCTTGAGAAAAGCATGTTTATTATATTGGTTTGTCTGTTTGAAGTTTTAGTAAAAATGATGGAAAGAAATTGAGAACATCTCATGTTATACGCTAGGGGGCGCTATTACACATCTTCTGAAAGAGTGCCGAATCTCCAGATCAAAACAGACGAAGAAGCAGAAACAAACGATCTCATATGCAAGCAGATGGACACGTAAAATAAGCGATCATCAACATTAAACAGCATCTAAATCAAAACGTCCTAATGTTATTGAATAAAATGCGAGGACGCCGCTACAGGACTGTGAAGCTTTGGGGTGTTGATGGACTCGATCTACTCCATCTGTATTTGATCGTTGCTTTGAATCTGATCTGTACGTAGACTTTGACAAAAACGTGATTTTTCTCAGCTTTATGCTCAAAATGTTGCTTTTTTTAATGAAACGTGCCCACATTCAACTGTTGATTAAAATGGACTGCATTTAGCTAGAATAAAACAGATTTGTATGTTTCAAAGGAGAGACTACATTCTTTCTATGTATTACTTGTTCAGATATTCATACAATATTCAATGCAATGTTTCATTAAGTAACTTGCTAAGTAATTTAACTCAGTTATTATGTATTAGCGTTACTTGAGCGTGCAAAGCTGGGTGATGATCCCGCAGGTGCTACATCACATTTGATGTATTTGCTCCTTTAGCAGAAACTATTTTACGGCATGTTTTGCACACAGGTGATCGTCATCTTCAATGACACCCTGGTCATACTCAGTGTACCCAAAATGCTCCCACACTGCCTACTTCAGGCGTTTCTTTGGTGTAGATAAAGCGTCACTGTTCGGTCCCTCTGTCGTAGTTAATCTAGTAAAGTAGTAGTCTCCGTGTCTCTGATAACCACGTCACTTAAACTGGCGCGCCGCTGGTGTAATCTTGTTTTCATTCCGCACATCCGAAACACGCGGTGTAGCGGAACCATTGCGATTAATTAACCATGACGTTTTTAAGCGCGGTTAATCATGAAACCGGTTAATCGCTGCATCCCTAATTCACACACCCTCAACACTGAAGGCACAGCCCTTGGGAGCAATTTGGGGTTCAGTATCTTGCTCAAGGACACTTCGACACGTGAGGCTGGGGGAAGCTGGGATCGAACCGCCGACCTGCTGATTGGTGGACGAACCGCTCTTCCACAAAGCCACAGCCGTCAACTGATGGGTTTATCAATGGTCAATGCCAATATTTTGAGAGCGGCGCAGCCGATGGCCAATATGTAATTGAAATAGAAAAAATACCAGGTCAGTATTTGGTTTAAAAACAAAAGTCATGTATTATTCCATGCACATTAAAATCTAATGGTTATCTTAGCCAGTAACATGTTGTTTTAGATGGAATTTCTATTAATTAAATGCAATATAAAAAATTAGGGGTGTAATGGATCGCAGTTGATCCGTGATCCATACGGATCACGACCCACTGTTCGGCACGTGACCCACAGATTAATTGCAATTTTTTTTTTTACTTGCGGATTAATCTAAATTGTTTAGCGACTGCAGAGTGAAAGTTTTTCTGCTGATATTGCTTTTTAAGTAATTGCGTTATTTTAAACTAGATGTTGAGTTTCAGTGAAACTACACACAGCAGTCATGTGTTCAATTCAATAAAATTTTATTTATATAGCCCAATATCACAAATCACATTTGCCTCAAAGGGCTTCACAATCTGTAACATACGACACCCTCTGTCCTTAGACCCTCGATTCGATTAAGGAAAAACTACCCAAAAAAACCCTTTTAACAGGGGAAAAAATTATAGATAGAGACCTCAGGAAGAGCAACAGAGGAGGGATCCCTCTCCCAGGACGGACAGACATGCAATAGATGTCGTAAGTACAGAATAGATTAATAGCATCAGAATTATAACATATACAGTTATGATGGCAAAATTGTTGTATATATATCTAATTATGTTAAAAAGTGTGGGATGTAAAACATAAGGGAAGATGATGGGTCCAGACGGACAACCGAGCAGTTCCAGGTGGAGCCCAACGAGCAGGACCCAAGCCACTCGTCCCCTGCACCATAGACACAGCAGCACTGCCCCAGCAGGTCGCCATAGTCACTGATCCAGATACATCTCCGGACACTGAGATACCTGCTGAAAGTGACGGT
>CM022474.1:30802404-30825703 GCA_011952105.1 Coreoperca whiteheadi
TGGGGTGTGGTTGTCTCACAGATTCAGACCAAAGCAAGACTGAGAAAGACCGAACACACCCACACACACACACGGAGGAAACAATGGAACAATAGAGGAAATCGAGTGTATGCTGTTTTTGATCCTCGGGATGTGGCTGTTTTTCACAGCAAGAAGACAAACGTTGTTTCGTTTTGCCAAGGCATTGTCTTCCGAGTTGCCATAATAGTAATCGGTATATCACGCAATCTCTGGCCAAACTATTTAAAAATGGCGGGGTTATTCAGGATAATCCGTCTGGCGCGTGCAGTGAATGGTGACTATTCTCTCTGACCAATCAGCAGTCTGCCGTGTTTTCACGTGACATTTTAGTATCGCCTCAGCTCGCTTGGAACGAAAAAAGGTACAACTTTTACACAGTGGAAAACCAAGCAAAGGCGAGTTGAGTCAATCTGAGGCCAGCTGGTACTGTGTAGTGGAAAAGCGGCAAAAGAAAACCGTAAACAGAGTGGCAGTTTAGTGGCAGGAATTTTCTTGGGCTTGAAGGTGCCACTGGGAAGGTGCTGATCCCTGGAGTGGGTTTGGATGAATCTTCAACTACCTTTTTTACCTGCTCGGATTCAGTGGAGGACTTCCTTCGGGTTGGGCCTACAGAAGCTAAGATAAGTCCCATTTCCTGGAACTCTCCAGGCGTCTCATATTCTCCTTCTGGTAGTTAAGGTACACTAACCCTCATCTTCTATGCTCCTTGGATATTAAGAGCCCCAACAAACAAACATACACACTCACCCCTTTCTCAACTGAACTGTATTAATTCCGAACGAAAGAAACTTTTCCCCTGAACACACACAGACCCACAACTCACTCACTCACCACCTCCTCCACTGGAAGGTGACGATTATCTGGAGTCATTGTTAATGTATTAAATTAAGGGACTCTAATTTTCATACCAGGACTCTGGATTTGGTTACTCTTGATTAATGGCATTTTGTGTGAATATTAGCCCTAACCAGTTGAGTTGAATATTGTTTTGAATACTGATTTGAAGCTTTGCTTTTTCTTTTTATTTGGCATACTTTTGTAGCGAGGGTACAAGATATCCAGGTTATCTATCCCATTTATTTATTTGAATAATTTTAAAGTGACAGGTAAGGATTGTGATTATCCTCCTGTCTGGCACCCAACACTTACTTTGGACATTTTGGGGATAAACCTACGCTACAAGCAGAGTGGTCTTGCTGGTTTAAGTCTGTATCATAGACTGTACATAAAGATGGACGACGGGTCTCCACTTCCTACTGTGCAAACCAGGGTTGGAGCTGTTGTATCAAGGTTCTGCACATACACCTGGGTGACTGAATCGCAAGCTGTCAATCATGATGTGAAACCCCTTTTTATAGCATCGAATAACTAAAGTAAAACCAAACTTATCCTAAAAATTAACACTTGAACATAACACAGCATGATAAGAACATAAAAGATATATTTATTGATCATTTTACAACACAGGGTTGTATAATGAGTTTTGTTTGTAGATCCCTTTATGCTACTCAAAATATATAGAAATAGAAATGGCAAATATTTTACATGGTGGAGTGCTGAGGATGAATTTAGCAGTTTCACCCTGAAGAAGAAGCTGTTCTGCAGTCTGTTGGTACGGCAGCGGGTGCTTCTGTATCTCTTTACAGGCGGCAGCAGGGTGAACAGGCTGTGGCTGGGATGGGTCTTTTTCACTCACCGATATCACTCTTGTACCAATGTTCTTCTGAGGACTTCTTAAAATGTGTGGATGGATTATTTATTTATTTTTTTAAGTTTGGCCCATGTCCCATCTGCAAACATGGAGGAAGTGGGGTTTTATGCAGCCATCCACCAAGTGGCGATCAAGATGTTTTGGCTCACTTTTGGGGAGCTGTCATGTCGTCCAACTTTATATACAGATGGAAATAAAAAGAGCTGGGAAATAAATGTGGCATTAGGAAATAAAAGTCCCCTGAAATAAATAATAGTAGTCCTTTTAAAAGATTTTTAAAATAAAAACATTTATTAACTGAACTATATTCCCTCATTTATATATTTATATTATATATTTTTGACAATTATTTCAGGATTTATGTCATAGACATATTTTTTTTATTAGGCATATTTATTTATTTAATATTGACTGAAATGGCATTCCATAGGCTATCTCTAACCCGTTAGCAAATGCAACTGACTGTAATAATGTAACTAACATTGGGTACCTTTTATAATTATCAAATCAAGCGCTTACAATAGGAGATTGTTGAGTTGAGACAAGAGGAGGGGTTCATTAATCCTGTCTTCATCCTCTGCCTCAGCTAACAGTAGGTGCTGCTGGCTTTGTCCACTTGCGAATAGTTCTGCTAGCTGATACATCTGATATGTTTTACTCGTCCATTATAAATGCATAAGCATTATAAATCTGCGTCAACATTTCTGGATGGAATTAGAAAGTACCACTTTTTAATATTGCTGTAACGCCCACATTTTCTAACTTTATCCCCGCAAATCATAAATCCACTTGTTCAGAAATGCCTTCTGGTGCTGATAGTGAGGTAATTTCACCAATACAACCTATAGTTTAGGCTTTTTTAAGTCTTGTTTGATGGGAGGTTTTACACTGCTCTCCCAGTCTCTCTCAACAGCAGTGCAGTTTACAGACACACAGCTGATGCTGATTGGCTGAGTAAAGATCAAAGCACTTTGCCCCTCCGTTCTGATTGGTGCACTGATGTTGAGCTATTTTGTTTCCTCTGTCCTTATTTAACTCTTACTAAATTCAAACTTTGACGTGTTTGAGGTTTAATTCTGAATCATTCTGTCTGTCTTTACTACTACTATTAATATTATTTTACCTCTCACAGTCTCAGGCAAAATCACAAATGTGCCTCGTTTTTGGAATGCATTTGAGCTTCAAGTTTTTTAAGGCATTTCTTTTAAGACATTTTTGACATTCATATGTCAAAATGTACAGCTCTTTAAGGACATGTATGCTTCTGTTCCACCTTTTTATGCTTTTTAAAAATGTTAAACTTTTAGCACTTAGCTGTAGTAATGGATAATTAATCAATTAATTTGGTCTCCTCCCACCTTTTTATATTATGACGTCTGACAAGCTATCTCAGATGTCACTCCAGATGGAATGACAGCATTCTTGGCATAGCTTAGAAATACAGCACATACAGTATTAGTACTCTGCCTGCATAAACAAACACAAAGTCCAGTTTGATTGTGTTCCAAGGGTTAAGTCCATGTAATCCAAATGTTGTTGTAATAGGTGACAAAGACAAACTCATTTAGGCTGACTGTGGGAATGGTTACGAACTGCATTGCTCTCTGAGCCAAGTGAACAGTAAGTCCATTGTGCAATTGCAGGGCTCTCAGTGTTAGAAGACCTAATTCAGCTAATAATCAGGACTGAGCTAATAAGCTGCATGAAACAGATACAGAGCAGAGGACAGACACTGTACTCACTCCTCTGATTCTCATTTCATTCAACAATTATTGCATTCAAATTAAAGCAAGATGGAACATAGAGGATTGTGTCACTAATTTTCAACCTTACAGTATCTGTGTCCTTGTAGTTTGTCATGCTGGGTACACATTACACATCCACGGGTTATTTGTCTGAAATGCTATTAAAAAAGGTCAAATCTGGAAAATGTTTGGCAAGATGGATAAGCTGACATAATCAGTCATCTTTCTACTCTGCTTAAAGAAACATTACTTTCATACTGGCTCAACCCTACAACTAGTGATGCAGTCAGAGTTTGAGTAGTAGCTCAAACTGCAGTTTTTCTTGCTTCAAACTCTGTTTGATCTGGTAAAGAGAATGATTTACACTGAAAGTCAGAATGAAAAGTAAGGATCGCTTCTTAATGTTGTACTCAACACCACACACTGAGCCACTGAACAAGACAAAATGGACAAAAAAGGGGAATGAAACATAATAGTTCAGCAATATATATTACACTAATTAAATGGTAAGGAATAAAATACCGAATAACTAAACTGGAAGGAAACATAGTTTAGATGAAACATTAAATGTGTAGACAATGTATAGAGTGTACTGTACTGAATACAGGTCAGAGGGCTCACTGAATGGTCTGCTGAAAATTGTGTGAATCATATGCCATGGCTTTCAGTCACCATATCTCAACCCAATTGAACTCCAATGGGATATTTTGGATTGACGTGTTAGGCAGCGCTCAATGTAGGTTTGGATTTAGTTTTCCCTTAACAGCCTATATTTAAAAACTGCATTTTGTGTTTACTAGTGTTATCTTTAACTAATATTTAAATTTGTTTGATGATCTGAAACATTTAAGTGACAAAATGCAAAAGAAGAAATCAAGAAGGGGCAAACACTTTTTTTTCACACCACTGTAGCTGAGATAAGGGACTGTTGTCCCAAAGCTGAACTGCTCTTAACATTTACATAATTCATGGCTGATTTACAGTACATAATTATGCAAGACATTTAGGGCTGCAACATCGAATTCATAAAATCGATAAAATTCGATTTATTATAAGAGTTTGCAACAAATTTCATTATCAATTTGTTGTCGCGCGACTATTAAGCCACTCAATAAGACGTGGAGATGTTTGAGTATAAAAAAAGCGCGGTTTAGCGCAAAGCATATACAAAAAAAGAAAACGAGAAAGACCATCGGGGAGAACAGTAACGTTGTCATCAAAATCAGTATGACCCAATTCTTCCAAGGTGTGGGAGCATTTCACACTATCCATCCATCCATCCATCTTCTTCCGCATTATCTGGGGCCAGGTCGATACTTCCTCCAACTCTTTCGGGGGAATACCGAGGCATTTCCAGGCCAGCCGAGAGACATAGTCCCTCCAACGTGTCCTAGGTCTTCCCTGGGGCCTTCTCCCAGTTGGACATGCCCGGAACACCTCCCCAGGGAGACATCCAGGAGGCATTCGGGACAGATGCCTGAGCCACCTAAGCTAGCTCCTCTCGATGTGGAGGAGCAGTGGCTCTAATCTGAGCTCCTCCTGAGTGACCGAGCTCCTCACCCTATCTCTAAGGGAGCGCCCAGCCACCCTACGGAGGAAACTCATTCTGGTCGCTTGTATCCGGGATCTTGTCCTTTTGATCATTACCCAAAGCTCAATACCATAGGTGAGAGTCGGAACGTAGATCAACCGGTAAATAGAGAGCTTTGCCTTGCAGCTCAGCTCCCTCTTTACCACGACAGACCGGTATATCGACCGCATCACTGCGGAAGATACACTGATCCGCCTGTCGATCGCCCGTTCCATCCATCCCTCACTCGTGAAGAAGACCCCAAGATACTTAAACTCCTCCACTTGAGGCAGGAGCTCTCCACCAACCTGAAGGGGTCAAGCCACCCTTTTCCGGCTGAGAACCATGGCCTCGGACTTGGAGGTGCTGATTCTCATCCCCGCCGCTTCACACTCGGCTGCAAACCGTCCAAGTGCACGCTGAAGGTCCTGGTTTGATAAAGCAAACGGGACAGCATCATCTTAGCAGAGGGCCCCGGACCCCATACTCCCATAGCACCCTCCACAGGTTGCCGCGAGGGACACAGTCAAATTCCTTCTCCAGATACACAAAGCACATGTGGACTGGTTGGGCTAACTCCCATGTCCAGCAACCTGGCGAGGGTATAGAGATGGTCCAATGTTCCACGACCGGGACGAAAACTGCATTGTTCCTCCTGAATCCGACGTTTGACTATCGGCCGGATTCTCCTCTCCAGTACCCTGGCATAGACTTTTCCAGGGAGGCTGAGGAGTGTGATCCCCTGTAGTTGGAACACACCCTCCGGTCCCCCTTAATAAACGGAGGGACCACCACCCCAGTCTGCGAGTCCAGAGGTACTATCTCCAGCCGCCACGCGATGTTGCAGAGGCGTTTCAGCCAAGACAGCCCCACAACATCCAGAGACTTGAGGTAGTCAGGGCGGATGTCATCAACCCCCGATGCCTTGCCACCGAGGAGCTTCTCAACTACCTCACTGACCTCAGTTTGGGGGACCCCAGTTGGAGTTTACAACTGAGCCCTCGGCCTCTGCTTCCTCAGTGGAAGACGTGTCGGTGGGGTCGGTTTCACACTAAATAAATCGAAAAAGTGTGTTAATTGCAAGATATGCAAAAGCGACGGAGTGAGAGTGTGCATGTGTGTGTCTGAGTGTGAGAGTTTTTGAGCATCTGTGAGTGTAGTGTAGAGAACAAGTTCTTGCGTTCAAACAAATCCTAAATGTTTTGATTTGTATTTTTCTTTATTTAATAAAAAAAGGTTTGTTCTGACAGCTCAGGTCCGTTTAGACAAAAATATACATCTTTATTTTTAAAAAGCCTATATATTTGGGAAATGTAAAGCATACATGTGTTATTTGTGTTAGTCCATTTGTTTTTTGTTTATTACTTTAACTTTACTTAAGATTTTTTGCACTGTCAGTTCTGTTTTTGAATAAAGGTTTTAAAAGGAATGTTTGTTTTTTATTCCGATAAATCGAAAAAATTTGACATATTAATCGATTATTAAAATAATTGTTAGTTGCAGCCCTAAAGACATTTGGTAACCATGGTAACACACATGCGCGTCAGCACCACAGTTCAGGGATTTTGCTTCCATCAGAAAGTAGGGGCAAAGTTTGAATGCCTCTGTCAAGCTGTCTTATTTCATTCTTTTTATCAGCTTCGTCCGTCACTTTATGTGTACAACTGAGTGCAACACTAAGAATACCTTAGAAAATAGACTGCATTAAAGTGTACGCCATTATTCTCATGTCTCGGCCTTTCCTATGATGGCAAACATCTCATCTTGCCTTAAAATGTGCCTTTTTTTTCTTTACAAAAAAACCCAAAAGGTTTTTTGTTCCAGCTGATGGTAAAGAGAGAGTAGTAGTGAAAACTGGAGCACCACAGAGAGAGAGTGGCAGTTGGAAGCATGTGTGCATGCACGTGTTGGCACACAAACCAGCTGAGGCCCAAAACCTGCCACGGTTTACCCAGCATGCATTATGTTTCTTGGACAGCCCCATGGCCTCTGTCCCTCTGTCATACACATATACTCACACATGGTCCTTTGAAGTTAATGACTTCCTCTGGTGGAGTAGACTTCCTTGAAGAACTGTACAAACAGCCAATTAACAGTCACAAACTCTCAAACATGGATGTACTACACACTTATATAGACATGTGTGCGCGCTCGGACACACACACACACACACACGTGCCAGTCAGGACAATTAAAGTTGTAATGACTTTGAATCTTCAGATGGACTGTGCTGTGAAGCTAAGAATATTCTTCCAAAGGTTCCGGTTTTCAGAAATAGAATTTGTATTTTCCCGTCTGGAACATTTTTTAGCCTCCATAGTCAATGTTTAAATTCTTGTTAGCGCAAGGCCAGTATCATGCTACACTGAAAGCCCTTAACCAAAACAGTCAGGTGGTTTCTATGGGTCGGGTTACGCTAAAAAATGATTTGGTTTGTCTGATGGATTGTCTGAACTCGTCAGAAATCAGATGTTAGCTTTTCCAAACTGTCACACTGGAAATCGTGTTTAAAAGCCAGTCATCAGAGAGGAGGGGGACAGAATAATGTTTAGTTATGGGGATAATGGCGCACAATTTCTGGCAGTCTCTCCTGGGAGACGTTCATAGTGTTGTACTTGGTTGTTCACATGAAAAGTGACAGAAATGCTAGAAGTTGAAACTCTGCTTACTTTCTCACCTTTCTTTGCACAGTGAACCAATCACCATGTGAAGTAGGTGTGAATGTCATACTGTCAGTTTCAGAAAGTTACAGAAAGTGTCCGACACAGCCCCCCCAATTCTAATGTTAGAAAGGTGTGGGGGGAGGGGGTTTCTAAAACTGTTCTACCATCCAAAAAGCAGTTGAAGCATACTGGCAACATAAGTTTTGAGGTAAAATGATCGAGGAACCTGTTAACTGAAATGGTAACATCCAATCACAACACTACTCAGGTAAATGGAACATATGGCTTCTGAATCATCTACACGGTGATAACATGGTTGTAGGTGCCAGTAACCATGCAGCCATAACTTCTAAACCTGCACGATAACACTGTACGTTATGCAGGGGAGCAACTACCCAGTGCCAGAGGGGTATGCAGCAGCAATTTTGCCCCCCCCTCCCCACCCCCGGAGTGAGTCGGACGTCACATCATTATGTATGGGTGTAAATAACAAATAAGCGCTCAGTGCGCTCATGGCGCCGACGCCCCCCACTCACGATATTCCATTCATTTTTTTTTTTTTATACCATCGCTTTGGTGCCCCAAAGGTGGTGTCCCTATGCACCGCATATAGCGCATACCCACTTTTTGCGCCACTGACGGAATTCCACTTTTGTGCAGCTTTTGCAAACAGATATGTCCAAGGAGGTCTTATAAAACCTGCTACATGTTGAAATATACATTTAGTTGTCAGTTTATTAGAGATGTTTCTAATATTTTGTACACCCTATTTACCAATCAGGGAAGATTAAACATTACAAAAACTACAGTCTCCAGAATGATCATAATGTTATAGTTAAGCAAAAGGACCCAAATGCAGGCAGGATGATCAAACAAAAAAGCTGATCCCAATCAACAAAAAACAGAAGGAGCAGGCTGAAGCAAAAATCCAATAACAAAGCAGGAATACAAAACTAAAAAACAAACCGGAGTGGCACAAGTAACCTAAGCAGGAATACAGTGCAAATGCAGGCCTGGGGAACAAATGCAGGAGTGAGGGTCAAACGCAGACGTCTTGACTAAGACACGTGGATGAAATACTCTAGTGAAGGGAGAGAAGACACAGGTGCAACTAATCAGGGCAGGAGGGAAAACCACATAGGAAGTAAAACTACAATCCACATGAGGAGAGGACAGTATTACAAAATAAAACAGGGAATGCCTAAACCAGAACCTCAAACCATGACACATAAAGTTGAATTAACACCTCTGGTAATATTTTCAACACAAACATTAACATTAATGTAGGGAAGATGTATGCACAAGCCTCTGCTTAATGGAGTATTGGAGGCATTGCTAAAGAGTGCAACACGTAACTCAGCCTTTGGATTGAGTGAGGCAGAGCAGGTTTTCTCAAAATTCTGATTATTGGTTTTCAAAATGAAGTATTTTATGCAGATTTAAGTTAAGGATTCATGCTTTGGATTTTGTCAGGTAGTGTTGCAAGTTATTGTTGTTCAAGTAATCATCTAGCAGCGAAGTCTGGCAACACATAAAGAGATAAAGCTGGAAGATTTCAGAAGACGGAGTCATAATTATTTTAGAACTAGTAATCACTTGGGATAGCCTCTATTTAGGGCTTCCCCTAAAAGTGAACTGATTTAGTGAAGCATTTTGACAAAATCGATAATGTTTAGCATATTAGTAGTATTTTTAATAGAAGTGGTCAACATTGGGCTGAAACTTTGATTATTGTTGTCTATGGTCAAAAACATTGGAATAGTCATCAGCCGTAAGTAGACATGGGTGGAACTTTAGAAGTTAGGTCACTGCTATTATCAGACCTCAGAGTTCTACCTGACAGGGCCTCTGACTCAGCCGAACACACACTTATTGCGTGTGTCTGTGCAGTGGAGTTCTGTACAGAGTGACTCATGCAGTGTGTTTTACTAATAACAGAGCTGCAGCAGTAATCATATATTGCACTGACTAGAACAGCTATTTAGCCCTTTCTGGACCTCCTGTCTTTCTCTTTCTTTTAAATTGAAGTGCATAAGGGATTGAGATCCTTGGTTGGTCGGTTTCAGCACTGGTCACCAGCTGTTACTGTTGAAATTACTGTAGTCTCTTCAGTGGAAGGCTTTTGTTTTGAAAAGCAGTTACAGGAAATCTAGGAAACATCATGCAATCTCTGCTCTGCTCTGCTCTCTCTCATGCTCATTCTCATTTTCAGCATTGCTCACTGCTTATGATGCTTAATAGCGTCATCACAGATTTATTTGTCACAGCAGATCAACTCAGATCTACCCTGTTCATCTAATCTGATATTTTTTTCCCATTCAACTCATCAGCCGTGCACATTATCATCTTCTTGTAAACCCACAATTTCCTCAATGCCATTGCCCAGTACTAATTTAGGAACCATTTTTGACCTGATTATATTGTCTCCGTGATTGTCTCTCTCTGTGTGTCCTCCTCTCCACCTCTGGTGGTGACTGCACATGCAGATGGTTCAGGTGAAAGAGATTATAAGAGGATTACCTACTAGGCCTTTTGCCTGTAAGACCAAAGCCATGGCAGAATGGGAAAGAATGACCCACATAATCCTTATGCAACAAATACTTGAAGTGCATGAAGTACCTTGTCCAATCAATACCACCATTATTGTGTGTATTATGGATTATTAATTGCTGCATTTTCAAGTTTGAACGCTTATTAAATGCCAAGATATCAAATGGTTGTTTGTACTCTTTGAGGGTGGACTATACAACTCTGGAAAGTTACCACAGCACCAGTAATTTTCTCCTGTGTTCTTGCATGTGTGAGATTGATCAGTCAGTTGGAAGATGGCATGCTGAAGCATAGACTTGACAAACCTTTGTATCGGGGTACCCTATTTTTTTAAATTTTTTACTTAATGTGTTTTTGCTGTGGTTCTCTGAAGATACACTTTTGAGACACCAACACTGAGGTCTGATGGAAATGAATGAGGAAGCCTGTGTTTTTTTTTTTTCCCCATCTGAACGTGTGTGTCTTAAAAGGTCGCAAATACTTAGCAGTAGAAGGGTGTGAAACTCTTGAGCTGATCATTGAACAGTGCTCACTATGGACAAAAAAGTGAAGTCACAAGTGTGACTGATGTGGTGGTGACGAAGAGCATGCAGACAAAGCGAACAGAGGAGCTGAGTCACAGTGAGGCCCGAAACACTGAGAGCTGCATATTGTAGCAAAGAGGCATCACTTAGAAACTTGCACAATAGGTTTTTAAAGATTTCACTTACTTTTGTTCCCAATGAGGCGTTTATCATAGTGCGGCTCATTACATTCTCTACTGATTCTACATGCGTAATCAATCCATTACCATGGTTTGAATTTAAACGAAAATGAGATCAGAGATTGTACGTTGAATCCTATTTTAGATAAATCTAATCAGAAAAGACAATTAAAGGTTAAAATTCCAGAATTTTATTATCTTCTATCTTAAGGAGGTTGTTAATCATTCTTACGTCTGTAATGGTTTTAGATGAAGACACCTGCCTAAAAATTTGTGAAAGAATACATTTCCCATTTACAAGTAACAAAATCAAGGACGCTAACTTTAAGTTTATCCATAAATTCTATCTCACTCCTAAAAAAGAAAACTCACCAAAATGTCTTAGATGGAACATTTATGTATCTGTTTTGGCAATGTTACCTGCTGAAATGTTTTATGTTTTATATGGTGGATGCGACACTCGCAAAAAATGCGAAAGGCTATATATGGACCAGTGATTGGGTTTGTCCATTCGGGGCTACTGTAGAAACCTTTTGGTGCAAATGGCGGCCTCCGTGGAAGGGGACCCGCTCCCTATGTAGCTAAAATTATTGTAAGGTAATGAAAACACAGCTATTCTTATTTTCGGGTGTTTAAAAACATACTTACCCTTATAGTGTTCTGTTTTGATTGGCAACAGCTTCTTATAACACTTTTAATAGTTTAACTCCATTACAATTTAGCACATGACAGGTCTAAAATTAACACAGGGTGAGGATACTCTCTAAACAAAAGGTATACTATATAAAGTGCAGTTTCAGAAAATGTTCTTAAATATACTCTAAAATAGTTTTTTTTTTTTGGCTTTGTTTTTGTCTTGTTTACGGCGGTGTAAGGGGGTGGATGAAAGGATTGGGGAATATAAGGACATTCAGTGTATTGTTGCACTTGTATGAATATCTATTGGTGCTGGTTATTTTAAACTTTTCAGAAATAAAAAACGTTGGAGGAAAATGAGATCAGGCAACTGCTTACACAGCCCTGCCTGTTTAATTGTAGCAGCATAATCTCTTAAGCATTTTGATATCTCCAGTATCAGCCAGTGAAGTGTTACCCTGTTGATGGATCACCTGGACTGGGGTCCCAGAAGTCTAATTTTGATGAATCCCTACCTGACAGTTGTAGTAGTGCTTTGAAGTATCTAGGTTCAAGGGTAGCACTCTAAGGGCAGGTTCACACGTAAAGGTCTTATCCCTGAATTGATCCAATTCGAGGATGATACACTATTTTAAGTTTTTGAACTTGTCTGGTTTGCGTTCACAAAGGCAAAACTCAAACTTTCCAGAAATTATATACAATAGCGACATGGTAGAAATATTGTTCAATTATTAATTATACAGTCGGCGAGTAAAAAGACAACAAACACCTCCAAATTTCTACCTGTACATCATGAAGCACTGTCAGGTTCTGTTTTTTTTTTTTATGTTGATCTGGAGCGCATATCAGCAGACTTTAGAGGATCGCACATATGAACGCCTCATAAGACAGCGGGTATTAAATAATTTAATAATACAGGCATTTTGAGAAAGTCACTCTGCCAACAGATGGTCTTATCACAGAAGATGACTGGCTCTGATGAGCTTCTCCCACGACTTGTTTGCATTTTCAAAGTGGACCAGTTAGGTAAGAGGGCCACAATTGCAAAAATCTAAATGTTTTTTCATTTTGGTAGCAAATGCACTACTTGTTCACCTGTCACCAAAACAGGAAAAGAAAATGTTTTTTAACGAATAAAACGAAACATACAATAGTAAGCATCCTGTGATTAATTAGAGTGGTGTTCACACCACAAAGAACAGCTCCAGAGATCACTTGACAGCGGTCCGAGACCACCCCTTCGAGTCGGACCAGGGAGCGGTTGTTTGGTCCACACCAGAGTTAATTTCCGGCATTTACACTGACCCAAACAAACCACACCAAGGGGGTTAACGGTCCAGGGTTCGGTTCAGCAGCACTAAACAAGACTGGTGTGAACCCGCCATAAATCAGCTGAATCACAAGATGGAAATAGTTGAACAACGTTAATTGAAAATATTAACAAAAGAATAGGTTCTGGACAAACTTTACAGTAGTATTATACAACTAGAATCCGAATGATTTCAATGAGCTCACCACTGTGCCTCATGGAGCTGCTAGCATGGCCATAGACTCTTTTGACATTTTGGAACCCATTCTTACTTGTTACCTCAGTCTTGGTCTGAGCCTCGTGTAACAACAGGTTGTGATCACAGATTAAACCGTCAGTTCACCATAGCTCTGTCTCTCTTTACCTGCCCATGCAGCAGCTTAATCTTCAATCAGGGGTTAACCTAATGACACAGTTATCCTGCGTGCACATCCTGCTCACAAGCCCAACAGTGTAGTCATAGACCCAGGTACAGTACTCTCCAATAGCAGGGATTATTTTATGCCATTCAACAGTCTCATGTCATTTGGGAAATCCTTCCATCTATACTGCTTATCCTGAGAAGGGTGCTGGGGGGTGGAGACAATCCCAGCTGACTTTGGATGAGAGGCAGGGTACACCCTGGACAGGTCCATTTGAGAAATTGTACAAAAGTACAAATTGTGAAATTCTGATTAGGTGATGTTTACATGACTAATGTAAATTGCACAAACATAACATTTTCACCTCCACAGTTAAATGTAAAACAGCATTGAATACAATCTAGAAACTTGCCCTTTTTGATTGAAGTGATTCACATGTAATATTAGATAGGAAGTAAAAGTGTCAGGTTCGTTACACTGCCAATCTAACTAGCCAACAACTGGCATCCTCCAATCAATTTTAACATGAGTTTTAATGTAGAGGTTATTTTCAGTATGGTTATGTGTGGCTCTGAACCATATTAAAAACTAGTAATTAGCCTGCTGCACTCCAGTGACAGTTAAGCTGCTTATTGGCCAGCTGGAGATTAACCAGAAAGTCATCACTTCACAGGGGTCCATACACAGACACACACTCATAGAACCATGTGGTGCTTAGTGAAGTAGGAACCGTCTGTCAGCTCATTCTACTTCACCAGAATGAAATATGATTAAAATGATTTGTTTTATCGACTGTACTGCAGAGTACAGTACAGGGTTCGTCCCTGCTTCTCTAGGTGGGCTACTCTGACTGCCTAAAATGTAAGGCTATACATTAGATGGGGACAAAGTGTTACTGGAGAACATGAACAATACGATTTCCTAATTTTAGTATGCTTTTTTAAACAAAAGCAACACTTCCTTCTGCTGCTTCACAATAAAAGTCTTCCAGCAAAGAAAATAGTAACACACTTACATGAAGTAACTAAATGGTCAGAAATTGGTTACTGCACAGAGGCCAGGTGACTTTCTAGAATTTGTGAAAATGTGATAAAAGTCCCCACCTTAGTTACTCTTATGGGGCAGATTTACTGGTAAACATTCTTAATCAATTTTGAAACTATGGCAGGGTCCAACATAGCCTATTACTGTCATAAATGAATTTAAGACTAGACAACAGAATTTTGACAGAAAAATGGGAGCTTGCAAAAGAAAATATGAGATGGGGCAAGCATTAAAAATTGAGCATTTGAAAACAAATAACCCCCACTTGTTTTGGAATATGATACATCATTTGGGCCAAAAAAGAGTTAAAAACATCCCAATGGAACTGGTGTTGGGGAAATGGATTCTCTGTCTTTGCTATTGATTGTGTTTTGAAAAAATGTGAAAAAAACAGATTTTGGTTCTTTATTTTCTGAAAGTAACTCCCCAGCTGAGTGGGATAATAATTTCCTTGGAAGGATTGTTGATCTTAAAAATATTATGGAGGTCTTTATCTGGATTTTGGAAGTCGGTAGAAAAACAGCAGCCCAGCTGCACGATGCCATCCCAGCAGTTACGGTCTCTCTGTGAGCTACACCCAGTTGCAGTAAAACATGAGGCCGTGCTCTTTCCCATGCTGTATGCCATCTATGTAAATATTCTAATACTATAAATTAAGCAAGCAGCAAGTGACTACAGATTGGGGGACTTTACTTTTGGCACTGTTCTATACGCAGATGATATAGTCCTTGCAGAGACTGAAAATGTGTAGTGTTAGAGCACTAGGTCACCCTTAAACTAACCAGAGCACAGAGGTCTGCTTTTGCACAGTTGAGATATGGTCTCTTGCCTCTGGTGGTGGCCACTCAATTTCCAAAGGAGAATAGAAAGTGTCACCTGTGTGATCTGGGAGAAAAATTGAATGCACTTTTTGGTCTATTGTTCATTATATTACAATCTCAGACATATGTTTTTCCTTAAACTCTTTTGTTTTCTATGTCTGATGAATATATACTTTAGTACCTGTTTACAGACAGACTGTTTCACCAGTTTGTGTTTAATAATAATAATATATTTATTTATATAGCACTTATCAAAACAAAGTTACAAAGTGATTCACATGCAAGCAAAGGGCACATAAAACATTTGGCTTAATCATAATGGGAACTTACAACTGTGTGTTGTCAGCATAACACCACATCTATAAATTATATTACCTAGTGGGAGCACATAAAAATGGTCCCAAAATTGACCCTTGAGGTACCCCATACATATGACAGTTGCAAATGACGACTGATGGTTGTTAATGGACACAGACCTTTCTGTCTGAAAGATAAGATTTGATCCAACTCCGTACAGTGGCTGAAATGCCAACCCATTTCTGTCTTATAAAATGATCCATCGTGTCAAAAGCAGCACTCAAATCAAGCAGTATGAGAATGGAACACATGCCAGTATTATTTGTCATTTAAAGGTTATTAGTGACTTTAATAAGGGCAGTCTCTGTGCTGTGATGCTGACAAAAACCAAATTGGAAGATTACTAAGATATTGTTATCAGCAGCAAGAAGTTGCTTGGCCACAATTCTTTTTAAAAGTATTTTTAATAGAAAATAATTAAAAGTTTTTTTGGCATTTCATCCAATGGACAACTTCATGTGAGCTACTATATTAAACATTTCAATAAGGGAAACCGGGATGAAGTGGCTGAGGGTGTCTGGTTGGGAATCAACATCAGTGAAAGGGCAATATATTGGCTCTGATAGACTCCACTTTCTCTGTAAAGTAAGTTTTAAAAAATTCAGTCAGCATCACATTCAACAGGAACATTCGTGGGTTTACTAGTTGATTGTTAGTCTTGAATAAAAACCTGGGATTATGCTGATTTTCGGATATGAGATTTGAGAAGTAGCGTCTTCTTGCATCTTTCACCATTTTGTTACAATTAAATAGGAGGTCCTTCATAGCCACGTAGGTGGACCTGACAACTGGTATTCTTCCACCTCCGCTCAGGCTTCCTGCACTCTTTTACAGCTACGAGTGCTTTCATTTATCCAAGGTTGCAATCAGTAGGATGCCATTCCCTTTGTTAGCAAAATGACCAAAAACCATCTCCCTTGTTAACCTGCTCAAAAAATGCTCTGTGCTTTGTCTCGTAGTGGCGCTTTACATTGCCGCTTTTAATAATCGCCACTGCATTAATCTGCATTAAATGGTAAATGGACTGTACTTGTATAGCACCTTTCTAGTCGTAAACGCTCTGTTTCCACTGTCTACTTCTCTTTAGGTAAAATTATTTCTCTGACTCATCTACTCTTCATGTGTGTGGGAGTGCCGTGTGTGTGGGAGTGCCACAAATCTGTGTGTGTATCTCAGTGACTCGACTCGCATTGGTTATGCATACATTTGATTGGCTGAGTAGCATCACGTAGGATGATTTACAACGCATGCAATTCGTCTGTGAGTTTCTTGGGCCGCTATACCAGTGCCGTACAAGCTGGAAAAGCTGTGCCGGTAAAAATAGAAACACTCCGTCAAAATCAACAATTTGTGTATATTCTCTACAGCAGACAGGTGGAAATAGAGTGTGGCAGCAGCAGGTTTGAAATTAACAGAGCTTGGACCAAAAGTGCCCTTCAGTGGTTTTGCTGTTCTCACTCATTTATGGATTTATTTTTTCAAATAAAACAAATATTTGTGCCAAAATCGGAGTGTTTATTTGACAATATAATGTAATTAAAGATTTTAAATTCTATTCTGGATTTTACAGGGAGCGAGTCCAGAGAAGCTAATATGAGATAAATATGATTTTTTTTCCTAGTCTTACTTAAATCATACTTAAGTACAGAAGTATTCCCACCATATGTACTTTAAGTATCAGCAGTAAAAGTAGTGGTTGTGCAATAAAATGTCCCCTGTGTCATTATTAATAATATAATCTTCTGCTTTTCCTTTCGGCTGTTCCCTTTCAGGGGTCGCCACAGCGAATCATGCGCCTCCATCTAACCCTGTCCTCTGCATCCTCATCACTCACACCAATTAACTTCATGTCCTCTCTCACTACATCCATAAATATCCTCTTTGGTCTTCCTCTAGACCTCCTGCCTGGCAGCTCCAACCTCAGCATCCTTCTACCAATATATTCAGTCTGTCCTCTGAACATGTCCAAACCACCTCAATCTGGCCTCTCTGACTTTATCTCCGAAACATCTAACATGAGCTGTCCCTCTGATGTACTCGTTCCTGATCCTGTCCATCATCGACACCCCCATAGAGAACCTCAACATCTTAAGCTCTGCTACCTCCAGCTCTGCCTCTTGTCTTTTCTTCAGTGCCACTGTCTCGAAGCTGTACTACATCGCTGGTCTCACCACCGTCTCGAACACCTTTCTTTTCATTCTTGGTGATACTCTTTTATCACACAACACACCTGACACTTTTCTCCACCCGTTCCAACCTGCTTGCACTCGCCTCTTCACCTCTTTTCCACAGTCTCCGTTGCTCTGAACCGTTGACCCTAAGTACTTAAAGTCCTGCACCTTCTTCACATCTGCTCCCTGTAACCTCACCGTTCCACCTGGGTCCCTCTCATTGACACATGTATTCTGTCTTACTGCGGCTAAGCTTCATTCCTCTGTTTTCCAGAGCAGACCTCCATCTCTCTAGATTCTCCTCCACCTACTCCCTGCTCTCACTACAAATCACAATGTCATCCGCAAACATTATAGTCCATGGAGATTCCTGTCTAACCTCATCTGTCAGCCTGTCCACCACCAGAGCCAACAACAAGGGGCTCAGAGCCGATCCTTGATGCAGACCCATCTCCACCTTGAACTCCTCTGTCACACCTACAGCACACCTCACCACAGTCTTACAGCTCTCATACATGTCCTGCACCACTCTAACATACTTCTCTGCCACTCCAGACTTCTTCATACAATACCACAGCTCCTCTGTCGGCACCCTGTCATACGCTTTCTCTAAATCTACGAAGACACAATGCAACTCCCTATGACCTTCTCTGTACTTCTCCATCAGCATCCTCAAAGCAAACACTGCATCTGTTGTACTCTTTCTAGGCATGAAACACTATTGCTGCTCACAAATGCTCACCTCTGCCCTAAGCCTAGCTTCCACTACTCTTTCCCACAACTTCATTGTATGACTCATCAGCTTTATTCCTCTGTAGTTGCCACAGCTCTGCACATCTCCCTTGTTCTTAAAAATTGGCACCAGTACACTTCTCCTCCATTCCTCGGGCATCCTCTCACTCTCCAAGATCTTGTTAAACAAACTAGTCAGAAACTCAACTGCCACCTCTCCTAGACACTTCCATACCTCCACAGGTATGTCATCAGGACCAACTGCCTTTCCACTCTTCATCCTCTTCAACGTCCTCATCACTTCACTCCTGCTAATCTTTGCTACTTCCTGCTCCACACCAGTCACCTCTTCTACTCTTCGTTCCCTTTAATTTTCCTCATTCATCAACTCTTCAAAGTACTCCTTCCATCTTCCCATCACACTCCTGGCACCTGTCAATATATTTCCATCATTATCTTTAATCACCCTAACCTGCTGCACATCCTTCCCATCTCTATCTCTTTGTCTGGCCAACCTGTACAAATCCACCTCTCTCTCTTTAGTGTCCAACCTAGCATACAAGTTCTCATATGCTCTTTGTTTGGCCTTTGCCACCTCTACCTTCACCTTATGCTGCATCTCCCTGTACTTCTGTCTACTCTCTTCAGTCCTCTGTGTCCCACTTCTTCTTTGCCAACCTCTTTCTCTGTATACACCCCTGAATTTCCTCGTTCCAGCACCAAGTCTCCTTGTCCACTTTCCTCTTTCCAGATGACACACCGAGTACCCTCCTACCTGTCTCCCTGATCACATTAGCTGTAGTGGTCCAGTCATCTGGGAGCACTTCCTGACCACCCAGAGTCTGTCTCAGCTCCTCCCTGAAAACTACACGACATTCTTCCTTTTCCAACTTCCACCACTTTGTCCTCTGCTCTGCCTTTGTCCTCTTCATCTTCCTCACCACCAGAGTCATTTTACACACCACCATCCTGTGTTGTCTGGCTACACTCTCCCCTACCACTACTTTACAGTCACTGGTCTCTTTCAGATTACAGCGTCTACACAAGATGTAGTCCACCTGAGTGCTTCTACCTCCGCTCTTATTTCACCCTATGTTCCTGCCTCTTCTGGAAGAAAGTGTTCACTACAGCCATTTCCATCCTCTTTGCAAAGTCTACCACCATCTGTCCTTCTGCGTTCCTGTCCTGAAGACCAAACCTGCCCATCACATTCTCATCACCTCTGTTCCCTTCACCTACATGCCCATTAAAATCTGCACAAATCACCACTCTCTCACCTCTGGGGATCACTGTTAGATGAAGTGATCTCTACATCACTTCATCTAACTCATTTCAGAATTTCTCCTTCTCTTCTAACTCACATCCTACCTGTGGGGCATAACCACTCACAAAATTGAAAATCACCCCTTCAATTTCCAGCTTCAGGCTCATCAACCTGTCTGATACTCTTTTCACCTCAAGAACATTCCTCACAAACTCCTCTTTCAGGATAACTCCTACTCCGTTTCTCTTCCTATCTGACCCATGGTAGAACAACTTGAAACCTGCTCCTAGCCTTGCTACCTTTCCACCTGGTCATGATTCGCATTTTTATTTTGGCAGGTGTTTTACGTCGGATGCCCTTCCTGACACAACCCTCTGCATTTATCCAGACTTGGGACTGGCACCAGAAGACACTGGCTTGTGCCCCCTTGCGGTTGCATTATTATTAATAATATAATAACAATCTAATAACTTAGTGGTTATGAATTTAATAGCTCAGTAATCACATTAACTATCTATCTAGTTTAAACAGCAATTTACTGTTGTAGCTGCACGACGTGGAGCTAGTTAAACAACTTTACTTACAGTTAAATGATTTTGTCCAGTGGTTCCCAATCTAGGGGTCGGGCTCCCTCTAAAGGGTCACAAAATTAATCCTAGGGGTTGTGTGAAGAAAAAACTAATTTTCTCTAATTTTTCCTTTTTGTGAAATATTTGATAAATTTATCTCTATTGTTCTTCAAACTGTTATTTAAATGAAAACATATGAGATTTTTAGAGGAGAAATGTTTCTTTGGGGGTTCACCCTGTGTCATCTCGTAAGTAGTGCCCAAATTTAGCTCCCGAAAATTATCCCCAAAGCGGACTGGAGAGTAGTGGAAGCTAAAGTAGAACCCCTGACTATGGCTTAAAGCCATGTTACAAAATTTCCATCCGTGGAAAAGGACTTAAAGTAATCTACCAGAAATGAAATTGCATTGTGCTGCAACAAAAGCTGAGCCAGGATAAACTTTTTTTACTTTTTGGGTCCTCTGCCACCACCTGAATTGGATTCACTTGCATCCAGAAGAATCACCACTTCCCCATTAGTTTTCACTGTGCTTTATCTGTGCCAGAACAAAATTAGGTCCCAATTACGCAAAAACACCCTTCAGTGATACTTACAATGAGTTCTGTTTGGAAAAATGGATATTGATACTGTGGCTGGAGGATGTTGGGTAAGGAATTATGTGGTGTGTGGTCAGAAAAAATATGTTCAACAGGGAAAAGGAGGGGCAGGAAAAACCAGTGATGTAAGCAGGGAAGAAGAGGGAGGACTGCTTTGCTTTTTCCTTTTTCCTCCTCCTCCCTCTTCCCCCTCCTCTTCTTATCAGTGTGGTAGAGCGAGAGAGAAAGGGGATCAGGAGGTGAGTGGACGAAGGATTAACAACTGTGACAGTGGATATGGGTGGGGGAAGAGAAAAGGGAAAATAGACCGGGATAGAGAGAAGTGAACCAGTTGCCAAAAAGAGTGAGAGAGTAACCGAGGAAAGAAAGAGAGAGATCACAGTGAGAGAAAGTATATCAAATAAGAGTCTACTTGGAGCAAGGACTGAGCACTTGTTTCTGGATTTGGGTGGACCCATCGCTATAACGACTTGACATCAACCTCCAAAGCTACCATGTACAGTGGATATGGAGGTATGAATCAGTGTACTGCAGCTTAGTGAAACTAGCTCATTTTTAATCATTAACTCTGTGTTTCTCAGGATGAACTTACAGTTGCTGGCTAACGTGTGTAACGTATCATGAGTTGATGGCTAGAGTTTACTGCAAATACCAAAAAAACAACAAAAACTGTGACTTTTTTAGAGTACCATTTGTTTGTTGATTCTCCATATGATTCAATAGAGGTCCTTCCTAAACACAGCAACTAGTCTCAAATGTATTTTGCTAGCACTAGATTCCATGGGTCACTCTGCCTTTAAGGGCCATGCCACTGCGCCACTTCCACTACGTACTATATCAAGTATAGTCAGGGTTGGGTTTCGATATCTTGTTCCATTTTGGATCTGGTTTGAAAATCCAGATTTGGTAAAATGAGTTTAAAGGATAATTTCCTATTTTTGCTCTTGTCTTGTAACAACACTGGCATGCTTATGTGTACATTGAAACAGTTTTTGGTCACTGTGATTCCTCTTCCTGTTGTGAAGAGATGTCGTCCTAAAACGATAAAATCCACAGTCCTCGTTCTGTGTAAAAATCCATTGTGAAGTTCATCTTAAGTTAATATGAGGTGGCAACAGTCTTAGTTTGTCGGGTCGAGTCGGTATTTTCCAAAGTTCTTTTTATTTCAAAATTCTCTTTGTGTTACAGTGCCTCTGCCAGATATCAGCAAGGAGACGATCCACATTTAAATTGTATAACAGAAAGGTTGTTGACAAATCTATTTTGTTATACAGTTTACATAGTTTTTGTTTAAAAAATCATTATTCAAAACCCAAACCCCACAATACTGTATATTTGAATTACTCCTAATGGTCAAGACAGACAAAGGAAGGCCAGTTCATAGTGAAGGCCAGGGAAAAATTGTGTGTGTGTGTGTGTGTGAGAGAGAGAGAGAGTGGATAGTGCCATGGAGGACGAGATGCTCGTGATATATTTACAAAAAGTCCCACGTGGGGACGCACGTATGTCTCTGTGTGATTAGTACAACGCCACCATGCAAGCACAGGTATGTACGCACCTATGACTCCTAACACACACTTGCACATGCGCACGTGTGACTCTTAACCCAGGCTTCAGCTACCAAAAGTGGGTGATTTGTATTTCAATTCAATTCAATTCAATTCAATTTTATTTATATAGCCCAGTATCACAAATGACATTTGCCTCAAAGGGCTTCACAATCTGTAACATACGACACCCTCTGTCCTTAGACCCTCGATTCGATTAAGGAAAAACTACCCAAAAAAAACCCTTTTAATAGGGGAAAAAAAACGATAGAAACCTCAGGAAGAGCAACAGAGGAGGGATCCCTCTCCCAGGACGGACAGACATGCAATAGATGTCGTAAGTACAGAATAGATTTATAGCATCAAAACTATAACATATATAGCCATGATGGCAAAACTGTTGTATATACATACACATTATTACGTTAGAAATGTTTAGGTGGCAAAACACAAGGGAAGATGATGGGTCCAGACGGACAGCCGAGCAGCTCCAGTTGAAGGCCAACGAGCAGGACCTGAGCCACTCGTCCCCTGCACCATAGACACAGCAGCACTGCCCCAGCAGGTCGCCATAGTCACCGATCCAGATACATCTCCGGACACTGAAATACCTGCTGAAAGTGACACTAAGAAAGAATAGACGGACGACAAGGCACAAAACTCCGGGAGAGGGAAGAAGTCAAGTTAGTGACATGCATTTATGGGATGCGAATGCATACGGATGGAGAGGAGGACAGAGGTGAAGAGAGAGAGGTGCATCATGGGAAGTCCCCCGACAGTCTAGGCCTATAGCAGCATAACTAAGGGATGGTTCAGGACTCTCCTGAGCCAGCCCTAACTATAAGCTTTATCAAAGAGAAAAGTCTTTAGCCTACTCTT
Source organism: Coreoperca whiteheadi (assembly GCA_011952105.1). Lineage (NCBI taxonomy): Eukaryota > Metazoa > Chordata > Actinopteri > Centrarchiformes > Sinipercidae > Coreoperca > Coreoperca whiteheadi. The sequence goes on from CM022474.1 coordinate 30,825,656, forward strand.
AAATGTGGAGATGGTGTCTGCTTCCCGAACCCGAACTGGGATCTGATT
>CM022474.1:30825728-30862424 GCA_011952105.1 Coreoperca whiteheadi
TCGCTCTCCCTCTCCCACACTCGCTCTCCCTCTCCCACACCCTCTCTCAATGATAACAATCATTGTCCTGACTGAGTTCACTTCAGTTCTAGACAAAGATAACAGCAGGTTGATCATGGAGGTGGTTCAGTTTCTGGAGGGCAAATGTGAAACAAACCACTATCCTCAGCAAAATATAGGCTGCTACTGAAGCCAACAGTAGGCCTACCACAAACCTACCCCTTATCCTAAAACCACCCCCAGTGCAGAATGAAGAATGTACAAAAAAGAATAGTTTATGGGATTAAAGTTCTCAGTCGCTATGATGGATTTCCATCAGTTGGATTCCAGAGAGGCCATATGAGCGTAATCTACAGGTGGCTGATCTACTGTGATACTGTGATGATGGAATCTAATATCAGTACAATAGCTTAGTAGTATCAGTACACAGTTTGAGCTGTTGGAAGCTACAGCATGAAAATATTAACATCAACATCAGTTTTCAAATCAGCTTTCCATATTGGCTGCATCCTCTTTCTATCTTCTCTTCTCAAAATACAGTGTAAAACCCTTGGAACCACATGGAACAGTAGTGGTTTTAAGACATTGGAGTAAATGTTCAGCCCTACTCCCTAATTTTTTTGTTTCATAGCAGCAAGTATTTAGAGCCATATTCATTTTCACGTAAATTTTTCTTTATCTGGGCTTATACTACCACTACTATACACTGGTCAGATGGTCAGTTTAAGTTGGTGTGACAGCAGTGGTGGCAGCTACATTATAGATGTAATATCACTGTTTGTGGCCTTTGAGTGTTATGTCTTACTTTGTGTTAGTGTTAGTCAATTATCTTCAAGTTCAAGCATGTGGCAATTTGCAACTCATTTCTTCCATCATACCAGTGAATTATAATATCTCAATATGAGAATTTTATTACAATATGATGGAGACAGTAAGCGTTAAAACATAAACAGTTTTGCTCTCAAAGGAAAGGTAACAGACATTATAAAGTGGGCAGTAAGGAGTAAAATAAAGTAAAACAATCTACATTTTTCTACATCTAATTCAAGTTTTATCAAACAATTTCATTTACAGAACATTATTGCCCTGAAATAATTGTGTTCTATCTATCTGTATGTTGTTTGCCGAAGTAGTTTTGCATGTAACAGCTGTTGTATGTCAAAAAATAGTAACTCCCCCTAAAACCACATTCCGTTAAGATTTTAGGAAAAGATGAGATAATATCCGTATTCTATGAAAATAAACTTACACATACTGTACTTGCTAGAGATAAGTAGTCCATTAAAGGAAACACTGTTATGCTTACTGTTATGTCCACTATAGCTTTATAGTAATTTTTCAGAAACTAGTTTCATTTTCCTGGAAATGAGCAAGCATGGCTGTACAGTAAAGATGTTGGGTTATTCCAGTGACTCAGTATAGCCATAAACTGCACTAGTCTTTTCCTGACCCTGCCCCCCTTGCAGGATGTTAGTCCCTCCTGGGTTTCCTTCTGCTAAAGACAGTATATGAGGGAGGGAAAGGCCTGGAGTTATGAAACAAAACTATGTACACTATGTGGGAATGTGAGCGAGCAAACAGTGTATGAAATAGTGTTGTTGTGAGGGGAAGAAACTATTAACATCAGATGAAGCATTCATGATCCAAAAGGAATATTAAGGATGGACTTTGTTCACCTCGCTTAATATGCAGTGCTGTCAGTGGCCACATTTCACCCAGAGAATCCATTAGTCTTTGAGGCCCTATTTGTCATTCAAACTGTCCCTGTCTCTACCTTGTGGTGGCAGTCAGGTGGGTTCCGTAAGAACTAAGAGATGTGAACAGAATTAATTAGCCTCCTGTACCTTAGTCTTGGGTATATGGAAGCAAATTAGGATCATTAATATTTTGAGCTTGTGAAATAATGTTCACAAATAGTTAAATAATAAATAACAAAAGTTTTTCAGCTAGAAATATTTTTTGTATGTGTAATTACAATAAGTGCAAGAATATTTTCAATAGTGAGGTTTCACACAGACTGAGAGGCGAAAACACAAATTCCCTATTTTTCTATGCGACACTGAAGTTACGAGCTACAAGCTATGAGTTACAAGTACGAGTTTTGGCCCTGTTTTAACGCCTGTGCTGACTAGCCAATCAGCATGTTTCCCACTGACCATCCAATCAGAGGAAGGCAAACTGTCCAATCAGGGGGCAAAAGGTTCTAGCGCGTTCTGGTTTCTTCGTCCATCCGTAGTAAGCTGGAGTCAACAGGGAGGAGCCAGAGGTGAACTCTTCTGGGATACAGGTGGGTTAATTAGCATGGAACATGACAGGGAAGTTTTACATCATAATTAACTACATATACCAAGACAGCTGTGCGTGCATCCCAGAGTTACTTGATTTGCATATTAGCTAATGTCTTCGCTAGCTACAACCTGTTGGCTAACGTCTGTTGTTGTGCCATTTGAACAAGTAACGTTAATATGAAGGAAACTAAGGCTATTCTTTAACAGGTGCTTCAAAGACATACGGCATCTAATCTGAGAAGGAAGGTAGTTAGCTAAAGGTCGAGAAGGTTCAGTTTCCAATCCAACTTGTATGTGTTCACGTCATCTGGAAAATAAACCAAGTGAACAGGAAAGTAACAGTAGTAGGCTCATAATCCAATCTTCAAATCTAAAAAGAGGACAGCAGTGAACTGTCAATACAGAAGAATGAAGAATGACTTGTGGTTTTATGATGGGAGAACATTTGTTTTATCTGCCATACTCCTCTTTCTTGAGCTGCTAAATGTATTTAATATCAAACACACAGGAGCAGTCCTTTTCAGGGTTGACACTTTGTTTCCTTATTTATTATCAAAGTCTCATTCAACATTCAGAATTTTCCAGGAAGTTATAATATTTTAAATATATAAACTTAAGTTGCTTAAGAAACTTTTAAGTTGTGTGATAAATCGGACTTTGGTGTCAACAAGACAAAGTCGGTTCAAACTAGGTCTCTTCTCAGGTCTACAAACAAAACAATGCAGTAAATGGCAAAATTCTGCTCTGGTCATCTGGCTGAGAGTTCCAGCCGGAAATGTTAAAAAATAAATATAAAATAAATATTTGAATACCTAAGATAAAGCATCTATACTGTAGTGCCTGCATTAAACAAGTGGATTACTGTAGCATCATATGATCAAAGGTAATCAAGGCTTAATTCAAGCTCACACAAATAGAGATTGTTTATGATGAACTTTTAGTGTGTATAACCTTTGGTTTCTAGCTTACAGGTAGCCTACATGCATATTCAACAAACTAGCCAGACTGTCAGTTCCAACCTATCCAAACTGAGAAACCTCACTATTGAAAATATTCCTGCACATATTTTAATTACACACAAAAAATATTTCTACAGCTACAGAACGTTTTTACAAAGTCACAAATTCAGATATGTGCACTTTTTTTTTTACATGCACACTAAAGGTGATCTTCAACTGCAGGCTGTGAAATTATTTATCATTTCACAAGCTCAAGGTTCTACAGACATTTCTAGGGCTGCACCTTCAACGTCGATGATTTGAATCCTCAGTGGAGAAGCCCCCAGGACTGTCATTTGTCGAATCACTGCCCTTTTTGTTTTTAACCTGCGTCATAGCACAGAGAGTAACTCAGGATAACAGCATGGCAGGCTGTGAACTTTACAAACCGAGTCATGTCTCAAAATGACCTAACTACAAACTAACTGTGATGGGAAAAACCTAGAGAAGTAACGAAACGGAGGGCAGCTCGACTCACTTCTATTTGCTGCTGAGACTCTCTCAGTTCGAGTGCTGAATATTAGCAAAATCAGCTAATCTACTTTTGACCAGATTCTGGTACAAACTCTACTGCCATCCAGTGTGACTGATTCTACAGCTGACAGAGGTGTCAGCTGTAGGTCAGAAAAGATGCCCTATAGTGTGCTAGGATTTTCTACTATGACAAGGATGCATGTTTTTTATTTCTGACTGTGTGGAAATCTGATGTTTTCACATCTCAGATGATGGCCTTAAAACATGATTCTTGCATGTAAAACATGACTCATGTAGGCTGATATAGTTGTTTGGTGTGGTGCAGGTGTGCTGGACTGTATTGTAATACTGTATATATTGAGTATTTCATAAAACGCAAAATACATATAGATAAGAAAAAGCATGAACCACAAACACATGACAATTAAAAATAGCCAATTGGCTAAACTCAAAACGTTTTTTTCCCTTATATTAAGACACATGAAAAGCAAACAATTGGACCATTGCTGACCAACTCTGTGAGAAAGGGAAAATAAAGAAAACACAAGGTGTACAATTTCGTCTAGACAGAGGTGGACTGATAGTTACAGCTTCAGGTCTACCTGCATACTTTTAGTAGTTTGCTAGTTGAATAACTCATCTGCTATGAGACATGAATTACTTTAAACTTGATTGCCTTAAGACTTGAGAACTGTAGTGCCCAGCATTGCTGAATAAAGAAAATCTATGAATTACATATAAACAGGAATTGTATAATATCGTTTAATAAGCAGTTCCCAGACATATATGAATATAGCACACATGTCCTAAGATAATTATGCCCTTCCTATGGAATAATGTACCAAGACGCAGGAGTAGTTCAACTGTAAAGTTGTTTAATCATCATATCCCGCTAAACCTTGCACCCATAGCCTACCACACGGTTACCAACAACATTAACCAATGTTGCCTAATGCTCATGTGTTTATTAGTGTAACTGGACATGCGTCATTAATCATGGAAATAGGAGTGTTGCATTTATTGCAGAAATTATGTTGTTGTAGCAAAAACTTAAAAGCTGACGAATAACATCAAGCAGCCAGTATCATCGCCAGATACTAGGCTATCACAGCTATAGTGTATTGTACTAGTGTGTATGGTGGCATATATGCAAACTAATTGCAGTACGTCAATATTTTACAGGCTGCTTTTGTATATTGATTTTCCCTATTTTTCTTATTTTCATATATTTTTGTTAGTTTACTCTACTCACTGTTAGTGACATTTTGATCATAAAGTTTATTGTTAAAGTGAACAATATCCTGCCTCAGCACACACTCTATCTTTGTATGCACTCTACTGACCAAATCTGCCAACAGTTTCAGTTGTGTATCTAAAAAAATAATCAAATTCTAAATATTAATATTATTATTATTAGTGTTGAAATTCTAGTAGCAGCCGTGGTTTGTATCGGATATAAGATATGTATGGGATTATTGTTTGAATAGCAAGAATCTGTTATGAAAAAGTATGCACACTGGGCTTTCCTTTCTGTAGTACAACCTTTTCACAGGCATGAAACACTGTGTGCTTATGAATAACTCCGATATAAAGTGGGCCTGAGAGATTTTTAAAAAGGATTACAATTATGAAAGTCCGGACGTCAGACTTATTTGATTAATTAATATAGAAATTAAAATTTTTGGCTGAACCATTCCTTGCAGCTGTTCCCATCAGCAGTGTGTTCAGCTTGATAACACAGGATAGCTGAGCCCAGAGGCAGTAGTATAGGTGCACTTTTGGGCTTAGTAGTTTTATTATTCTTCTTCACATAAGAATGAGTTTTTCCTCTTTCCCACTGTGTGTGTGTGTGTGTGTGTGTGTGTGTATATTGTGTTCTTGGATCTGCCAGCCTGTCTGGATTTGGCATTCCTTACATGACAGATACTGTACACACGCCCAATTTTCCCAGGGGTGCATATATATATACATTACACGCACATCCACAAAATGGGATTCTGACAAAGAGACCACTTCTAGTCAACATAACAAAAAACACACTGACAAGCTTGCTATTCTTAGAGGCTCACTATTGGTGAGTCATTAAATGTTGTACAGTGGGTGGTGTTAGAACAATGGTCAGTGGTCATACAATTATGAATCAGAACTGAAAAAAGACAAAGACTTGCTTGAGCTGCCAGCAGAAAATGTAAATAAAAGATTTTTACAGAAATTAACAAAAATCTGTCACATTGGTTTGAATCCCAATTCAAATCTCTGTTTCGACCATGCACGTTTGCTCCATGTCTTTTTGCAGTGAAAAATGGTAGCAGCTCTTTTTTGTCGTAGGTTACAATGCTGAAAAAATGCAGATAGTAATGTTGCGGTTTGTTTCTCCGAGTGCCCTGCTGCATGGGTCTGATTGCTGTTGTAGAATACTCCCCTGCATCTTGCATTGTGCTAAATGCGGCTCTTTTTTGTCCACCTAAGAATATTGTTATTTATTGTGTAATATGTCATATATCTTGTGCTACTGAAACTCTGAACTGAGTTTTGTTTCCATGCAGTACAGAAAACATATTCCACCAACTCTGAGCTCGTGCCTTTTAAAGCAAAGTGATTTTTGGGACTGTGTACTTTTTCACTTGGCGTTCTTTATTGGATCCTGATGTTTGAGGTGATACACTTAGTTTGTGGTATTTCACGTCTTTGGTGGCATTGTTTTTTTATCATCAATATGTTTTGCGTCAGACTTAAAGTAGCTTAGCCAAAGGCAGCTATAAGTAGCCAACTTTCTGAGCCAACACTCAAGGTTTCCTCAGAAGCTCCTGCTCCTGCTCCTGTCTGCCACATCCATCCAACTGTTGCTTCCGTAACAATAGCATGTGGTGTGTTTAGCTAACTTGACCAACCCTGCTGTGCCTATTTTAAGACATGGGCTGTCCATTCATAAATCACTGACATATCATTGGTGAGATACACCTTTCTTTCAGTGACGTTTGACTATCAGTACATTGCCAACCAATATAGTTCAGTCAGTCAGTCAGTCATTTTCTACCGCTTGTTCCCATTTTTTTTGGGGTCGCGGGTGACTGGAGCCTATCCCAGTGGCTTTGGACCTTAGGTGGGGTACACCCTGGACAGTGGCCAACTCGTCGCAGGGCTGACACATAGACAGACAACCATTCACACTCGCATTCATCCACTAGGGACAATTTAGAGTCACCAATTAACCTAAACATGCATGTCTTTGGACGGTGGGAGGAAGCAGACTCCATCCAGAGAGATCGTGGTCTGGTCCAGGATTCGAATCCACGATCTCCTTATTGGGGGGGGGGGGGGGGGGCTAACCCCTCTGCCACCGTGCACCCCCAATATAGTTCATCAACAGTATATCAAAGTTTCACATTTTTTAAATTGAGGAAACATAACCCATCCAGCGCTAGTGTACAAGTATAGGTTTTAAACATTATGATTTATTCTCTGGGGACCATGAATATGCACAGCAATTTCCAACAATCTGGCTAGTATTTGTTGTGATATCTTGCTCTGACGAAATAACATCGCCTTCCGGTCATCCCAACAAGTAGGGCAGTGTATGGGAGGGTTGAGTGTGCGTGTTTGGGTCCCAGGCAGCATTTTTCCAGAACGGTCTGGGAGAGAGAGGGCAGAGAGCATCAAACAATAGGTCTGGTGTCACGCACTTGCTTACCATAGAGGTGTATGGAAGGGTGAGTGTGTGGCACAGAGCCACAGTCCCAGTGTTTTATATGAGAACATCAATAGCAGAGGAGATGGTGTGACTGGAATCTGTTGTTATCATTGGACAGGACTGGATCACTGTTTGGATCAGGTAGGGGAAACAAAGCGCAGCACAGTTTGACTGACAATTTTTGTTTGATTGGTGTATGTGACCCACTTCTAAATGAGCTAGTTGAAGTTTGAACGGAGCTGATGGACCATTAAACTAAATGGGATGCTGACTGATTAGCTAATGAAAGTCTAAATTTAAGGCTGGAGATAACATAGGAGACGGGACAGTGGGGCGTGGCAGAGGGAGAAATGTGCCGACTACCATTGCCCTGTCTGAACTGGGACTCTGACAGAGACATGGAGCCCCATCAAGGTTGGTGTTTGGTTTTATTTGAGTTTATATTTATATTTGTATATATACTATACACACACACAGGGGTGTGGCACTATCTTCGTAGGGACCTGTCATTGACATAATGCTCTTCCTAGCCCCTTACCGTAAACCTAGCCATCACAACTAAGTGCCTAAACTTAACCCCAACCGTAACCAAATTATAACCCTAACCCTAAAACCAAGACGTAACCCTCAAAAAGCCCTTCAAATTTGTGGGGTCCAGCATTTTGGCCCCACAAAGGAGGTGGGACCCCACAAGTATAGTGGGCTCCTGGAATATGGACCCCACGAATATAGTAAAATGAGAGCACACGAGTGGGTGTGTGTATGTATTTAATATATAAAATGTTTTTAAAATTGTCCATTAAGACAAGTGAAGCATATAATAATAATTATATTTGACTTAAATGGACCATTGAATCTAGAGTGTATTAGGATAATTTGACAGTAATTATGTGATTCACAGCGGTTACCTAACCAAACCTATACAGCAGTTTGTGACAGATGTGCGTTAAGCTTTCAGCATGCTTTGTGTGGAGACCTGCGTGCCATCTCCTCTGTGGGTGTGTGTGCACTGTCCACAACAATTGTGTGTGTGCGCTCTCTTGTCTGGGCGGGAGTTACCATCACTCTCCAACACCGTAGTGGGCGCTGTGGACTCACCTATACTGTTATAGTGACTGTACATCACATGTGAAGTTTTCCACTTGTGTTTTGTTCCTCTGGTCTTTATAAATTTGTTGTTTATCTGTCAGTGTGTTTTTGAAAGAGTCAGGAAAAAAAGTGATTGGGTCTAATTACAAATGTTCATTCATCTCCTTTATCTTTTTGACGATGTTAGTTTTTATGACTCAGATACCTCAGAAGAGCTGAAAGTGTCTTAAGATGTCCTTGTATGCTGGCATCGATAAAAGACTGTGTATAACTCTTAATATAAGATCAAAATGTTTCAAAGAGACTTCTTACTGAGCAGAAACTGCTTACTGTAACCAGAACTGGACCTCTGAGTTATCACTTATTATCAAGACTTTCTCATAGAGACGGTAAACTGCTGTGACAACACAACGTGATGGTTTATCTGGGACTTAAAGAGGAAAGCGCCTGAATGTGATGGACCCAGTAAGACCCAGCGTTTCCACTTGCTCTCTTTGTCCACTCTGCACCTCTGGCAGGCTCAGTTTCTCTCTCTGAAATGTGTTCCCTTACTTTATCTCTCACTCCCCTTCAGTTCCTTTGTACTCTGTGTACTTAAATTAGGTTAAGTCAACAAATGGTTGACCACAGAGTCCCACAGCGCACACACATTGATTTTCAAGGGTGGTTCAAAAGTAAGTAATTAGTTTACCGCCTGTCTTCTGTATTTGTATCACTTTTACTAAGTTTAAAATTTAAATTAAAGGTGGGGTATGCAATTCTGGAGAAATCCAATACATGACCAATACCATGATATAGAGCGAACAACGACACCGTAAGTAATGTAACTAACGTTAGCTAGGTTGTGGGTTAGCAAACTGTCACTACAGTTGCTGCTACAAAGCTAACATGCAGAGAGGACGAGACGGTTTCCCAGAGCAGCACAGCACCTCCAGACAGCGATACTCAAAACTCTCCTGCTGCTATAGCTAACATCACAACAACAGCAGATGTTGCCAAACTAGAAAGTCAGCTGAATGTCAGTAGGCTAGTCATTTAATATTACCTGACATGCAAATCATGGCTGGAATAGTGTTATATGGCTCGGTCTGAGCCACTTTGTTCACATTTACACAGACAGGGCTGTGTAAAAAAACTGGAATGTGTCAGCGCACACACTGAACGGACAGCTAAGTGGACCGTGAGCAGATATTCGCTGAATTTGACAAAAAAACATGTTTCAGATTAGAATCGCATACCCCACCTTTTAATTGTTGATTTTTATTCAGATTTCATGTTAAATAATTTTTTTTTTTTTTACTTAAAAGGGTGATGTGGTAGTTGTACCAATTTACTTGTACAACAATAAATATCACTAAAGTACTCTTTCTATCCCTTGTGATTTAGTTCAACTCTGGCAGAATTGACCTTTTCTCTTCAGCCAGATGAATGCTGCCCTCACGACTCTCTCCCTTTGTTAAATTTCCTGTTGGGAGAGGCAGTTGCTTCTGACTTCCTGTAGGATTGTGACATTTCCTTTCCTCTGGGAAGGGGTGTTTGGCAGTCATCTTGCAAAGGCCTTTCAGCTGTTTGAAGAAACAGGATACAAGACACTGAATAGGCCACAGTAGGAAAACACTGCTTTAGTTGACAGAAATGAACTGCTGACTTCAGCCACAATAGTGAAACACTTCTTGTGAAATGGATTAGCCTGCTTTAGGTGACATGAAAACGGCTGTCGTAATGTATCCAGATATCAGACATTGTGGTTTTTAGTGGTAGTCTTTTTAACGGGATGCAAAACACTTCGGAATGTTAGCGCTAAGTGACAATCAGAGGCTCTTCCAGCTTGTCACACCAATGAGACTTGCTATATCAGCTAAACATTCATGGGATAACTAGCAAGGTATCTAATGCACAAAAACTGTCCCACCAAAGCTGTCAAGGATTCTGGGTGGAACCCTCATACTTCAGAATCTATTTTCTGTACTAAGTCGTAGACCCAAGCAGAGTGTATTAAACTAACTCAGCAGTAATTATTTGGTTCACTGGGTATACTGAGCCAAAGAAAGTACCAAACCAAACATCCTGTGGCGAATGGTTCAGGATGAAAACACTTATACTGTTATACCCTTTTGTAGTCAGAGATTTTACCAGAGCTGGATGTCTCTCCAGAGCAAACTGAGGCAATGCATATTTTAATTTAAAGTTGAATTGATTCACATTGTGGGTTAGAATCAGACGGCAATTTATCTGATACTATCATCACATATTGTACATGGCCATGATGGTATGATGCAATTAGTTTTTTTCATATGCTATACATTGTCTCCATTATAAATCCATAGTTATCCATGATGTTACACTATTTTGTAACTGAAGGAGGAGGAAATATAACTACAAAACTGACCAAATACCATTTTAAAAAGACTAAGAGTCAAATGTAGCCTACTTACTTTGCACACCTGATTTTTCTATATAGAGAAGACACACTGCTCTGTTTTTCTCGTTGAACTGCAGCAATATAGAGTGGTGCCTGTTTGTTTATCAATTAATCTGTGACAGAGCAGACACTGGCTAGAGGGTGCACTAACCAGACAACAGCCAGTTTCATTTTGTAAGTAATTTATGGAATTAACATTATTTAGCTACAGCACATCTGCTGGCAGCTAAAGATTTTTATAATTAACTGGTGAAAGTTATCCTCGCCAGCTAAAAATGAACCTGCTTTCTGAATGTTTTGTACATTCCTATATGATGATAAAAGAGCAGCAGAGATGAAATATTAAATGAGAAATTTGTTAGCCCTGGAGCTTAAAGTAAAACTATGGTTTATAACTGCTTGGGTTTTTATTTTAGCTACACTGTTGTCAAAGAAATTGCTAAGATATCTGATGTGGCAAGAAACACAAGCCGTAAGATGATCGGACTGTAAACAAGGCAGGTAAGAAACTTATTTGGAAAAGAAAACAAAAGGCAAACGGTACAATTATTACTCAAACTGTCTGTTATAAAAATCTGTCACAGTTTACTCTATTCAGTATTGGAACAGAATATTGGACTTCAAGATGGCGATAATTCAATTGAATAGAAATGCTTGCCCATCACACAAACATTTTCTCTCTTCCTCCTGGTTTGCTTGCACGTTGTGTGGCCCACTGCACATCACCAAAATTGCTTTTCTGGGCTCTGGAAAAGTTTTTCAAATATGACATCTCCATGATTTATAAATTATATTTGAAATATAAATTACCTAACCCTCTCCTCCTCTTTCGCTCTTGTATTCTTCCCCAGAAGCAAGACCAAGCCACATCGCCTTAAACACACTCAAAAAAGTACGCTACTATTTGATCCCATGAGCAACTTCATCCATCCACTCACATCTTGAGTATTAACTTCATCTCACTATCCCCATTGGATGATGATTTATTTGGACAAAATCAGGACAACCACATCCAAAGTTTCCATCAAACTCACGGCAGCAGACCCAGCATCAGAAGCCGAAAACCTGCCTTTGTACTTCCACGCCTGACACCCCACTTCTCCCCTGACGAGCATCCTTTATCAAATATTTTCGACTAGACTGTAGCTGCTCTTCACCGGAGTGCGCATATTTCCTTCACAGCCCTTGTAGCAGCAATTTCCTTCCATACTTAACGCCGGTCCTGCCTCTCAATCCTTTCCAGACCAGCAGGCAACACTCAACTTCACCCTGTCTACAGCTAATCCTCCCATTCGTCTAACTCTTTCATCTCCCGTCCTTCTCCAATTCCCACGAGTCTACGCAAACAGTTCATAGATGGTAATTACTTATAAATAAATGGAAATAGATCTGGTCCTCCTGATCATGCCTTCCCTTCAACCACCCGCTGACAGATTCTTTGAAGGACACGAAGGGCACCTCTACCTGAAAAGGAGAACACCCACCCGTTCCAGAGAGCTTACTCCCACGGAGTTCGCTTATGCTTTCTGTCTCCTCAGAGACGTACTTTGTTCTCAATTTCCTACCCGTCGGCAGGAAATGGGCAATTACATGGCCATCATCCTTATTCTGGCCCTGTGTTTTGGAGGCAATGTTTTCAACTAGGGGTTGGCTATATACCCTCACTGCTGTCACGTTTGTCCACTACATTGATTTTGCAATACCGTAATTAAGGTGATAAATGTTTTAACATATTAAATGTAATGTGCTTTACCGTGGCTGCGATAACATGCAGATAGAGGGCTACACATGTACTTATAGAGCTGGAGTTACATCTAGTAACTTACTATTTTCCTCTCTAACCTACACGAAGATGTGGAACACAAAAGTCTTCATCTACTCCCACCGTCTGAGGAAGTTAAGACTCTGTGGATTCACTATTTTTGATGGAAATGTCCCCCCGACAACTGGAAAACTCTTGTATGTGTGCACTAAGTTGACCATTTTACTTCATACTGCTATGAGGGCCAGTAAAAAGCAGGATTTGCTTCAAAATTGATGCTCAAGGATCAATACCAACTTTAAAATCAGACGCTATAGGTTTAGCCATTTTTATGTTGCTTCACTGTTTATTTTGCAGGATCGCCTGTTGAACTTGCGGTTAGCATGGTGCAGGGCTAATGTGGCTAGTTGATGTTTGACTAGCTAATATTGTAATATTGTAATATTGAGGGGCAGTCAAGAGAAATTGTGTGAACTATCTCCTCATATGAAGCCAATTAAGTAACCAGAGTAGTAGGTTGGATGTGGGAAACAGCTTTTTCACATTGCTTTTTGCGGAACTTTATACTCCGCCACTAACTTTATCTCAGCTGGCTTTGTTGTTACATGAAAGCCCCCTCTGCTCTCGTCCGTTTTCCGAATGGTTTTCAAACTTATTAGTTCCTGTACGCATTCACGTGTTGTGTTCACCTGACAGCAGATTCAATTTATTTTTTAGGTGTAGGTGGTTGTGATGTAGTGCTCACTTATACAAATCAAATTCGCAGCAGTAGCTATGAGATGCGACTTGAAAATCACAAGTAATATGTTTGCAAAAGTGTGACGAATCTGGTAACAGAGGCTGACCACAAGTGCTGATGTATGTGTCTGTTGCAGCAGTATATAAATGTACTTGATAGACCTGCCCCGTGGTACACTGAGTATTCTACTTATATAATATACTTTGGGTTTTCTACCAAATAAATGCTGTTGAGATGACTAACTCTTGTCTAACTCTGAAAATGAGTCACATTACATTTACTAATTAACCAACATTATGGGGCAGGCATGTCCCAGTGCCGCTTTTTCACGTCTGCTCCTTCTATGGCTGAGGCTACACCCGGCCAGTGTGCCCTGACAACCCGACTTTAGAAAAGCTAGGTAAGGGCCTATCCATGCCCATTAACATTCCAGCCTTAGCAGCAGCACTTCAAAACCACCCTGATCGTTCAGTTCCTCATTAAGGGATTTAAAGACTGTTTCTTCCCTGGAATTTCTGCACAACCATGCAACTCTTTTCTATACCAAAATCTTCAGTCTGCCATAAACGAGCCAGAGTCTGTCGACCTCTTATTCACAAAGGAAGTCAAAGAAGGCTTCTTGATCTGCTCATTTGCTCATCTTCCATATCCTAACTTCCACATCAGTCCCCACAACCAGGAAATAATCCAGAAATAAACGCACTTATCTATCTTTTAGCACCCCACGGCAGTACCATCACCACCATTAATAGCTTGATTCTGAGTGAAGACTTTTCCCTTTACTACACCACCATTAACCATGCCAATTGCCCTCATCAAACTTGCTGGGAAAGGGTTGTGGCTTTCAAAGGCTTATATCACCAGCACTTTGAAAGTTCTCCCTATCCACCCTGACTTCTAGCTATTCTTCTGTGTCCGCTGGCAAGGTGCATCTTACGTCGCCGTTAGGCTCATTTTTGGTTGCAAAAGCAGCCTGGAACTCTTCAACAACCTGTCAGAAGCCCTCTGTTGGACCCTGTCTAAAAACCATAATATTCCATTCCTTGTCCATCTCCTGGATAATTTCCTCATCATTTCCACTCCCTGATCGCCACCCGCTTCCAGTCTGGTCACTCTGACCTCAGTTTTGTCTGACCTCGCACTGTCTGCAGAGAAAACAGAGGGCCCCTCCACATTCCTTGAGTTCCTTGGACTCACTCTTGACACAAATCTGTTTTAGGCTTTATCTCCAATTTCCTCCTCGCCCCATGCACTAAACGTCAACTTCTCTCCCTCCTAGGCCACCTCAACTTTGCCCAATGTACCATTCTCCTTTATTTCTCATCTCCTATGTATTGCTTACACTGTCCCATCTTTCTTGAATGCCTTCTCTCTGGACAGTCGAAGCTTCCAAGGCCTTCAAACTTCCAGCCAACTGGAATGGGATCTCACCAATATGGCATCCATCTGTACACTGCTCTGTCCGTTGGTTTTGGGGGTTTCTATAATGCTCAGTCTTATCTGGAGGTAACTGGAGGTTCTGGGGTTCCGTCATGCCTGGGTGCTACAGCCGATTCCCCAGCAAAGTCAGAAAGCAGAAGAAGTACATGCCAGTTTCAAGACTTGCACACCGTTTTTCATTAATATATCCTTTAAACACATCTTGTTGATGGTGTGGTCCTTGCTAGTGAAGCTCCAAATAGTGGTTTAATTAATCTGCCTAAACTGTCAGCAGAGAGAGCAGTGTATGATTCAACTTTATGGTTTTTGTTTGTGTTATGGTTTTTGGGTTAAGTTTGGTATTTTGCCCTACAATAACCCCTGACTGCTCCACCACTCTGCCTCGTCAGCCACCAGTGTGTTGGTTCACTCCTCACCTGCAATTCATTCCCCATCAGCCTCTTTCTTCATATACCGGGTAATCTCCTTAGTTCATTGTTTGTTCATCATCATCGTATTTGTGTTGGTTCTCTCTGCCTGTTCAGTTTAGTGTTGGATTTATGGCTTGAACTAAGTTTTGCAGAAGCAAATGCAGCGGTGTCTGAAGTAGACTGACCTTAAAAGAACATACTGCTTTTTGTTGTTCTTCTTTGTACCCTTACACTTCTAATCAAGGCAAACATACTAGTCCCACAGTGACTCACTGATAAAACCATTAAGTACACAAAAATACACATATTGAAATCCAGTCATGGGAGGTACTTAACAAGGCGCTGTCTGTGTGTGTGTGTGTTTGCTAACTCACTCTAGATATACAGTACTGTATAATCATGTACTATACAGCACTGAATAGTTGGCTGTATACTGAAATGGGGAGGATCATTTGCTGTGGTGTTTAGTACGACTTCATACCATCGTGTCAGATTATTCATATGACACATAATGGTACTTGTCAGTGTTTCCAGCAGGAAATGAGTTAGATGCTGACTAACCGTACAACACAGTTTGTGTTTTCAATGTTAATTTCTGGATTCATATAAAATGTTTTGTTTTTTTGTTTTGCATTTGAGAAGTCAAATTCATATCAGTGTATTTGCTAAATAAGGAGACCTTAAAACACAGAGGAAAAACATGGCTTAAAATGTAATAAATATTTTATTTTAAAGAAGTAGAATAAATATAAAAACGTTTCTGTGCAGAATTTCAGGGCCTGTGTTTATCAAACTGCTATAAATATTAAAAATATTTGCTAAAAGCGAATATTTGCTAAAATGGAAAAATATTTCACTTTTACCCCTACTCACTAACCTAGGAATAACCCATATATCACAATATCAAATTTTTTTTAGACTTAAAAGGTGTCCTAAATGTAAGAATGCTCCAGAGGTTCAGTACAGAAACAAAGGTGAACACACCTTTTGACAAATGTTTGTCATGTATGTACAAGTTATTACTGGTCATGAAAACATTGTCAGCTGAAGCAGTAATTCAGAATTTGGTAGTTTTAGCTCTTTAATTCCATTTGATTGGATGTTATAGCACTTTTGCTTTGTCTTTTTTCCCACTTTCTATACATCTTCAATGTCTGCACTTGTCAATGGGTTACTCCTTATGATTTCTCTGATGTAGTCTTTTACTAGTAATAGAATTTCTTTACTACTCCAGTTTGGTTTTCTGTGTGTTTCCATTTCAATCAACTTCTTATTATTTCATCCCTATTTATATATTTATATTTTATAAACAGAGCTGTCAAAAGTATTCCCATTCATTACGCAGGTAGAAGTATAGATACTAGGGTTTAAAAAGACTTCTGTAGAAGTTGAAGTATCAACTCAAGCTTTTTAGTCAAGTAAAAGTGTTTAAAGTATAAAAGTAATGTAAGGGGAAAAAAATGCTGAGGACAAAAGCTTAGGCCTCGCCACAGGGGCCCATAGTGCACTACGCCACCTCCTCAAACATTTTTCTAAAGGCCATAATGTTATATTAAAATGTTAATGTTGAAAAATTTGGGATCCACTAGCCTACCTGTTTCAGCCCCATTTATGCCCATTGAAAATGAACGCATTTTAGTACAATGCAAATACATTATATTTTTGTGTGTCTGTGTGTATATATATATATGTGTGTGTGTGTATATGTATATATGTGTGTATGTATATGTATGTATGTATATGTGTATATGTATGTGACGGACATCTTCGTACTTCGTACAGCTACATGGATTGCATACATACCAATTGGGTGTCGGAATGGTATATTTTTATACTTCTCATCCAACCACAATCAAATTCGCTCTATATGAATGGCACGATTTATCTGTATAGGTTTAATTTTAATTTTTTTGAACGTTGATAAGCTGGAATGAAGAGAAGCCGAAATGAAATAGGAGTAACAAGGTTATTTTTAAAATGTAAGGAGTAGAACGTACAGATAATTGCATGAAAATGTAAGGAGTAGAAGTAAAAAGTTGGCTGAAAAATAATTACTCCATGAAAGTATAGATACCCAAAATCTCTACTTAAGTAAGGAAACGAAGTATTTGTACTTCGTTACTTGACACCTCTGGTTATAAAACTATTTGATTGTTAATTGTTACTGGGGATATTAAGGATTTTACACAAATAAAATGTATTATCACTGTTATACCTGCGTCAACATGCTTTTTTCTGATCCAGATAAGATGTCCAGATACAGATGCATCCCCATGGTCTAGTAGTCTAAGGCACATATCCTGTAATTGCAACGTCCCAGGTTGCATGGTACCCCTCATACTCTCTTCCTATGTTCCCTTTCTATGTCTACGGTCTCAAACAATTACATTTTATTTATATAGCCCAATATCACAAATCACAATTTGCCTGAAAGGGCTTTAGAATCTGTACAACTAGAATGTGCTCTTTTCTTAGACCCTCGATTCGTACAAGGAAAAACTCGCCGCAAAAACCCTTTTGACAGGGGGAAAAAAAATATAGAGAAACCACAGGAAGAGCAACAGAGGAGGGATCCCTCTCCCAGGATGGATATACATGCAATAGATGTTGTCTGTACAGAATAGATTCATAACAGAAAATCATAGTATATACAATTATGATTGTAAAGCATTAATGAAGAGGATGGATCCAGAAGGACAATTGAGCAGCTTTAGGTGATGCCCACTAAGTAGGATCAGAGCCACACCTCAACCCTTCCACCAGAGAGAGAGTTGCACTGTTCCAGCAGTTGGCCCGTAAATATCGATCCAGACTTTGCAGCTCCTTAGACAGAAATGCCTGCTGAAAGCGACAGAAAGAGAGAGGACAGAGACAAGAAAGCACAAGACAATGGGAGAGAGAGGAAACGAGCAAGTGAGAGGAGGGAGAAGAGCTCAGTGTATCATGGGAAGTCTCCCAGCAGTCTAGGCTTATAGCAACATAACTAAGGGGTTGTTCCTGACACAGCTGAGCCAGCCCCTAACTATTAGCTTTATCAGAGAGGAAAGTATTAAGCCTACTCTTAAATGTGTAGATCGTCTCCGCCTCCCGAACCCAAACAGGGATCTGATTCCAAAAGAGAGAAGCTTGATAGCTGAAGGCTTTGGCACGCATTATACTTTTGGACACTCTAGGAACCCCAAGTAACCCTGCATTCTGAGAGCGCAGTGTTCTAGTGGGGTAATAAGGTACTATGAGCTTTTTAAGATACAATGGTGCCTAACCATTAAGAGCTTTATAGGTGAGGAGAAGGATTTTAAATTCTATTCTGGATTATACAGGGAGCCCGTAGAGAGAAGCTAATATTGGAGAAATATGATCTCTTTTCCTAGTTCTTGTCAGTATATGTGCTGCAGCATTCTGGATCAACTGGAGAGTCTTAAGGGACTTAATAGGACAGCCTAATAATAAGGATTTGCAATAATCCAGCCTAGAAGTAAAAAGTGCATGGACTAGTTTTTCTGTATCATTTTGAGTCAGCATGTGCCTGCTTTTTTGCAATTTATTTTATGTAGGTGGAAAAAGGCAGTCCTTGAACTTTGTTTCATGTTAAGGATAAATCCTGATCAAAGATAACTCTGAGGTTCCTTACAGTGATGCTGGAGGCCAGGGCAATGCCATCTAGAGTAACTATATAATTAAATAACATGTCTCGGAGGTGTTTGGAGCCAAGTACAATAGCTTCAGTTTTGTCAGTTTAAAACCAGAAAATTGCAGGTCATCCAGGTTTTTATGTCCTTAAGGCATGCTTGAAGTTTAGCTAACTGATTAGTTTCATCTGGTGTAATCGATAGATAGAATTGGGTATCATCCACATAACAATGAAAGTTTATGGAGTGTTTCCTAATAATATTGCCCAAAGTAGGCAGCTATAAAGTGAATAGAATTGGTCCAAGAACAGAACCTTGTGGGATTTCGTGACTAACTTTGGCGTTACATGGGTGATTTATCTTTAACATGTACAATGTGATCATTCTGATAGATAGGATTTAAACCAGCTTAATGCGGTTCGTTTAATGCCAATTAAATGTTCCAATCTCTGTAACAGTATGTGATGGTCAATGGTGTCAAATGCAGCACTAAGTTCTAACAAGACAAGTACAGAGACATGTCCATTGTCTGATACAATTAAAAGAGAATTTGTAATTTACACCAGTGCTGTCTCTGTGCTATGATGCATTCTAAATCCTGACTGATAATCGTCAAAGAAACTTGCTACGTAGAAAGTCACACAACTGATTGGCAACTGTTTTATCAAGGATCTTAGAGATGAAGGGAAAGTTAGATATAGGTCTATAGTTGGCTAAAACCCCTGGATCAAGAGTGGGCTTTTTAAGAAAAGGTTTAGTTACAGCTACTTTTAAAGGTCTGTGGTACATAGCGTGTTAATAAAGACAGATTGATCATATCTAGTAGAGAAGTGCTAACTAGGGGTAAAACTTCTTTAAGCAGCCTAGTTGGGATGGGGTCTAAGAGACAGGTTGATGGCTTAGATGAAGAAGTCATTGAAGTTAGTTGGAGAAGGTTGATAGGAGTAAGCAGTCTAAATACATTGGGTTTTACAGCTAAGGATTTTTAAGGATTCTGTGTTTGAAGATAAATCTGTACCAGTTGAGGTCAGGACGTGATGAATTTTGTCTGTAAATTTTATGATTAAAGAGGTTCATGAAGTTGTTAATACTGCAGGCAATAGGGATACATGACTCAATAAAGCTGGGACTCTCTGTCAGCCTTGCTACAGTGCTGAAAAGGAACCTGTATTTATTTTCTTCTATTAATTATGAGTAGTAGGCTTCTCTGGCATTACGGAGGGCCTTCCTATATGTTTTAAGACTATCTTGCCAGGCTAAACGAGATTCCTCAACATTGCTAGAATGCCCTTTCCTTTAAATTGTTTGCCATGTTTGCTTTAATTTGCAGATTTGTATGGAATGCCATTTCATTCTATATTAAATAAATAAATACATAGGTGTGGGGGTTATACCATATCTATCAAACTATCAAATAATGGCAAAAATGAATCTTAAAAAAAGAGAACCAAATAGAGGTTTTTTCCTAATATCAGGTGGGATTGGAGTGTCTGTTTCATCAGATGTGCGTGAGATGGATGACAGCATGACAAATGGATCAGTCTGTCATGCTGTGGTGTCAGCAGTCTGTTGATGGTTCTTCTCCTTTGCTCTGTACAGGGAGTCCTTCCCGAACTCTCTCCACCATGTCACTGTCTGTTCGCCCAGTCAGACGCCTCACCTCTAGAGCCATCACTAGGAGCCAGAGCTTCACTGGAGTCAACACCTACGATAAGCCCTACAGGTACACAAACATATATACATGCTTTGGGGAAGAACAGACAGTCTGTGTGTGTGTGTGTATGTGTTGATACACGGTAGAAATGAATATAATAGAATTTCTGAGTTTTAGGCTGTATGGCTTGCATGCTAGAGAGCACGTTTATTCAGATGATTACAATTTGTGAGCATGCCAAGTTTGCACTGGCTGTTACTGGCAGACACTCAGGCCTGATAGGCATAAGTATTGCTTGATGTCAGTGTAATTTACATCATTACTATGACCTCACAAACCTTCAGTTCATAATACCATTACAGTTTTTCACCATTTTCTGTTAATCTGAATTATCTTGTTGTGATCAGTGGATTCATTCACCGAAGTAAATGTGTTTGGAGTTGTTGGAAGCAGCATGTATTTATATTTGACAGAGCTAGGCCAGCAGTTCAGTGCTTCCAGTCTTTTTGCTGAGGATAAACACATAATGGACATCATATAGACCATAGACCTATACGTATTCTCCCAGCAATGTCTAAAGTGTTAGAAAAGCAAATCATTTTACATTAAAATTTAACTCCGTTCATTTTACATCCAATGCAATTTGGATTTAGGACACATCACTCCACCGACACAGCAAACATACACCTAATTGAGAATATCAAGTCTAATTTGGATAAAGGGGATGTAGTTGGGGCAGTTTATCTCGATTTAAGAAAAGCCTTTGATAGTGTCAATTGTGACATCCTGATTACCAAATTATCAAAATAAAATGTTTCACCAAAGGGTTTGCAGATCTCGTGAGATAATTAGCACAGGATAGCAGCAAACATTATCTATGCAACACAAATTATAGTTGGTCTACTTAAAAGAAAGGAAACAATGTGTGCGTGTAGAAAAAAATATTAGAGGTGGTTTCTAATATATTTAATGTAGGCCTGCCCCAGGGCTCGACCCTTGGGCCTCTTTTATTTAGCCTGTATATAAATGATTACCCTTAGGTCTGCTCTGCATCATGCCAGTTATACACAGATGATACGTAGTTTATGTGCATGCAAAATCTAAGCAGCAGGCTGCTGAGAAGCTGTCATTTGCAATGGTGTCAGTCTGTGATTGGCTAAAAAACTGTTTACATCTCAATGTTGGTAAAACTGTATGTATGTTCTTTTCTAAGTCCACAAGTAAAGACCCAGATTCAAAAGTCATGGTGGACGGGAAAGCCCTAAAAGTATTTGGGAGTCACTATGGACTCTCAGTTGTCATTTAAAAAGCATTCTAAAAATGTACAAAACAACTAATTTAATTTGGTAAACTTTAGGCACATATGAAATAATCTTACAACAGAGGCTTCGAAGTTCCACAATTCTCTCACATTTAAATGATTGCCTGAAGAGCTGGACCCAGACGAACAAGACCACAATGCTGCACATTGAAAGACTTTATAAGCAGACTATGAAAACACTAGATAAAAAGTCAAAGTTGTACTATCATTGTCCAATAAAAATATAATTTTTGTTGGGAAAACAAAATAATTTATTCAGACATAGTACTTGTCTATAAAATTACCCATAGTCTTGCCACTGCACCATTAAAGGAGTACATTTCGATTAATTATACAACCGCATGAGTGTCAATCAGAGGAGTCTGCAAAATCCCATTTAGAAAAACTTAAATGGACAGTCTACCTTTTTAGTCCGTGCTGCACACTCCTGTAATATGGTCCCCCCAAAACTTAGAAACAACACATATTTTAACATCCTCTCCATATCCGTTTAAACAGTTTTTTTTTGGACAGCCAGATATGTAAACATAACCTGGACTGGTGTCAATAATTGGTTTGATTAACTAACAAATGTGTTTTAGCAGTGTTTTATTTTTAGCTCAGTTTTGTTATGTTCACTTGTATTGATGTGTGTTTAGTATAATGTGTGTTCTTAATGTTTGGGTTTTTTTTTTTACTAATTCTCTTGATACTGTATTTCAATGACCTAATGTCATGTGTCTGGATGTTTGTCATGTTATGTCCTCTTTGTTTACCATCAACCTGCCAGATGGGACTACAGGCTAACTCTGGGACATTTACATGCTGGACTAACAAACACATGTTGATTAATGTGCACTGTACCATATTAAATAAATAAACACACAGAATTTGTTGTGTTCCCAAAAAATCTATTACAATGAAAAGAACAAAAATAAGTTTGATTTCTATGCATGCATATTCATTCATTTTTAGGCTCACTACCTCAGCCCTTCTCTTAAATCTCCTATATAGAATATGAATATCTCTCTGACATAACTACACTGTACTAGCAACAATTTTTCACTTGTAATAATTGTGGTTACTGCTTGGCTAGACTACCAAAAATTCCTTTCTAACAATTTTACACTGGTCTGCACTCACCCAATGTGTGCCGGGATTGGCTTCAGTCCAAGAGACTCTGTACAGGATAAGTGGTTTGAAAGATTGGACTCTCTATACTGCTACCACATGTAGTCAAATTCTTTGTAAACCCTTTAAAGAATTAAAACGTTTCTGAATGTGTTTCTGTCACTACTACATGTCACGTGATTCAGTTAATAAGAACATTTTCTCGATATAACAATATATCACTTGATCTTGTTATATCATGAAACTTTCTCCTCATAAACCGATTGTGCCAGGTTACTGATTGGACAGTTAACTGGCACAATCGGTAATTGGCCCACCAGCATCATCATGGCCCTAATACTGTTTCTCCATTCAATTATTGGTTATTTGATTGTGCAAGATGTGTAGCTATAAAATAGTTTTTTCAGTGTTTCAGTAAGGAAGCTTGCGGTTATACCAGCGTACCAACTAATCATGTTATAATGAAAAATGTCCCTTTTTCAGTTTGGGAATGTATTAGTGTATATGCTGAACGTGTCACTCTTATGTGATATGATATGAGTTTGATCAAGCTGTACTAGGGATGTCAGGTGGATGATGTTGACTTGAAGTTGCTGATGTTGCAGGAACCTCTCAGTGTTCAGCACTCCAGGTCTCAGCAGAAAGCCCAGCAGAGCTGTCAGGATGTTTACTGTGTCCAACAAGTCGAACCCACCACCTAAAGTTCCTCAACCAGAGCGACTGGATCAGGTCTATGAGGCATTGAAGAATGGCCTTCAGTGAGTACACTGACAACACACAGCTGCTCATATAAACTAATAGCAACAATCGCAATTCTGAAGTCCTATGTACGGTGCTCCTACATTGTGTTATGTAGTGTTATGACTACCTAAATTTAATATTTGCACTCATATGAATTTATGAGGCACCACTTTCAATTGGAAGAAAATAATCAGATTAATCAGTCTTATACCTGAATTAAGATTTCTCGATACATTGATCCTCGTCTCTGCTTGAAGAGATATTCACAGACAAAAACTCGGTGATAGGTGAAACATTTATTTATAGCTTAATATAAATAACAAGTGAATAATAATAATAATAAACATAATAATGAGTTATTAATGAAGGTTATATGGCATAAAAAACTAAATCAAATGAATGCAGCGAATGGGATGTTTAAATGTCAATTTAAGTTATTTAGTTTGGCGATAGTGAAAGGAGTTGGGGATTTCAGAAATCAGAGGGAACAAATGATCACTAGATTAAAATTTCAATTTCTCTAAGACCTAAATTTAAGATTCAGAGTTCTATCCGACATCAAAGTCTT
Source organism: Coreoperca whiteheadi (assembly GCA_011952105.1). Classification (NCBI taxonomy): domain Eukaryota; kingdom Metazoa; phylum Chordata; class Actinopteri; order Centrarchiformes; family Sinipercidae; genus Coreoperca; species Coreoperca whiteheadi. Next base: position 30,850,065 of record CM022474.1, read on the forward strand.
ATCACATCAGCAGGATGGGATTTTTGCCTACTTTTGCAGTTTAGCTGCAGGCGAAGATCTTTCAGCAGTGAGCCCGAGTTGTTGCTTTATCTCCAGTTCACTTCACGTTGGGTTGATGTCCGGTGGCACTTGGTGGTCGTGGAGCAGGTCAGGGCAGACAGTGGGCTTCTCCGGTGGTCCTCTAGTGGTCACTGTCTTGGAATGCAAAAGTCTTTGATGCAACTTAGACTCGTCGTCGTCAGAATTAAGATGGCCGGCAGGAGTCTTTTGAAGTTTGATCCGTAGAAGGTGGTTAACGTCTTATAGGAGCTCTGAACTTCTGTTCTCTACTCGTTTAGGTAAACTTGAAAATAATCTTAACGGCCGGTTGACACTACTTTCAAAGCAAGATTGACTGGAAAACAAAAACATAACGAAATAAATTAGGTTTGCTTCACTGAGGTTAAAGAACATGCAACTTAGACAAGAAAGGAAAACATAAGAAAGAAAATTGTGGGGAGAAATGGGTAAAATTTAAAGGAGCAGCGATTAGGATCTCCTCAAGGATGGAGAGCAAAATAAAGAACAACGGACAAAGGGGAAAAAATGTATATCTCCCATTAGCTAGAGGCGTGAGGCGGTGGGATGAACTTTTCTTGGCAACTTGCTATGCCTCTCCTTTTCTTTTTTCTAATAAAAGAACGTGGGTTCATTTATAGATTTAGTAAATATAGATTATTTAATTTCATATTTTATGCGCAATCGTCACATACTTTCTTATCACTATGGTCAATCCATCGTGAATATGTAATGTGTGTAATGTTTTGTGTAAAACATTAAATAAGGAATATGGTTTTAAGCAGAAATCATATTTCAGAGTATCATTCATTTAAACGCTAAAGCATAGTTTCTAATACTGATAATAAGAAAGCAGAAGGCTAAATAACAGTTTAATCACACTCTTAAGTCACATTCTTAATACGACTCAGTTTGGTATTCTTGCTTTTCCAAGTAATCTCTTCAGGAAGGTATCTGAAGATTAATGTCACATCTGTTGAGATCCTTATCTTCCTTTGCCAGAGTGAGAGAAAGGGGGGCTGGTGTGTTTGTAAAGGGGGAGCGTGAAAGTCTTATGCATAAAAGAGCATGGCCGCTCCTTTTAGTTTTAATGTAATTGTCTTTGTGGCATTATTCAATCTTACACGTAAGACTTCAGTGCTTTGGGGAAGGAGATTCATTGATTAGGTAGGTAAGTTTTTCTTTGTTGTTGTAGCCAGTTAAATTATTCCCACATCTGCGGTTAATTCTCATTATCATGACAAGGCCCATAATTCCAAGAGAGCCAGAGACTCTAGGTTCCAGCTCTGGAAAGTGCCAGCGTTACTCTTTTACTTTTGATGAGTGCTAACTCACTTTTAAATCCAGGGAATGTCAAGGAAGAGTGTTTGGTCAAATTCTAAAGGAATTTTGCAAGGCCATAAACAGCCCTTCCTACTGGCCCTTGCAAAACACTCACCTCCAGTTTGTTAGAGGAAATTTGAAGATAACAGGAACAGATCCCTACTATTAAAATATGGTTCAGAAGAAAGGAAATTTCATGGGTTGACAATAAATCCAACTGACTTGATTAAGTGAAAATAATATGATAGCCCTGTGGTGTCCCTGTCTACTTAAAAAGCTTTTCACAGTCAATCTTTATAATATTATTGGCTTCAATTTGGCAGAGAAACAACTGAACTCAATAAGCCCACACTGAAAAAGCTAATACAAAATGTGGGTAACAAATGTTTCTTTAATGCTAAAAGATGCTTAAAAATCCCATGAAATGGTCAATGGAACTTCCTGGAAAACTGAAAAGGAAAACCAATGAAGTCATCACAAGATTTTCAGCCTTTCTCCCCACCTTATCAAACCAAACTGTCTTTCTCTCCATAACCAATAGTCCATTGGTTTACAAAGAGTAGTTCAATGTTTTAGAAGTAGTCTTATTGGCTTTCTTGCATGGAGTTATATGAGAAGATCAATACCGCTCACATATCTGTCTGTTAAATATGACTCTAGAGCCAGCTTAGCATAAAGACTGGAAAGGGCGAAACAGCCAGCCTGGCTTGGTCCAAAGGTAAGCAAATCCACTGACCAGCACCCCTAAAGCTCACTAATTAACACATATCTCATTTCATTTATTTTCCAAATTGTCAAACTAGTACTTAACGTTCACTCTCTATAAGAAGTAGTGAACCCCTGGTGAGCAGCACAGTGGGATAGCTGGCAGTGAAAGATGGTCAGGTAGTGCAGATGGCAGAGATCATTTTCTCAAAACTTCAGCATAAAACCAAAAATGGATGTGTGTGTCTTAGGTCTTACCTACAGGTTCATCAGATGGACTTGGACAGCCTCAGCAGACAGATGAAAGAATCAAAGAGGAATTCCAGACTGGTATGTTCTGACATTGTACCATTTAGCTTGGGACTACAAGTGAAAAGAAAAAGCCGTTCCTTTCACCCTTGTAACCCAGATCTTATTACAATTTTCTGTCTAATGTGGGCAAAAGCACTTTTGTTTCTTGACTTATTGGTTTTCTGAAAATGTTCTGATAAAGCAAAATCTCACTTAACATAAAGAGTGTACATCACATTTGTGAGAGAAACTGATGACTTGATTTTCTGCCTCCTCAGGGTTTCCTATATGAACTGGACAAGGTGAGCTACTTTGAATAGCTACTTGAACTTTTCCATTTTTTTAACACTGTTAAACTACCTTCCGTGAATCTCAACATTTCAGTTAAATTTTATTTATTCAATTCAATATCGCAAATCACAATTTTGTCTCAAAGGGCTTCACAATCTGTAACATACGACACCTTCTGTTATTAGACCCTCGATTTGACTAAGGATAAACTACCCAAAAAGAGAGAACCTTTTAACAGCGGGGAAAAAAATTATAGAAACCTCAGGAAGAGCAACAGAGGAGGGATCCCTCTCCCAGGATGGACAGACACGCAATAGATGTCGTATGTACAGAATAGATTCAAAACAGAAAATCATAGTACATAAAATTATGATGACATTGTAGTACATATAATTATGACGAAAAGTTTTTTCTCTAATAATTTTATCATTTAAGAAGCTCATGAAGTCGTTACTACTGAGGGCTATAGGAATACATGGTTCAATGGAGCTGTGGCTCTCTGTCAGCCTGGCTAAAGAGCTGAAAAGAAACCTGAGGTTGTTTTTATTTTCCTCTATTAATGATGAGTAGTAGGCTGCTCTGGCATTACGGAGGGCCTTCCTATATGTTTTAAGACTATCTTGCCAGAGTAAAGGAGATTCTCCCAGATTGTTGGAACGCCATTTCCTTTCATGTTGGCTTTAATTTAACTTCCTGCACAGATGTTTCACATTAAAAGCCTTCCAAAGGCTGAAAAGGCATAATCCCTCACTTTCTTGCTAGACAATTTGTTTGAAACATTTGCAGGAAGTGTTGACATCTTAACAGCGATCACAAATTAGAATCTAGAATCAAGTTCATGAGGTAATTCGGGCCACCTCAGTGTTTTAATAGGCACCAGCCTTTATTCGTTTTGCTGGCCTGAGCCTGTAGCAGGACTTGGGTGGACATATGGACATATTGTGTTGACAAGTAATTTGACTCTGGATTTCCCTCTGACAGCAAGTGAAGGTGACTGAGAGGTACATAAGACGACTGGAGTTTCACCTCAGCAAGGTAAGACCACCAGGATCCCTGTCAAAAAATGCCTTTTCACGTCAGTGAATATCATAGAAAATAAAACATTTTCTAAATGTCACTGAAACATGTTCATGATTTAACTGTATTGAACTGGTTGTTTACATTTACATGAAGTTTTTGTCTTCGCATACCTTTTAATGCTCCCTGACATTTCATTTTGTTATGGGACAAAATTACTGTTACTGTTAAATTAAATTAAATTAATTAAATTACTTTGTGTATCTGTCTTTGGGTTACCTTTCATACAGAGGGTGGGCAAAACGGAAAACTTTATAATACAGCACATAAGTCTTCGATGTGTTTTGTGTAGACTGACTGTTGATACAACTTAGTGGTACTGATTTAGGCCTACTTGCTAAGTTTTTGTTATACATCTGAAACCAAATACCAATTAACAATACTGTATATGTCAGCTATAGTAGAGGCCTGACAATCACCATTTTTATCAGTCAGTTTACAGAAGTCAAAATCAAATATTTTACTTTAAATCCATAGAAGTCCAAACAGGTCCTGAAGAATTCATACTACAGACTGTGGACTAGAAAACACGCAGATAGCACATACCGTCACCGAATATGCATAACCTCTGTAGATGTAGATGTTAGATGTAAATAAAAATGAATGATGACCGTGGCACAACATGGCCTCATGTTTTAGGTTGCTTTTATAAATACACGAACATGGCACACAGTGTTACCGATGCACCCTGCGCAAGAGATACTTTGGGTTTTTTGAACTGTCGGCAGGTCCAAAATCAGTTTTGCCGAATAATGCATCCACACTTTAGGGTCAAACACTGCTACTAGCTCGTATGGCCTGTTTTGGGCATTTTAGAAAAACAGGTTAGTAGCTAGCCTATAACTGTCTGAAATGCTTCAAAACACATTGATAAAGAACAACAAAAGGTTAGCTCAGAAATATTGAGAGATTACTCAAGGAAACTTAGCAAATGGCAGACAAATCATATCAAGGAAATGCTACTAGGCCTTCTTTTTCTTTTCCTTTCGGCTGTTCCCTTTCAGGGGTCGCCACAGCGAATCATGCGCCTCCATCTAACCCTGTCCTCTGGTCTTCCTCTAGACCTCCTGCCAACCTCAGCATCCTTCTACCAATATATTCAGTCTCTCCTCTGAATATGTCCAAACCACCTCAATCTGGCCTCTCTGGCTTTATCTCCAAAACATCTAACATGAGCTGTCCCTCTGATGTACTCATTCCTGATCCTGTCCATCCTCGTCACTCCCAAAGAGAACCTCAACATCTTAAGCTCTGCCACCTCCAGCTCTGCCTCTTGTCTTTTCTTCAGTGCCACTGTCTCTAGCTGTACAACATCGCTGGTCTCACCGCTGTCTTGAACACCTTTCCTTTCATTCTTGCTGATACTCTTTTATCACACAACACACCTGACACTTTTCTCCACCCATTCCAACCTGCTTGCACTCACCTCTTCACCTCTTTTCCACAGTCTCCATTGCTCTGAACCATTGACCCTAAGTACTTAAAGTCCTGCACCTTCTTCACCTCTGCTCCCTGTAACCTTACCGTTCCACCTGAGTCCCTCTCATTGACACACATATATTCTGTCTTACTGCGGCTAAGCGTCATTCCTCTGTTTTCCAGAGCAGACCTCCATCTCTCTAGATTCTCCTCCACCTGTTCCCTGCTCTCACTACAAATCACAATGTCATCCGCAAACATCATAGTCCATGGAGATTCCTGTCTAACCTCATCTGTCAGCCTGTCCACCACCAGAGCAAACAAGAAGGGGCTCAGAGCCGATCCTTGATGCAGACCCACCTCCACCTTGAACTCCTCTGTCACATCTACAGCACACCTCATCACGGTCTTACAGCTCTCATACATGTCCTGCACCACTCTAACATACTCCTCTGCCGCTCCAGACTTCCTCATACAATACCACGGCTCCTCTCTCGGCACCCTGTCATACGCTTTCTCTAAATCTACGAAGACACAATGCAACTCCCTATGACCTTCTCTGTACTTCTCCATCAGCATCCTCAAAGCAAATACTGCATCTGTTGTGCTCTTTCTAGGCATGAAACCATATTGCTGCTCACAAATGCTCACCTCTGCCCTCAGCCTAGCTTCCACTACTCTTTCCCACAACTTCATTGTATGACTCATCAGCTTTATTCCTCTGTAGTTGCCGCAGCTCTGCACATCTCCCTTGGTCTTAAAAATTGGCACCAGTACACTTCTCCTCTATTCCTCGGGCATCCTCTCACTCTCCAAGTTTGTTAAACAAATTAGTCAGAAACTCAACTGCCACCTCTCCTAGACACTTCCATACCTCCACAGGTATGTCATCAGGACCAACTGCCTTTCCACTCTTCATCCTCTTCAACGTCCTCCTCACTTCACTCTTGCTAATCTTAGCCACTTCCTGTTCCACACTCTTCGTTCCCTTTCATTTTCCTCATTCATCAACTCTTCAAAGTACTCCCATCTTCCATCACACTCCTGGCACCTGTCAATACATTTCCATCCTTATCTTTAATCACCCTAACCTGCTGCACATCCTTCCCATCTCTATCTCTTTGTCTAGCCAACCTGTAAAAATCCACCTCTCTCTCTTTAGTGTCCAACCTAGCATAGAAGTCCTCATATACTCTTTGTTTGGCCTTTGCCACCTCTACCTTCACCTTACGCTGCATCTCCCTGTACTCCTGTCTACTCTCTTCGGTCCTCTGTGTCCCACTTCTTCTTTGCTAACCTCTTTCTCTGTATACACCCCTGAATTTCCTCGTTCCACCACCAAGTCTCCTTGTCCACTTTCATCTTTCCAGATGACACACCGAGTACCCTCCTACCTTTCTCCCTGATCACATTAGCTGTAGTGGTCCAGTCATCTGGGAGCACTCCATGACCACCCAAAGTCTGTCTCAGCTCTTCCCTGAAAACTACACGACATTCTTCCTTTTTCAACTTCCACCACTTCGTCCTCTGCTCTGCCTTTGTCCTCTTCATCTTCCTCACCACCAGAGTCATTTTACACACCACCATCCTGTGTTGTCTGGCTACACTCTCCCCAACTAACTACTATAACAGTCAATGGTCTCTTTCAGATTACAATGTCTACACAAGATGTAGTCCACCTGAGTGCTTCTACCGTCGCTCTTATGTCACCCTATGTTCCTCCCTCTTCTGGAAGAAAGTGTTCACTACAGCCATTTCCATCCTCTTTGCAAAGTCTACCACCATCTGTCCTAGTGCGTTCCTGTCCTGAAGACCAAACCTGCCCATCACATTCTCATCACCTCTGTTCCCTTCACCTACGTGCCCATTGAAATCTGCACCAATCACCACTCTCTCACCTCTGGGGATGCTCTGCATCACTTCATCTAACTCACTCCAGAATTTCTCCTTCTCTTCTAACTCACATCCTACCTGTGGGGCATAACCACTCACAACATTGAACATCACGCCTTCAATTTCCAGCTTCAGGCTCCTCAACCGGTCTGACACTCTTTTCACCTCTAGAACATTCCTCACAAACTCCTCTTTCAGGATAACTCCTACTCCGTTTATCTTCCTATCTGACCCATGGTAGAACAACTTGAACCCTGCTCCTAAGCTTCTAGCCTTGCTACCCTTCCACCTGGTTTCCTGGACACTCAGTATGTCCACCTTCCTTCTCTGCATCATGTCAATCAACTCTCTAGCCTTCCCTGTCATAGTCCCAACATTCAAAGTCCCTACTGTCAGTCCTACATTCTTAGCTTTCCTCTTCTCTCTCTGCCTACGAACACACCTTCCTCCTAGCCTTCTTCGTCTTCGACCAACAGTAGTCCAATTTCCACCGGTACCCTGTAGGTCAAGAGTACCGGTGGCGGTCGTTGTTAACCCGGGCCCCGACCGATCCGGTATGGAAGTCATTGTCGTGATTCGCATTTTTTATTTGGCATGTGTTTTACGTCAGATGCCCTTCCTGACACAACCCTCTGCATTTTTCCAGACTTGGGACTGGCACAAGAAGACACTGGCTTGTGCCCCCCTGCGGTTGCATTGAAATGCTACTAGGTCTACTAAGTCTAATAAACATTGATGTTAAAAGTTAATAAAATATAGACTTCATTTATTATCACTGATAAACCACACACTGAATATTATATCGTTTTTTAAAACAGTACTTCTTTCTTGTTCTTGTTCTTCGTTCTTGGTAAGCAGGCACAGCTCGGCAGAACACCGGCAGCTGATTTTACAAGTGGATTAGTACAGTGTACTGGCATAGTACTGTGTACTGTGTATGCATAGGAATACTGAAGCCCCGCTATTGAGAAAATATAGTGCCAAATAAAAGGGCTGTCTGACAACACAGTAAAGCGAAGTCTACTTTTATGGCGTACAATTAGACTGATATTGATATTTGTTTTTTAGGTCAAAGTTTTTTGAGCAGCTGTCTGCTTCTCCAAACTGGCTGCACGCCGACGCCCATCTACACTGACTATCGATTTGTACGTCATACAACCGCACTTCAGAAAACCCAAGCTATCCCTTTTTAATGATGCATCAATCTGTTACATCATTACATTTGCACTCCAACCGCTGTAACAGTACAACGTGTATATATATGTGTGTGTGTGTATTATATATATCCCACCCCCTCCATGTTAGTGGATGGGACATTAGCCAAACAAAAAATTCAAAGTAAATGTCAAATACATTTTTCCAAAGATAGTTTCTGTCAGTTTAGTTAGTTCTGAATATTCCGTTGAAATTATTACATTTTGACTTCTAAGCTTTTCTAACTCTCTGGAGTTATTGAAATGTTTGGTTCACATGGAAGCTGTTCACCCTTGATGTTATGCATCAGCTGTGCCAGTGAGTCGTCGCACATGGCGCTACTTGCTAGAAATACATGTGAAGTTTGCTGTTGTAGAAGCTAAATCTGTCTGTGGAAGAAACATTTCTTTCAGCAGAAATCCTACAACAAGATTTAGCAGCAAGGCAGTTTTGTGTTTTTGTGTGTGGTATTTATTCAGTTTGGGAAATCCCACAATCTCTAGACAGCATTAGCCAAGTTGGCTGGCGTGACTCAACAAGGACTAGACATCGTCTCTGTTGCTAGGTCGTTACTAAGGGTCAGCCAATTTGCTGATGTGACTGATTGTTTCCCAGTCATTAGTCAGACTCCATGTGTTTCAGGTCAACAGAAGGTGCCCTAGCAAAGTGTTTATTTTGAGAGCGAATTATCTTTTATTGTGTTGGTAACAGTTGTATAATCGCAATATTACACTCGCAAGTGCCTCAGTCCTGACCGCATCACTGAAGTGCCAATAATGTTGTTAAAGCACACCTTCTCGTGTAATATTGCTTAATTTAAACGCACACGTGTAAATCTTGTTAATGCATATTATAGTGTTGAATTCATAGTGAATTAAGGTGTCAGACACCAAGTGAAATAAATGTGTTATGTCACTGTAGAGCACATCTATACCATCACTCACAGTTGATATTTACACCTTTCCACTTAATTTTGTTGCAACTGAACAAAGCCACACCTAGAAGAATTTGGCAACCAATTATAGGAAAACTGAATCACTTTTGGGCCTCATCCAAATATTGCATATACCATATTTGTTGAAGATTTCCTTAAATTTGTAGGAGTGTTTATTTAAAAATGGCAGCTAATCTCTGATTTGTATATGTGGAAAGTGGCTAGGCCTATACTGACAGATGACTGGGAAACAAATAATTAGATTTTCTGTTCCTCAGTGAACCCTTGAATACAGTCTTTTGATATTTTTCCGTATCATTTTTAGACCTACACTTATACTGTACTTTTCCATATTGTCATTAACAAGAACAAAACTGGCAAACAGCAACCACAGGGTGGCTGTTACGTTATTTGTCTAGCGCCCTAAAGAACTTGAAACAGTGAAAATCATGTAGACAGCTGTTCCTGTGAAAACAGTTCCTGCTTAGCTTCACACAGTAGATTGACAAAGCAACTAGCTGCTGAACATAGTGGAGCGTTAAAATTAAGTCAAGTTTATTTCATTTAAAAACAACAAAAGTTGGCCAAGTGCTTTACAAAGAGAATAAATAAAGCACAGGAATGATCAAATACAAACACAGACATAAATAAGAGCATGTAAGTAAATCAATAAAATATCTTGATTAAAATCCTAACACAAAAAGCATTGGACAAATAACAAAATAAAATACAAACAGTGTAAAAAAGTGCTTTGCAGTTGAAGAGCCTGCCATTTTTCTCAGGAGGTCGTGGAGACCAAACCAGAGCTAAAAGGAGAGAGAATATTGGACTTAGATTCAGAAACAGAAACACAACTCCAAGTGAATGCTATTGGTGTTCTGGGTCTGCTGGATGTTTGCTAACACATGCGCCATAACAACCTTATGAGGGGGTAATATGTTAATGAAAAGTAGGGAGATGGAGACAGGTAGCATTACAAAAAAGACCTCCAAGAAATTCTTATAGTGTACTTCATAAAAAGTTTTTAATATGCTATTTAAAAAGTTGTGAGTACAACTATCAGCAGACTATGCAAGGTGACAGCTGTTGCCAGAGGCTGCAATTCAGGCAGTTCATCGATTGACTGGCTTCCTGTCCAGAAACCAGTCTAGTACTGACTTACATTTTCAACTTTCCACTTGCTGTGAGGCTGCTTTCTTCTTTGCATATGAGAGAAAGATTATGTGTTTCCCCCCCCCCCCGCTTCCCAGATTGAGGAGCTATATGAAGCCTACTGCCTACAGAGGAGACTCCGGGACGGAGCCAACAAAATGGTGATGGCTTACACTGCCTCTCCAGGCAGTAAGGAGGCCAGGGAGAGTTTGACAGAAGCCAATAAAGGATACAAAGAGTACACAGAGGTAAGATGAAGAGGACAGAGAAGTGGAGGTGTAGAGTTAAAAGTGAATTAAGATGGAATGGAGAGAAATGGTAAATGTATATTGATTACCTTTGTGGGATAAAAGGGCTATTGCATGAGCAAGTAAGCAAGTAGTAGGGGAATGCATTATAGTTATTACTCTATAATATATATATATATATATCTCAACTAAACTAATAGAGATAATTTATAAACAACAGCTCCATATATAGTTCTGACCTGTTTGGTTTAAATTAATAAATGAAAATCCCGCTCTGATCCTCCTTGTAGAACATGTGTGTGTTGGAGAGTGAGTTGGAGAACCAGCTGGGGGAGTTCCATATTAAGATGAAAGGTAAGAATGAAATATTGATGGTGATTTTACCTGTCTGTCTTCACTCTTCCCCTCAATCTTTTCTTGAATTTATTTTTGCTCTGTCTTAGCCAAAAACAAAAATCACATACTCTGAAGAAAAACAGCTAGAAAGGGTACACACTCCACAACTCCTTGTGATTGGAACGCTCAAGTAATTCAAATAATTCCTTAATGAAACACATTATTTATGAGTTCTTGCCATGCTAATAATTCTGTCTTCTTCACATTTGGCATACAGCATCTTTGGACTCGCATTATTGAAAGTATCAGAAGATTGCTCTTACTCTAAATCATTTTGCTGTTACTGGCCAGTTAGCTTTGGTGTGTGGCAGCTACTGGGTAAAATTGATAATAACGTGGAAACACACAACAATTCCAATAGTTGTGAAACTATCAATAGGTTATATTTTAAATGGATGCTGTCTTGAAAAGTTATGCTATGATCACTGAACAACATGGATACCATAGGGCGACCAAAGTCGTCATTTCTCTATTATTAGTCCGGTTTACTTAAAACTTAAGACTGCTCAGACCCCACTTATAGCAGCAAGAAACAGTAGTTAGGGGTTCATGCACCATGGTGTTGGAGTCCAATTGTTTTTGCTCTGGTTTTATATTATTAAACCATCGACTGTGCAAATTTGAAGCTAGCAAGATAGGTAGTAGAGAAGGAAGACTTGCCAACTAGAAAAATAATAAATGTCAACTTTAAGGGGGCTGCTAAGTCACGCATCAAAAAATGTATATCCACGTGTTCCCTACATTGGCACTGCCCATTCCCACCTGTGGTGAAATTTATTTGCAATTTTACAAAATACATGAAGCCCTCTTTTGCGAAATAGACTCTGTATATCATCAGTAGATACTCCAAATTACACCAAATCACCCATCCTTGATGTGCTCACAATCTATTGTGTCAAATGTGTTGCAAATCTCATATGTGCATGGTACAATGTTTAGTTACGCATGTATATCCTTTATATCCTCAACTATTTTCATACAAAGTTTGATGCAGATCACCCGTGTTGGTACTAGGACCCCAATATACCTGATTGCAAGTCTAGTCTCATTTTTGAGTTTTGTTTAGTATCAAAGGGATACAGATCTGAACATCCATGGGCACATTGCAAACAGGAACTGCTAATAGCGAATTTGGCATACTTTTAATGGCACCAATTTGTCAAAATGTAAACAAATCTAGCCTTAAAAAACAGGGTTAAAAAAAGAATACCAGTACCTACTTGTAGCTGACATTACAACAGCCCATTTGATGAGCTTATATATATATATATATATATATATATATATATATATATATGTGTCTTTTATACATCTCTTTTTACACTTGGGACTGTCAAAAAAAGACACTCTTTTGTGCCCCCCTGCTTTTGTATTGAAATG
>CM022474.1:30862514-30927505 GCA_011952105.1 Coreoperca whiteheadi
AAGTACCAGGTGGTTTTCTTGCAGGGTTTGGCTCCTGGCACCCTGCTCTGCCTCAACACTCATTTATAGAATTTCCTGATTTACAGATAGCTTTACTTGTAGCTAGAGTAACGTTAACTCCTAATTGGTGCTAATGGTTGCTGCTGCTAGCTAACGTTTAGTTAGCTCAGTTAGCCATGATGCTAAACTTGGTTATGTTGTCCCTACCGCCTGGGACTGAAAGCCTCCTCCTTCGTGCACTCCAAAGCTCCCGTGCTAGAGTTATAAACACAAACACTCCTCCCCCCGGTGCTCCGAGCTCCCAGTCAGCTAACGTTAGGTTAATAGGACAGCTAGCGTCACCACTAAAGGAGTTAATGGAATTCAGCGGTTACTTTTTAGCAATAAGTAAAGCTATCTGTACAACTGCAAACTCCATAAACCACCGAGTGTTGAGGGAGAGCAGGGTGCCAGGAGCCAACCCCGGCCAGAAAACCACCTGGTACTTGGCTACTGTGTGATTCCCTCTCTAGTTGTCAAACCGCAAACTGGCCTCTGTCTTCTCTGAGGCTCTGTGAGATAACCACGCCCCCTTCATTTGACTATAACAACGGGAAATGTGTCATTATGAAATCGTCCCATGAAATAAATAAATGTATCATTATGAAATGAAATAAAAAGCTATTTATTTATTGAACCATTTTGACTCATTTGTTTATTTAATGGGCATATTTATGTATTTATTTATTGATTTAATATTGAATAAACTGGCATTCCATACTTTTCTGGGGTCTTCCTATTCTGATGGCTTTAGTGTTTTCTCTCATGATATTAGTTCCAAAACAGGCCTTTATGTTGGTGTAAGCAAATTTCCATCTATCAGATTAGCAAAATCATTTTTTAGCTCCATTTTCACACAAAAGGCAATTATCACACTGAGCTCACTTAAAAAAAGAACAAGGACAAGCAGCTCCTCCTGTTGAAAAAAAGTCAGAGATCCACTTTAATATACAAGGAAGTCACTCTGGATGAGATTAAAATTATAGGAGGGCCAGCGAGTTCTCCGAAAAACAGCATTAACATTAAAATCACTGACCATTGAAGGTAATGTTGAAATCACCCCACCTCCCCTTAAGAAATAAATCCAGTCCCAATGGGGCTAATGAGAAGCTGATAGGTTACATCTGTTTCTGTTTGTCTTTCAGGTCTGGCAGGATTTGCTAGATTGTGTGCTGGTGACCAGTATGAGGTTAGTCTCTCGTTTCTCTCCCGGTCTCTCCCTTTCTTAATTCAGTTCAATTCATTTGGGCTGTATTGGCATGGGAAACAGATTTAACATTGCCAAAGCACTTGCAAAATAAAAAAAAAATACTGAAGTGGGGGAGGCAACAGATCGGGCCAGAAATGTATCTTTTGCTGTCCACTCTCATATACACACAGAAGCAGAGTTTCTTCCTCTCAGGAATCACCGGAGACAAGCGAGTGAGATGTACAGAGCTTTATTCTTTTACAAGAGGTCAAGCTCCGTAGTTCCCCCACAATCAACAACAACACCCGAGTATCTGTCTTACATGATCATATATAGTACATTAAATCCCACCTTCATGGCAGTTTTTCCTGCCCCTTTCCTTTCAGATTGGTCAGAATGCTCTGAAAACACCGGCGTCACTTTTTGGCTCATTGTGACAAATGGGCTGTCCCATCTAGTCCTCCTGAACCTGTTCAGGTCAGGCTGAGCTGACCTTTTCTTCATCTTTTCCAAAGCATCCCATATGACCATCCTTTTCCAACTTTACTCACATGATCCTTCAGCATGAGTCAATTGGCCTTTAACACTTTCTCTTAAGTTTCAATCATTATATTGGGTTTTAGGCATATATCATTAGTACTGTGTGTGTGGGTTCAAACAATATACAACCAATATACTGTGTGCTCAGGTATGGTAGGTTAGTAATGTTAATACATATAACACATCTATGGAAGGCTAATAATGATGTCACACATATGTAAATGAAATTAATCACATCATTACATAAACAGAAGAATTGTTAAAATATATACAGATAAGTGGGATAGGATAATAATAATATAATAATAATAATAATAATAAAATACACTTGCCGTTAAAATACAAATACAAAGTGAAAACTAAACACTGCAACTTCTTTCTCTCTTTCGCTCTCTCTCTTTCTCTAGCTAGGTTTCCATCCAAATATAGTGCAAATGTTAACCGAAGTTTAGAAAATCAGCAAATGACATGTTATGCAAATATCAGGAGTTGGTTTGTGGCGATAAACACCTGGTGGTGCTCTAGCTTCCAGTCGGGTGCCATTAAACCATTGCAGAAGAAGGTGGCGCAACAATGATGTAATTAAATGAGCGCCAGTCAAAACTCAAACGGTGAAAACAGTGTAGAAAATGTTTAATTTGTTTGTTTCACTTATCACTCTACACAGGTCTGATGTTTTAGTCTGCCATATTTTTCATCTCTCTAGTGGAGCTGAGGCTTCAGTCGATGTTTAAGTCACATGCTTCATGTATGTCATGATTTATTTCTCAAGTCTATTCCCATTGCACTTTGTCCCATTTTGCCTTTATCGATAAACCAACTTTTCCACCTCTACCAAACAAAATTATTTTTTGGTGATATTTCAAGATATTTCCCAACTTTTGGCATTTCCACATTTTTTATTGCTCAAATTGAAAATGCACATTAAAACACCTTCTCTCTCTCTCTCACTCTCTCTCTCTCTTGTTCTCTTTCTCTCTCTCAAATTCAAATGTATTTATTGGCATGACCATAATGCGAGACAGCATTGCCAAAGCACTGTATGAATACTGGCAATGATATACAATATACTCAGAACATTAAGGAAAGGAAAACGGCAAAGAAAAACTATATAGGCTTACATGCATGAAATAATTAACACCTACATACACAGAGTGCTTTTTAAACCTAACTGCAACAGCAGAGTTTACTTTTTTACATTTTATTGTTGTTTTTTTCAACATTACCTAAAGAAAATCTAAACAAATGAGTTTTGTGTGCATGTGTGTAAGTTACCAATGATTACAAATGATAATATGAAGAATAAGAATAGAACAAATAAACATTCTGTCATAATAAGATATAAGGAAAAAAATGTTGTTTGCCTGTTTCTATGACCAGGCTGTGTGCACTCTGTTAATGTTTCTGTGTCAAGTCAACATCAGTCACCGTTGTCAGGTAGGTTGCCACAGTGTATTTTTAGGGATACATTTTGTGTTCTAATAAGGGAGGTCATTTATTTATTTTTGTTGTGTTATAATTTGGTTGACTCTTTTAGTTTTGTTCTCACACTGATCCTGAGACAGAACACTGTTTGAACTGGTTTGTAAACCAAACGTCAGGACCAGCTGAGTGAGGCAACTCCTTTCTTTGCTCACTGCTTGGCACTGCAGAGCTTTGTAGTGGTAGGAGTGGGTGTCACTTTGTCTTAGAAGAAGCCTATATTTAATTGATTGTTTTTTTTATTGTGATTAATAATGGGAATTGGCCTAATTCAGCTCTGAAGGCATCACAATTAGATTTGTTGATTACATAAAATGCCCTGAGTACTTTCTCTCTCAGTTCAATGACTTCGATTGAATTTTTGCAATTTATTTTCAGGCCTAAATAAGTATATTCTGAACAGTTTTTTATTGTATATGTTCCAATGTCAAACAGATATTTATTTCCCTGACATCTGGATCTTATTTGATCATTGTTTTGGTCTGTTTATGATTATTGCAGGCCCCAAGCTTTGACAATAACACCCAGGTATATTTGAACTCTGTTGAAGTCCATCTTTTGTTGGACTTAACAGGGTTAAATCATCTGCATAAAGCAGAAATTTGATTTCGGAGTCTTGAAGGTTCAAGGTGGTAACCAGTTCATTTATATCTGTTGAACAGTTTGTTTGTGTACATCAAGTCATATGTTGTACAGCCTACTTTGTTGTACTTTGTAAAAATTAACCAATGTGCCAAATTGAACAAATGCAAATATGTGACTCAAATAAAACAAGCAAATATTTAGTTTTTATTTCGGTTAGCATGTTTGTCAATTAGTATAGGATGATTTTGTTTGAATCCAATTTGACTTTTGCTCTAGACATTGGGCTTCATGCAAGAACATTTTTGTATTTCTTATCCCAAAACCGAGATCGTGGGTTCGAATCCCGGACCAGACCACGATCTCCCTGGGTGGAGTCTGCATGTCCTCCCCGTGTTACCGTGGGTTTTCTCCGGGTTCTCCGGCTTCCTCCCACCGTCCAAAGACATGCATGTTTAGGTTAATTGGTGACTCTAAATTGTCCCTAGTGGATGAATGCGAGTGTGAATGGTTGTCTGTCTAAGTGTCAGCCCTGTGACGAGTTGGCCACTGTCCAGGGTGTACCCCGCCTAAGGCCCGAAGTTACTGGAATAGGCTCCAGTCACCCGCGACCCCAAACGGGAACAAGCGGTAGAAAATGACTGACTTATCCCAAAACCCAATTTTTTTTCTACGAGGTTTGCTTGTATGAGTGTTCTTAGTCGGACTCACCAAATTCTCTTAACTGCACAAACCTGTTGGAAGTTGGTTGTTTTATGATGAATGCCACCTGCCCGTAAGGAGGTGCGCATTTCATCATCAGCATAAAGCCCCTAAAATTGTGTTCTGCTACACAACCTGAAACTAAAATGTATTACTACATCTGCCAGCTACGTGCCATCAGAGCAGTACGGCACTGACAGACATAAAGAGGGAATGGTTTGACATGAAGTTAGACACTAAAAAAACGTTTTGGAAAGCAAAGCAGTCCATGACTAATGAGAGGCAGTCAAGGGGCATGTGAAAATCAAAGAGATATTAGTCAGTCAGTAATTTTCTACCGCTTGTTCCCGTTAGGGGTCGCGAGTGACTGGAGCCTATCCGAGTGACTTTGGGCCTTAGGCGGGGTACACCCTGGACAGTGGCCAACTCGTCACAGGGCTGACCAAAGAGATATTAGATGATAAATATTATAGCCTACAGTAGGTGATGTTGCACTGTGCAGTGCAAAAGAGGATACTGGAGAAAGATCCTGGGGTAGCTGTGAGAGTGAGAGAATCTTTATAACATCTACTGAACTCTATAAGTTGCTGTGCCAAAATATCAGAATCAGCTTTATTGTTATAAGTATGTGTACCCATACAAAGAATTTAACTCCAGTTTCTAGTGACTTACACCCAGTTCCGACAACAATTTTCAGCTCAGAAGTGTTCAGTGGACTGAACATTTTATGCACTGAGAATAATACTAATAATAATAATAATACATTTTATTTAAAGGTGCTTCTCGGGGCACTCGAGGACACCATACAACACATACAAAAATAAAAACATTAAGAAACAGATCAATGTCGATGGTTATGTAGGGTATGCAATTCTGAATAGGTGAGTTTTTAGTCTTGATTTGAGTATGAGAAGAGTCCAGGTTCCTACGGTCCGATGGGAGTGAGTTCCAGAGTTGAGGGGCAGAGCAGCTGAAAGCACTGCTCCCCATGGTGACAAGGTGGGCAGGAGGGACAGAGAGGTGGACAGAAGAAGCAGATCTGAGGGATCGGGAAGGGATGGCGATGTGGAGGAGTTGGGACAGATAAGGAGGGGAAAGGCATAGATGAGGCATGAATGACACAAGTTAAACCTAGATCAGTTTGGGTACAACAAACTCACTGACAGATGTAACTCTCTAGAGATGACAACACTGACAGCCACTGTGTTGCCCAGTAACGAAATGTCGTGTGCTACATGGTGTAAAAACTGTGTAATTTTCTGCAGCCTCTGTGGAGTTTAAATGATTTATGAATCTGTGTTGTCTGCTTTGGCGATATTTGAAGTATCAGGCTGTTTAATTGATATATTGCTTGTTGCATTTAACACAGTGTCAATAGCTTTTTGGCCATTTGTGTTTAGCTTGTGAGTTTTGTCGTCTTTTCTGGTTAATTTTAGTAAGGCTGCACTGAGGAAGCTCATTTGAGTGTATGTATAATTGATAATCAGTCATATACACAGGCTGCGAAATGCCTGTCTATAGAAAAGGAATTTATTATTTGGACATAAGAGCTCTGAGATGTGATGTTGTTCCACTAGTCTGTATACACTGACATTTAGTGCAATTTGTTTTGTAACCTAAAGGTGTTCTTTAATTTAAAAGTAGTATCATACCTCGTCATATAACACCACCCTTTCAAAAATGTAACACAGTAACGTTAAATAGAATAGCATTTAACTAACCTACTTTTTTGTTTTATTTAAAAATATTTTTACACGAGGACTTTTACTTGAGTCAAATTTCTTCAAAGTAACAGTACTTTTACTTCAGTATGATATTCTAGTAATCTTTCCATCCCTGTAAAGCAACAATGAACAACATACAATGTCTAAATACAGGTCAAACTATTTCTATAAATTGTAAACAATTTTACAAATAGTGCAAGTGCTGGAATAAATATTAAATGGGTAATCTAATAGGTTACTTTATATATATTAGTGGTTATATACGGTATAGGCATATAAACACATCTGCAGCATGCTTGGATTTATATTTGACAGTGATGCAAGTTATAGTAGAATGTGTATTTTAAACTGTAATAAATATAATTTATAATTTGTAGGTACAGTCGACGTTTAAGTGTAGCAGGTTTATTGCATAGGGATTGTTTCCTGACGTTAAATGGCTGTTTATCAGAGTGATGGCGTATGGGTAGAAACTGTTCTTGTGTCTGGTTGTTTTGGCGTGCAGTGCTCTGTAGCGCCTACCAGAGGGCAGAAGTTGGAACAGGTTGTGTCCAGGGTGTGATTGGTCTGAAGGGATTTTCCATGCCTGATTCCTGACTCTGGAGATCTATAAGTCCTTAATGGAGCTCAGGTTTGCATCTATCATTTTTTCTGCAGTGCTGACTGTAAGTTGTAGTCTGTAACTGTACTGTTGGTGGCCGATCCAAACCATATAGTGACTGATGTTCAGAGAACAGACTAGATTATTGCAGTATAGAACTAGATCAGCAGCTCCTTAGGCAGTATAAACTTCCTGAACTGGCGCAGGAAGTACATCCTCTGTTGGGCCTTTTTGATGATTGTGTCGATGTTGGACTTCCACTTCAGGTCCTGGGAGATTGTGTGAAATGGTTGCAGAGAGCGGTGAAAGCCTGATCAGCTATGACATCAAAATAGTAAGTTATATAGGCTTGCTCTAGATTCGATGCGCACTCATCTGGGACCTTAACTCAGGAAGGAATAATCTCAAAAGATTTTTTCTCCATGTGACCCTTATTTTCACTGGACAGACTAGAAATTGGCTTTGGATAAAAAAGAAATATGTTCTTATGACAGTTATGTCTACAACAGGTCTGGACCACTTGTACATTTTGTACCACACATTCTCTTAAATCACTCGTACATGGCACTTAAGAATTCATCCGTGCGTAAGAGTGGACTTTGCATTGAACAGTTTTAGAATAGCTAATCTATGTTTGTGTTTAAGCATCTCATTTAGGATGTTGTACAGCCAACTTGCTTTTTGGTTCTAAGTTGCTGATTTTTCTTTCAAGTTCTTGCTCAGTAATAGGGAGGTCCAAAGGGTTCTGTGAATTAGTGATAGCCAATTCTAATTCATAAAAAATTTCAATTGTTTGTTTAGAATCTGAATTGATGGGAGATCCCAGCATCTATTATTGTCATTATTGTGTGTTAGACTTTTTGATCCTGACTGCATGTATGTTTGTATAATCCTGAGTGTAAAAGAGTGTATCTCTCTTTCTGTTATCTGCCACATATGTACATTCATAGTGAATGCTTTATGTAGAATAGAAAACACTGGGAAAAAATGAAAACATACACAAAATTAATTTTACACAAAGTAGACATAAATGCATACACAGCTCTACTGCAGAACTGAGACTGACGCGGTGTGTGTGTGTGTTCAGATCTTTATGAAGTACGGTCGACAGCGGTGGAAGCTCCGAGGCAGGATAGAGATCAATGCCAAACAAGTGTGGGACAGTGAAGACATGGTGTTTCTGCCGCTCATCAGTGAGTTCCTCTCTGTGAAGGTCAGTCCCTCCCAATTTATTTTGACAATTTTTTTTAATTTCTTTGGTTTTATAAGGGGTCCAAGGCCAAAGGGGCTGGGAACCATGAATGCAAGGAATCCTGGTGCTACCGTGCCAGTAACTCCCACATAGTATGTCGCACATTTGAAAACCTTACATGCACTAGTTCCCTTAATTAAACTGCATCTCTTGAAATAGGCCACGCCCGTTTCCACCTATAATTTTATGTGCAAAATTGACTAATATGGAAAATATGCAAAACCTGCACGAAATGTTGCACGTGGAATTTCTGGACCCTCTTGATCTAGAATTAAGAGTTTTGATGCTCGAAAAGCTTATCTCGTAATCGGCTTCATGGATTTTTACAAAATTTGGTCGGCACAATCTAGGGTCATGACTCAGCTGATACCTAAAATTTAGTAATAATTGATAAAAGTGGCGGGGATGAGAATCAGCACCACCAAGTCCGAAGCCATGGTTCTCAGACGGAAAAGGGTGGTTTGACCCCTTCAGGTTGGTGGAGAACTTTAAGTATCTTGGGGTCTTGTCCACGAGTGAGGGAAGAACGGAGCGGGAGATCGACAGGTGGATCGGTGTATCTCTGCAGGTCGATGTACCGGTCTGTCATTGTAAACAGGGAGCTGAGCTGCAAGGCGAAGCTCTCTATTTACAAGTCGATCTACATTCCTACCCTCCCCTATGGTCATGAGCTTTGGGTCATGACCGAAAGGACAAGATCCTGGATACAGGTGGCCGAAATTAGTTTCCTCCGTAGGGTGGCTGGGTGCTCCCTTAGAGATAGGGTGAGGAGCTCGGTCACTCGGGAGGAGCTCAGAGTAGAGCCACTGCTCCTCCACATCGAGAGGAGCCAGCTGAGGTGGCTCCGGCATCTGTCCCAAATGCCTCCCTGGGGAGGTGTTCCGGGCATGTCCATGCCCAGAAGGCCCCGGGGAAGACCTAGGACATACTGGAGTGACTAGGTTTCTCGGCTGGCCTCGGTATTCCCCCGGAAGAGCTGGAGGAAGAGTCTGGGGAGAGGGAAGTCTGGGCGTCCCTGCTTAGGATGCTGCCCCCGCGACCCAGCGCTTGATAAGCGGCAGAAGATGGATGGATGATAAAAGTGGGCGTGGCTTATTACAACAAATGTAAATTTAAAAAATGTTTACATTCCAAACTTCAAAAAATCACCTGTACATCCAACAGAGCTGAATTTTATTCAGCACATCAACTGATGTGTGGCAAAAGTTTGCCTCACTGCAACCTATGGTCAATTAAGAAGTCCGTCACACAAAACATTAATTAATTTCTATGTCTTCATGTAGCTCTGTCCGATTAACGTGAAACCTGGCCCAGCAGTTTCCGGTCCCCCACTGAGAATCTGTGCAGAGTTTGGTGCCACTAGGTGGAGCTTTTGTTGCAAAATCATAAAATATGCTAATTATTTTTCCACGCTACCGTCTTTGACCTGAATGTTTTCCAATCTCTATGGTGATCTCCACCTGCGACTTGCACTGCCTCCGTGGGCTGCATGTTGCGACTTGCACCGGAGGCTTGGACCCTGTTAATACCTGCTTACAGGTCTAGTGTTTATTAATGCTTAGTTCTGATTGGTCAATGAAAGCAATGTGTTGTGGAACACTACTCCTGGTAATGAAATAACTATACATGCTAGTCCTATAAATGCGTATATACAAGTCAAGTGTTTCTGTAAGTTACATAAATACAAAGTAGTAATAAGAATGCAAAAATAAATAAATGAATGGATATACCTGGAGTGAGTGATTATGTACGGTATATGAATTTACACAGCAGGCATGGTTTATATTGACAGTGACAGTGCGTGATGTTATGTACATGTTACAATTGCTGCATTTTAAACTGTAAAAATAGAATCCATAATGGAAGTTAGTGGACATTTTGGTGTTAGAGGGTTATTGACACAGTATGACTGATTTAACTGTTCATTACAGTGATGGCCGGTAGAAAGAAACTGTTCTTGTGTCTAGTGTATAGGTCTCAACCTGAATGATTGACAGGAATTGACCTGTTAAATGCAGTAAGACTTTGGTAGCGTGATCAACTATTTTTCTGTGATCTTCTAGGTGACAGAGCTGAAGAGCTTAGCCAATCACGTGGTTGTAGGAAGTGTTTGCTGTGAGACTAAGGATCTGTTTGCTGCACTACCCCAGACGGTTGCCGTGGATATCAATGACCTTGGGACTATTAAGCTAAGCCTCGAAGTCACCTGGAAGTAAGTTTTGCTAACCATGCTGTCAGTGTTTTGCAAATTATTCTGAGCTTTATGACTACTGTTTAATTGTTATTCATCAACAGAACATTGTTTAAATATTATATTGAACATTTATTTAGTTTGTCTTTTGTCTCTGTCTTTCTCTTCCTCCGTTCCTTTTTTCCCCCTCTGTCAGTCCATTTGATAAAGATGACCAGGGGTCAGTGGCAAGCACTGTTAACAAAGCTCCAACCGTCAGTAAGAGATTCTCAACAATCTTTAACCAGAGTCCACCTGACACTCCGTCTTTACGTGAACAAGCCTTTTATGTGAGTTCTTCCATATTCTACTTTTCTTTTACCCCTGTTCTGAGTAACGTTGACTGATGCTTTTCAAAAGAGTGATATATATTTGGCTTGAAGTTGCTGATTGCTGGTATTTTGTGCCGATATTCACTAGCCTTATTTATTATTATAATTTATAAATTAAACACTTAACCAAGAGAGAGGTGCAGACAACTGAAGAATGACACAACCTCTTTTGGACATATGCTTTAATGCATTTAGTTTGTATTTGGCCTTTTTAGAAGAGTTTTTGTAGATATCTCATAAAAGGAAATTAATGTGAAAACACTGGGAGAAGCAAAAAATGTAATTTCTCTTCAAAGAATTTTGCAGATTCATCACATATGTGGAACTGGCAGTTAAATACTCCTCGGAGAACAGGACAGAGTTGAGATCTCATGGTCTAGAACTACTGCTATAGAGGGAGCGTTTGAGTTAAGCCAACAACCACATCAGTCCCTAACACAGACTGTATATAAAGATGGACAATGCTAACATCCGCTAACATGGAGGAGGCCGGGTTTATGACCTATATTGCAGCCAGCCAGCAGGGGGCAATAGAGATGTTTTGGCTTCCCTTTTGGGGAGCTGTCATGTCGTCCATCTTCATGTAGAGTCAATGGTCCCTAACCACTCCGCTGCCCTTTGTTCCACCTGCTGCCACTTTGAAATGCAGTCTCTGCCTCGGAGTCTGACCAGGCGGCAACACTGGCCGCTGCTGGACATCTTCAGAGACACACTTAGCCAGAACTGTTCCTGCAGCGACAACTCACCCACAAGACAGCCCACTGTAGTAAGTCATTATGGAGTAGAACCCCCAGAGAATCCACTAGTATATTGACTAGTGACAGTAATGATGATGGTGTAGAACATTAGATACCTAGAACAGTAGTCTCCATTTGTTTGCACATGGCTTCATTGTGCCATGAAGAATGTATGCAGGGTTTCCAAACAGCTCTCCAGCTGATTTCACTGATTGCTGGCTGCCATTTGAGAGCAGGAGCTAGAAATCTGCTGCTGTTTTTTGGTCAAAGTAAAAATCTACCTATAGGGCAATCAGAACCTAGACAGAAATTTCTGCAACCCCCTGCTGTAAGTTTTTGAGGGTGAACCTTGGAAAACCTTGGTATGTTTACCACTGCCTCTAAGTTGCGTAAAACCTGAGAGACTGGAAAGGATATAAGGAAACATGTACTTGGCGAAAAAACACAATGGATAATTATGGTTTGTTACAATTTTCATAATTTTGGACATCAGTAATAATGAAACTGCACTCACCAAGTTAATTGCTGAGATCTGGCAACTCTTGCAACATCAGTTAAAAAGAAGTTTGACTGTCTGCGAAGAAGCACGAGCAGTGAGACAATCAGGCCAGTGTTTCCCAAGCATATTCTTTATATGGGCAAGCCGCGACATCATTAACAACAAGCCTCCTCCACATGTTGCTCACCTGCTGCTGCGAAAGCATAAACTGGGTGAAAAAATCTAAAATGCTTGATGTGTTTTTTGGGCATCTTTATAAAACATACTGCGGACGAAGAAAATCAACAGAGCAGACACATACAGGGAGAGATAAACAGAAAGAGGTGGGGAGGGGCAAGCCGGTGCCTATGCAGTAAGAGACAGAGGTGTAGGTGTGTGCGTGTGGGGAAAAGAGAACTGAAGGGAAACGGCAAGGTGAGCATATTAAAGTAGTTTGTGAGTAAACACTAAAATAAGGTAGACTTATGTAGAATTAACATAGTGAAATGAGAAATAACCTACTAAAAATAGGGTAATGTTCCAAGATCTCAACAACTCCTTTGATGAGTACAAAGTTATCAGAAGTCTGATTTATTGTCAATTCTTCCACATGTACAGTACATACATACAGAGAACCGAAATTGCATTACTCTCTCAGACCCATGGTACATACAAATACTGCTAACAGTAGAGCTTAAAATCCAAATAGATACAAATCAAATATAAAATACAACTATACGAGTTTAAATAAAGCAGCGCAAGGCAGATGGCAGAAGTGCAAGCCAGTTAAGTAGGCAAGTGGTGCAGATAAAAAGATTGTAGTACAAAAAGCTGATACAGTCTGATTAAAGTGACAATGGTGATAGAAATTATGGTCAAAAATATGATTATAAGATTATAATTATATGATGATTGTCAGATTATGTATTTCGAAATGTTAACTGAAAATTGTTGGACACATTGTATAATAATGCTATGATAACTGATGATTTGTAGAAAACCATGTTAATAATGGAGTGGTTCAGGTCACACAAGTTCTTTCAAAACCTTCAAGATTTAGTGGCACTGTGTAGAAGCTTGAATCACTGTTTCCGTGTTTACTTAGCTTTTTAATGCTACTTTGTTATCCATTAAAACAATGTAGTCTACTTACTAATATTTTATAATAAATATTTATAACTGATCACTGAATGACCCTTGTATTCCCAATAGAGCAGTTTTAAAACAATTGTCTTCCAATAATTTCGGCACGTCAATCAATTTAGAGCTTATTTTCAGTTGTTCGTCTGGGTATGAGGCTCATGGACAGTTCGGTATTCTGTTATATTTGATAGTAGTTACAAGGAAAAAAGTTAATGGGGGAGATGCTCTCTGAAATGTCACATTGATATACATTTCAGAGTATGTATTCCATTTTGCTTAATTTACCTCAATGTTCACGTGACATATCAGTTTCCAGTCGATTGTTCTTATGCAGTATGCTCAGTATTCTACAAATGTGATCATCGAAGTAGAATAGAAGAGACCAAAGCAGAGTTTAACACTGCTTGGACTATTAACTTAAGATAATTAAGGACAGTCTATTTGAGCTTGCCAGATTGCTTACTTGCCAAAGTACCCAACATCTTCAAAAGCTTTGTTGTAATCCAATTGAATCTAATCAGCACGTTGTATTTCATTTGTTTAATTTGTACACAAACGGAATTTGCAGTTTTAAGGGGAGTTCTGTGCTGGAACTATTTCTTAGTGAACAACTGGATGGAGTGACTGCTTCCAGCAGGCTTGTTGTTACAGTGAGGTTACCGGTTTTGGTAGCATTGTGCCTGTACAGAGACGAAACCCAAAGCCTATGCTTACCAACCATATCTAGCAACCTGCAATACAGGTTGAGACGCTGTACAGAAGCACTAAGCTTTTTTCCTTTATTCAAGAACGTGGTCTTTCAAATTGAGATGCACAGAGAGCATGACTCATTGATTTCTCTTTAACTGGGCCCAGTCCAGCCCTCCAAGGCTTTATTATATGTACTTCCCTTGATTTCTTCATGACTTTTGGAATAAAGGGACAGTTAATATATATATATATATATACCAGCGCCGGTACTTTTTCTTTTACTATAGTAGCTATACCGGCCTCCCATCATGCTAGAGAGGAAAACGATGTCACCTTCATGACTCAGCAGTAGGAGTCTAGCGGATCAAAGAGTAACCACCCGTAAGGGACACTCTAAGAAGTAAAGCAAATGTTCCCGCACTGCATCGAGGCAGGGATCATTTCATTGATCATCACTACACCTGGTATTCTGTTTTTTGGGAGTTTTTGACTGGGTTATTGCTAAAAAAAAATCTGAGAGCAGAGGAGAAATCTGAGAGCAGATGTTTCACGAGTGCACAGAAGCAGGCTGAGTGCGAGGGAAATCGCTGAAGCTGCAGCACAGGAACGCTGTGCAATCAACACTTAGCACACAGTTTGCACAGAATCAGAGCAAATCGAACCGAGCAGGGGCTTTTTGAGTGTGAGGGACGGGTTTTGAGGGAAAGCATTACAAAATCTGAACGTAAAGTCAATGAGTCGTGCCCTCAAATTGAAAGGCCGCACTCATGAATAAAGATACCATACATATCCATCTCCTTTTTCACCAGTCCAGCCTTTTAAACAGTGCTGTTCTCTTTTAGAACATGCTCCGCCGGCATGAAGAGAATGGAACAGCGTGGTCTAATTCATCGGAATCTTCTGATGACTCCTCCAGTCCTCAGCTGTCTGTAGGAGGGCTACGCAACTCGACACATGAAAAGGTAATGCACAACAGACACTATATCGTACTTATCTTATTGTAATATTATGATTCTTTTTAGCTCTCTTCTCTGTTCGTATCATTATCTTTGTTAAGGATTGGTTTGTAAGCTAGATCCACAGTACCTTTTAATGTCTCTACATCCCGTCCCTGATGGCTGGTCTACCTAAACTACACCATGTAATTTATCTGTCTATAATACTGTTCTTTTAATTTTAACAAAGAAATTAGATTTCATCAAGCTTTGGCCATTTCATGGTTGTTAGTACAAAAAGTCATGGTTCCCAATCAGGGGTCATCTCTCCAGAGCATTTCCTCTTAGGCTGCATACAAGTTACAACATCCTTTACTGTCATTGGCAGAATGTGACCCAAAACTTACCCATGTTTGTCCTTAACCAGATTAGCCATTGAAATTATGGCGGTTGTTGGCCTGTGAAACAGGGATTGGGATTTAATTAATTTTCACGGAACAGGTAGTACTGGTAAAGTTATTAGTTGTTTTACCAGTACTAGGGGATTTAATAACCACTAATCCTTATGGCTGAACCAGGTTCTAATTTTTAAGGCTAAGGCTGGTAATTTCAATCCCTCGAAAAGTCCAAAACGAACGTCAGTCCATCTCTCATTACTTTCTGACTTCCATACCTTCTCAGCCCCAAGCCCATTGGTTTCTACTGAAGAATTAAATCTTTTAAAATGGATCTCAAATGTGTTGTTTAATTTTTAGAAGGCTCTGAAATTTCCTGAAACAGCTGGCCACTGTAGTTTAGTAGCAAACATTAACCTTTGTTTAATTTTTTATGCCATTTTGCTACAGCCTCTAATATTGTGGGTCTGTTTCTTGGTTAGTGAGAATGAGCATACCCGAGATAAAGATACTTCGTAGGTTGCTGTGCCACTTGCAGATATTACCAAGATATTTTTTCTCAATATGGATAAGATGTTCCCTCAATATATCTGGCAGGGGAAATAGTTGTAGAGACTAAAGGAACAAGGTGATTGTGGAGGCTCAAATAGAAGGGTAAGCTATTGGGTAGCACAACTACTGCATGTATACATATATGAGTGGGTGGATCCAGATGTTATAAACACATGGCTTGACATGGAATATGGGAACTGTGGTTTAATGACATTGAATTAATTTAGGGAGAAGTAATACAGTATTTTGTGGGCTTGAAGAATAGATATTCATTACAACAATCTCAGTTTTTCCATCACATCCAAATACAATACTTTGTTCATGCCTTATTATGTGCAGAAATATTATTCTACCGATTACATTAGAAGATACTGAATACACATTGTATAGAGTGTATATAGTACATGTTAATTATAGGGAACACAATCCCAATTATGTGTTTCCTATTCATAAACTGAGTACACATATCATCCCCATACTATGCTTCTCATCATTTTCAAATTACTTTACAGCCTTGCTCCACATTATACCAGTGACCTCCTCACAGTTTAGATTCCAAATAGATCACTGTGTCCTGCTAATTCTCTCATATTAACTGTTCCTCAGTCCAGGACTAAAGCCTCCAAGTAAATGGTAAATGGACTGTACTTGTATAGCGCCTTTCTAGTCTTTCTGACTAGTCAAAGCGCTTTTACACTACATCACATTCACCCCATTCACACACTGATGGCAGGAGCTAACTGCCCAGCAGTACAAATTAAACTAACCAGTCACACTCACTCACACACCGAAGGCGCAGCTTCGGGAGCAGTTCAGGGTTCAGTATCTTGCTCAAGGATACTTCGACACATGGCCGGGGGAAGCCGGGATGACCCGCCAACCTTCCGATTGGTGGACGACCGCTCTGCCACCAAGCCACAGCCGCCCCTGATGCTGCATTTAGTTTATACCTAGAATTATGAGTTACACTATATTATTGTTATTATTATACATGTTCATTATCGTTTCTAAGAATTTATTATTTGCTTTATGAGGAATACTATATTATTCATGGCCTATGCCGCTACAGCCCAGTTCACCTGCAGAGCAAACGTCCCACACTAAACTTTAACTATAACAGCTACATGTCAAATCTCACATTTTTGTACCTGTACTGATATTTGACCTATACTAATGTATACATGCCAGTATCAAACTAACAATCTCTTTAACTGACTATGACTGATTAAAATGTTTTCATTGTAGAACCTTGTGGTGTTTGGCTAAAATGAGCCTAAAAGTAATTTACTATGTTGTTAGAGTGTTGGGTTAGATTCTTCCTATGACTCAGTGTATATCTCTCTCTCGTTTTATAGGTGGTAGTGGTGACACCAGAGATCCAGCCAGCTGTAACTGGAAGTTCCTACCCACGGCCTGACATCTCATTTTGCTCTAGAGACTCCGCCTCCACAACTGAAAACTCCACCCACAAAGTCAGAACTGTCAGTGAGGTTCCCAACATATCCAAACACCAAGCAGAGAGCAACAGGTACCGTTTGATTTAGTTTTTTGTGCTTTTTAGGGGGGTAGAATTCATTTTAATTGTACTCTAAACCTTCATAGTTAAAAACAATCTCTAAATCATATTTCTTGACTTCTTACTTGTTACATTTACCCATAAGCACAGGGATGAGTTTGAATACTTGGTATATAGTGTGCTCAATCAATAATTAGATTAAGTGATTAACTAACTGAGCATACAAATTGATTTACAGGGAAGAGGAGAAGGAGACATTCACTATGATGAAACAACCTGACAGTGAGGAAGAGGATGCAGGGAAACAGTCTCAAGCAAAAGTGGATGGGGTGGTGACCAACAGCCACACCTCAAGCAGATACTCGCGCTCTCTGAGCCACATTAGTGAAGGCACTGCTGATGATATTGTATTGACGGACAGGTCAGTCGGCGAATTAGGGGAGGTGATGTCTTTGGCCTCTGGGCTCTCCATCAATGACATTGAAATGGATGTGGCCAGCAGAACCCCTGAGCCGCCCAGCTTTACTGCCACAGAAATTAACCTGTCCCCAAGGAGGATCGGTGTCATCGAAGAAAACACAACAGCTGGCGATGTCACAGATCGACAGCAACATAGGAAGCAACAGAATACATCCAGCTCTGTCCTCACATCCACCTCTCGCAGGACTGAAGGAGTGGACCCTAACACCCTGTCACATATGAACACACACCCACACCTAGAGTGCAACACACTCCCAGAGAGCGGGGATGGGACGTATGTAGCCCAGCGAGTGTTGGTGGAGGAGGAGATGCCAGGTGCGGGAGCAGATTGTCTGTCCAGAGAGGGTGATGGTCCGGTGGACAGTGGGTTGGAGGACGCCCTGGGAGCTGTAGTTTCCTCTCTGGATGATTACAGAGGACAGTTCCCTGAGTTACAACTACTGGAACAAGAGCTGAAGCTGCTGCAGGTTACACTGAAGGTGAGGATGGAGCATGTGTGAGAACCAACAAAAGTTTCTTCCAGAGGTGGGTAGAGTAGCCAAAAACTGTACTCAAGTAAAAAGTACTGTTACTTTCTTCAAACAAGTACTCAAGTAGAAGTAAACGTTGTCATCAAACAACCTGACTAGCAAGTAACTTAATAAATTATTAAAAAATATATATATACGTGT
This sequence comes from Coreoperca whiteheadi, assembly GCA_011952105.1. Taxonomy (NCBI): domain Eukaryota; kingdom Metazoa; phylum Chordata; class Actinopteri; order Centrarchiformes; family Sinipercidae; genus Coreoperca; species Coreoperca whiteheadi. Next base: position 30,880,785 of record CM022474.1, read on the forward strand.
TTACATGTATACAGGCACACCACAATTTTTTCCCATTTCATTTATTTTATGAAGATATGACTGACATCATTTCAACCACAGATAATCTTCCTCAGGTAAAGGTAGAGAAGTGATTTATGGTCAGTTTGTGATGAAATGTCTCTTAATAATGTCCTGATTAGATATAAATATGTTATAAAAATGCATTGCAAACGCCCTCTACACGTTGATACCCGGCTATTGTAATTGAATTTTCTCTATTGGCTGATCTCGAGGCTGGTGATGCATGTGAAGGCAGTTTCGTCACCAACCAACCCCCCCTCTTATTTCAAAAGTCACATGTTTCACTGCTCTGATTGGTTGTAGGTCTGGGCCTGCATCCAGTCTGCTGGTCCATCCAGTGCGACACACCAGGCTGACAAAACTCAGATCAAACTTTCAAACTAGGCAGTCTGATCAAAAATGAATCCAGATTATGTTACTGTATTGCCTAATTGCCACCTCAAATGTTTTCAGAATCACATTTCAGTGTACTGTTTGGCTGTAATTTGAGTTACTTTGAGTTGAATTTGTGACTAGGCCGCCATTTTTCTCCTGCTTGAAAACGGACCAAGCACCGCCCTGTCACTCAGCGCTACATAACGTCACGTGTTTGGTCGCTCTGATTGGTTGTTGGTCCATCCAATTGCGCCTCCTCCCAGCACTGCCCACGTTGATACTTTTTCAAGTTAGGCATTTTTTTGAATTTCCAGGGTAGTGGCACTTCAGCCAAAACTTTGGGGTGTGGTTGCTCTTTAAGTGTAATCACAAAATTCCCATGTAAATATTACATTAATATTATACTATTTTAAATACATTGTTGGTAGATTCAGGTGCTTCGTCACGCACAGAGCCAAAATGGCAGGCAGACCTGCAAAACTCCAACAAAAGGGCAGAGCCAAAATGGGGGGCACACTTTTATTTTCCTCAAGATAGTGTGGAGCATGGCTAGTTATGCTATCTGGGTTGTTTGAGATGTGTGTGTAGGCATGTATGTGTAATGTGTGTGGATTAGTCCAGAGGACAAAGAAAGAAAGCACACAGATTAAAATACAAGTTATCTCAAATGCCATGAAAAAGCACAATATCACACAGGAAACCGGCAGCAAACTTTCATTCAACAGCCTTGTTACTGAACTTTGGTCTGATAAAGCACAGTTAGCTTCCAAAGTGGCTAAAAACTAACAGTTAAATGGGCCAACGGCATAGCACCGATACAAAATGGAACGTGCTAAACACAAAGAAACACACCGCAAAATCAGGACAAGGCGGTCTGTTACTTTCCACAATAATGTAAAGCATAAATCACAACAATGAAGCTCAGATGAAATAACGCACAGTTATAAAATCTATCTCTGCCCTCGTGATAGCGATTCAATGCGTCAGTCCGTTTGGATTGTTATACGGCGGAGTTTCTCTCAGGCTCAGATACTGACGTGGCCGGGTCTGCGTATCGATGGTTCCAACAGCAAAACTCTTCGTTTAGGCGGCAGTGGAGGGAAGAAGCTGTCGACTTTAGTGGGGATAAAGTTAGGCTCAGCGGCTTTCCTTTTCTCCGTGAAGAAAAAAACGGTAAATCCGTGTCTTCCTTCTGCAGGCAAAGGTTGTTGTGTGGAGTACAACAATCGGGATCCAAAGAGTGTTTCAGCAAACACAAAACAGTCTGCTGCTCGTCCAGCAAGTTCAGACCTTCCTAGGAAATTACAAGTTCAACATTGTAGCGTCTCATGAAGCGACTGGGGTCAAAATGGAAAGACATCGAGCAGTATTGCACTCAGGGCTTGGATGGAGACAATTATGTCATTGCCGTACATTTCATTGTACGGATTTCATGCGGTGCAGCTGACATCTCGTCTAATAGAAAAACAACGTTTGGATTCAAGTGAAACCTTCATTGACTTCAGCTGGGATTTTGCAACTCGGTGTGAATCAACTGCTGGTCAAGAGTTGGCGCTGTTTCCAGTCAGGCCTGTAGTGAAGGCTTTGCTTTTTACAACCAGGAGAGGCCCAACACGTCTATAAGTAAATACATTTTTAATTACATTCTTTTCTTGTTGTCTCCCATATTATATTATTATATATTATGTGTGGGACCATGTCAAAAAGTAAATAAAAAGAATGCCAACATGTTACAATGTCTTTAAACTTTGATAATTCCATTGTCAGCAGCTTCGGATCAGGTGTTAGCTCAACACCTCCATGTCTTTCCAATCAAATGAAGACAATAAGATTACGGAAGTTGCCAAATCAGTTTCACTATGCTGGTTTCTGCTGCTTTGGCTGTGCCAAACTCTAGCCAACTCATGCCCCGCCTGTCCCCTGGGAGGAGCACGAAAGGCCGCAGCAATTCATGGAGTCCATCTGCTTCCTGGAACTCAAAGCCATGAGATGAATTTTGTGGTGATTAGAGCCTTTAAGAACCTCCCTGCATCACACACAAACGCCAACTGGTCAGTTCAAGGAATATAACCCAGTCTGGTTCTATGTGAAAAAACAACGGCAGAGAAAAACAGACTTCCTTTCTGTTTAAGAGTTACAGGTGGACTTGGGGAAGCGATTGGCGTCCTCAAACCTCTCCTTTCCATGCTGAAACGGTAACAGAAAGTTGAAACTGAAATCCATTGTCACTGGAAGAAAATCAACATTGTAATTGAAAAACACATCCGAATGCAAAAAATATCAAAATAAAATATCAGTGAAACGTTTTTCAGCCAATACCTGTTGCCAATTCAACTTTTTCCAACACAAATGTTTCAATGCCAATGTTTATTTTTTCAGTTCTATTTATTTTTTTTAATTCACTCTCCTGGCTCCATATAATGGTGGCCATGGTTATTCACCTACAGGATGACGTTAAAACATGTAACCATCAATTGCACAGTGTGGCTGAGGAGGTTGGTGCCATAAAACAACAAACCCTCCAAAAACCCCACACCCCTCATTACAAACAACAGCAGTGCAAAATACCACATCTCCACCAGTTTCCCCACTTGAAATCAGAGGCTCTCACATTTTGAGCCCCCTCTTCTAACGCACCGACAACCTTTCAGAAGTTGATGGAGATGACCTTGGGTGACCTGAAGGGCAGTATCTGCTTCAACTACCTCAATGACATGATAATCTACTTTCCATCTTAGGAGCAGGACGTCCATGACCTCTAGCTGTTTTCCAAAAGCTAAGAGAGGCCACACTGACTGTCAACATGAAAATGTTTAACATCTTTCAAGCCTCCCTCAAATTCTTGGGTCACATCGTCTCTGCAGCAGCAATACAGGTTTATCCAGAGAAGATACAGGATGTAATGGAGTACCCAGTGCAAAATAACCTTAAAGCGGTCCAGAGGGTTCATTGTATGTCAGGCTGGTACCAGTTCATCCCAAACTTCTCTCAAGTGAAAGGTAGTCAAATTGCAGTGGACCTCAGTGTGCCAGGTTGCCTTTGAAATCCTGAAGAGGTGTCTCGTTTCCCAGATGGGACATCCGAACTTCGACCTCTCTTTTGTCGTCACAGGGATATACATCTGCCAGAATTCTGGTTAACTCATCCTTTGACAAGTCCACTGGTGTCACCCCTGCAGAGCTGAACCGTGGCCGGCCCTCCGAGGACCTGCAGATACACTGCTCCAAGGGAGAGATGCCACCCCAGATTAATCTGGCTAAAAAACAATGACAAAACCTGAGGATCTCACAGACCTTGTACAGAGCAACCATATCAAAAGCAGAGAAAGGCAAAAACAGAATCATGACCAAACCCAAAGGTAGGGAGGGTGTGGCGATTGGCTTGCCGAGCTGGGTGCTGCCATGGGAAAACTTACCAATAATCCCGTCCCACAATGGCAGGACCACACTGTCACCAACACAATAGCGCCTTTGGAGGAGGAAGCAGCTTCATTCTCACTGTAAGCTGCCGCCATAACTTCTTTACTTCCGCTTCCGTATTTACCAGCGACGTCGTAGATGAGACCAATGCATACTCAACTCTGTCTCTCACACAAGATGGAGGCGGTCATGCAGCTACTATGATCATAGAGCCCCTTCCAGATGAAATGAGCTCTTCAAAAAAACTGTTTTAACCCCTCAGAGGGTCTAAACATTGTCGATCGCAAGGATTGAGCTATGTCTAGCCCCCTCGTCTCTTCCACTCACCCACGCTCAACTACCCCCACATTGCCCTCCAGGGACACTATGGAGGCAGCATCCTCACCCTTGCTTGGAGGGGCCCCCTGTGTTTCTGTACTCTGCATCTCAAAGATTTTCATTTAAATAAATGTCTGTTAAAGGTACAGTCTAGTGATTAGTGTATAATCACCTGAAAATAAGAATCGTGTTTTCATTACATCATTCATAAGACCCCTTTCATGGTCTCAAGTAGAGAAATGTCAAAGATATGTTTGAGTTTATTTAGAAATGGTGTCTCCATTACATGGGTTGTCCACCAGAGAGAAATAAGTAGATTTTTACACTCACTACATTCTTGGTCACAAATCTTTAAAAAACAAAGTTAGGATATCTTTATCAAACAATGTGTTTATGTAAACATATATTGTTATCAGATTTAGTATCGTTAGCTGTATCGGCCTCAAAACTCTATAATAATTACATTCTACGCTGCACATTAATCACTCTAAAGTCGCACTTATTTTTTAAGTTATACTTGTGTGCTGCCTTACATACACACATGCCTTCACATATACATGTCTATATCAACAAATATACAGATTATTCATATATCGAGATGTACATCTATATTTTATTTTTATCTAACCTGTCAGTGCCAACATGCAGCTGGTGTGTGCTGCATTAAGGTGGAACCAGGTTTGTGTAGTCTGACTCTGACTGTGTGTTTTCCTTTTGTATGTGTCTAAGTCTGTGCATGCTCAGTATGTGTGTACACAGCTGTGCATATTAGATTAGATTGCAATTCAACTTTATTGTCATTGCACAGAGTACAAGTACTGAGACAATGAAATACAGTTTTGCATCCAACCAGAAGTGTAAAAAGCAGTTAAGTGCAGAGTAATGTATATATGTATAGAGGTAATCTATGAATAACAGTGAGGGGTAGACATGAATACACTAATATATATTCAGTATGAGAATGTGCAGCATTTACAGTAGGCAGTGCAGGTAAAAGTATAAAAGCAATGCTAATAGTGAACAATATATACAGAATAAGCGGCTGAAGGAATGATATGAATACAGTCTATACACTATAGGTCAGATATTTGCAGTATAGACAATAGTATACATATGTATACACTATGTCATATAATATGGACCGTAGTATAAAACCATGTTGCAGAGTGACAGCTGAAGGGAGGAAGCTGTTTCTGAGCCTACTGGTCCTGAAACTGAGAGGAGGGCAAACAGTCTGTGGCAAAAGATTTTCAGATGTATCTTTACTCTTGTGTGTATCTAAAAACATACCTGACTGTTGGCCTATAGTCTGACTATGGATTTGTGTGTGTCTCTGTGTGTAGGGCGGTAGGCATAGCCGTTCACCCAGTGTGGTCAGCCTCACAGTAGAAACCGCTCTGGGCAGCTTCGATTTCCTCAACACGTCTGACTGGGAGGAGGAAGAGGAGGAGAAGGGTGACAAGAGGAGTAGAAATGGCAGGTCAGTGCTGACAAGTGAACTGAAAACATTGAAACCCAACCAAAACCTTTGCACACTTCACATTGTTCCTAAGATGTGCGATTTATCGAAAACACATGGAGGTGACATATCTAGTCACACATCAGTCAGTAAAAGAAATTAAATGACCTTAACAAAATAGTGAGAGTATAGGAATAACTAAAAGACACGTTCCTACATCAAATAAATAACCTCTCTGTTATTGCACATTTTTATATGCTCACAGAAAGCAGACATACTGTAACATCTATTTCTTGTTTTAGAATCTCATTGTAAACAATCTGTATTATTGTAGTATCTTACTGCCATCTAGTGCAGCTGGGTTGTACTATCACTGTAGTGCAGACCAACAGTTTTGTTGATTAAACTTCTTTTGCAGCTGTGAGAGCATGTGAGCAGGCTGGAACAACCTCGTGCTTTCATATCTTCCTTGAAATAACATTGAAAGACAACTTCATAAGATCAATTTTCTTGGCTCAATGTCACAAACTGTTTGCCGTCCCTTGTTGTTTTATAGTATCATATCAAAGCTAGTATCAGCAGGTTTTAGTGGTAACCAGGGATGTATTTATCCCAGTGTTTTTCTTCCTATATAGATTCTGATACCAAAAGCTAAAAACGTGGCCAAAAGCAAATACAGATCTGATCCCAGTGCTCTGTTTCTTAATACCTTCCTGTATGAAATTGATTGGGATCATTTAGTGTAATAACATGAGGTTAGAGCTACACATCATTTCTTTCTTTCTATTTGGAGACATATATACTTCAACATCCTTTTTAGGTTTTTGCGGATATTTATTATATTGTTTGTTATGAAGTTGTTTAATTATAATTTTATATTGATACCAACTAAAAATTCTGGATTACTGATATCTGAACATTTTCATAAGGTTACTGATACAGTTTCTATAGATTCAGTATTAACAATGAAAACTAAACAAGACTAAGAGTCTACAGCCATGCTAGCCACACTATTAGGCTGTGCTTAGCATTCTAAAACTTGCTAACTGGCACTAAAAACGAACTACAGCTGAGCCTAATGGAAATGTCACATAACACAACGTATGGGACAAATAAAAATGTTGACGTGATTATAGCGCTAGAGAAAACTTTAAGGGATCACCAAAGTGATTACAATACATCCTGAGGGGAACATGAATGTCTGTACAAAATTTTATCTCAGTCCATCCAATAGTATTGTAGCCTACACCAAAGTGGTGGGCACACTGACAGACTGACATTGCCATCCCTAAGAGCCATGCTTCTAGCATGGCTAAAAACGACCCACTGTAATACATACAGTACAGACATTCCTTCTTTGTGTGTTCAATAACATTTGCTTTTTTGTAATGTATTAAATAATTTGTACCACCAATGTAACACTAATACACACTTATTGATTGTGTTTGTTTTATACTGTCTGTTATTCTGTGTGTCTAGATTTCCCATGCTGAGAGCCTAATTTCCCATTAATAGACACAAAAGAGCTAACAAACTGAACTGACTTGAATGAGCCATCAGAAGCTCAATCCAGTTGACCCCTGACACTAACAATGTTAATGGAAGCCTCCCATAACACTGACGGTGTCACTGAATTATCCTCTTGTATGTGTGCAGGTCTCTGCAGGACAGAGGCTGGGACAGTCCCTCCTCTCCCACCTCTCCCCTCACCACAGGCTACACCACTCTAGACTGCTCCCTGGTGGCCCACCTGAAGAACTGTAGCACACAGCTGTTGGTAGGAGACTCACAACACTGCCGTCAAGTCATTTCCCACACTCAAATAGAGGTCTTTAGCTGCCATGCTTAGGTGACATAGGTACCTTGAATTCAGTCCGTCAAGGTTCCAGTTGAGGATATATGCTTGCTTTGCTAATCTATTTTGAACATTTACAAATTAATAGAGGACAAGAGTAATTGTATGTATCATCTACACAATTTAACAATTTGAAGCAGTTCTTAAAGGGAAAGTTCACCCCAAAATCAATAATACATATTTTTACTGTTACCTGTATTGATATTGAGGAAGAATATTTATTTTTGATTTTGGGGTGAACTGTCCCTTCAAGTTTTGCTCTGACGAAACAGGTTGAGCTGTAACAGTTGAATTAGTACTTATCACAGCTGTGTTTATAATAGTTAAAGTATTAAAGTAGAAGTATTATTTTCAATCGTAGCAGTACATTGTATTTCTGATTATCTGGCATGATCATTTGTAGCATTGATAATGGTTGGCATTACTTTTGGGGGGGAAAAAAGAGAGTTAAAATGTCTTTAGAAGTGTATTACTTGGAGCTTAATCAATTTGTTTGAAACCTGTAGATCTACTGCAGTAACTGAAAAGTACTGTCGGTTGAAATACAACATGAAGCAGTAGCAGCTGTAGCAGTTTAATCATTTATATTTGTGATGATAGTTGTAACACTAAATGTTATAGTCGTAAAGGTAGATTTATAAGATTGGCCAGTTTTTTGGTAAACATACCGTATAATCAATTCAACATCATATCCATGTTGTTAGAGGTTGACCACAGAGGACCAAATTAGTGTTTTAGTTAGAAAGTTTTAACTGTTGTGTCAAAGGTGCTGTACACGAATCTACCTGTTTTGTATAAAATGATGTAAGGCATTATTATGTCTGTAGCGTCTGGGTATGTTTGGTCCTCTGCGGTGTGGAGAGATGTACGCCTTAGACAGACTGCTGAGAGAGGCTCAAGTCCTCAAAATCATCCGACGCATCATCAAGGACAACCCAAGACACCTCAGACAGCCTGCTGAAGGTAAGCTCTAGTACCTATACATCTTTCTGGGCCTCTACTGTTTGTTTGTCTGAACATTACATGCAGCCATCGATTCCATATTCAGAAGAGCAAGTAGATCATCAATAACAATGGTGTCACATATGGACAACTTCCACTGACAGCAAGTGACAAATTCAGATCAGGGGGTGCAACAAGGCACAGTGAATAACTACCTAAATTACACAGAGCATGTTTCTTTCTATTTAATAAGGCGAACCTGGTAGAAGCTCAGCTAACTTGCATTTAAGGGACTCATGATAGTTTATCATTCAATTAAGTACACTATTATCCATAGTAAATAACCATCTTCATCACAGTTGATAATAAAGTACTGTAGTCTAACACATTAAACTACAAGGCCTTGCACACAGCTTCTAGAAGAGGTAAAATAAACCTAGAATGCACTCAGAACATAGTTCCATCAAGCCTGCATAATCTTCTAAAGTTGCTATTTAATAATACCATTGTTAGCTCACTCGGTAGAGTGCCTACCCCATGTGCGAGTCCTCACCGCAGCGGGCCCGGGTTCGACTCCGACCTGCGGTCCTTTACTGCATGTCATCTTTCTCTCCGTCTCCCATTTCACATCTTCCGCTGTCTCTATCAAATTAAGGCAAAAATGTAATTTAATAATACATTTGTTACTGTGCATCTTCAAATGCCACCAATTTTACAAGGATCCCTCAGAGTTGAGTTGTCAGTGTCATCTAAATTTTGTCACACTTGTGCAATGTGTTCAAGAATCATGGCACATTTTTCGTTTGAACAACCAAGTGAATACACTATGAATGAATGTTTCTGAAAATGTGCACCAAATGTGTGACACATCTCCCCACCCACCCCACTACAGGTGAGTCCTGAACCCCCCCTTAGATTTGCTGCTATATGCCTAGACTGCTGGGAGACGTCCCATGATGCACCTCTCTCCTGTATTATTCTAGTAATATTAATATTTCCACTACCATTACATTATTATTTTAAATACATACACACTCACACTCACACACAACCGGCAGCGGAAGATGGCCGCCCACCTTGAGTCTGGTTCTGCTCGGGGTTTCTGCCTCTCAACGGAAGTTTTTCCTTGCCACTGTTGCCAAGTGCTTGCTCATAGTGGGAATTGTTGGGTCTCTGTAAATGATATATAGAGAATGGTCTAGAACTGCTCTTTAGGCAAAGTGCAATGAGATATTTTCTGTCAGGAATTGGGGCTATATAAATTAATGAAATCGAACTGAATTCTGTTGCTGTCAAGTCTCAGTCTGCAAAAGGTGGCTAATGGTTCTTTGTGCATGGAACTGTGTAGAAAAAGGTTCTAATGGGTTTAGCAAAAGCTAAAGAAACTAGCTTTTTATAAGCGTTCAACTGCATCGTTAGATCAGCAAAAGCTAGTAAGTACACCTTTGAGTTGAGATTATTTTCTCACATGAGGTCAAGAATGAACTTGCAGCTCTTTTTTTTTCCCCCTTCTTCTCTTGTTTCTCTTGCCTATCTTCTCTCCGTCACAGTGATACCACAGATGGACCTGTGCTTGGGTGCTGTGTCACTATGGCAACAGTGCGTGGGGCAGGGCAGTGTGTACAGTGTCTCTGCTGAGAGCTTCCTGGTTACGCTGTCTACGGTCTACTCCAGCATACTGCCTGAGAGGGCCAGTAACATGGCCGACACAGGTACAACAACATCTGTGTGTGTACAGTACATGTAAGTGCGTGTGTCATGTTAACACCTATGTGTGTTTGCCCAGTGTTCTTGTGTCTGGTTGAGCGAGTGCTGGATCAGAGGTTACAACGGCGAGGCAGCAACAGAGACAGAGTGACGGTGACACTGTTCCAGCTGTGGAGTTACTTGGAGGCCAACAGCATCAGTGACATGGAAACACACATCACTGAGCTGGCAGAAGAAGGTATCACGCACACACACACACACAAAGCTAAATGAATGCAGAAAAAAAACTTATGAACATTGACGATAATCAGTGATAACCTCCCTCCAACAGTGTGGTTGGTACAGAGCCTGGCGTCATGTGACCAGGATGTGATAGTGCACGCTCTGCGGCATCCTGCAGAGTGCAGCCTGAGGAGAGAAGGACTCCACGCTGTAGCCAAATTACTGAAAGACCCACGAGGCAAAGTGTCCGCCTCTGCCAGCTCTGTACTGAGGAGCCTGGCTGCCCAACCCAGACAGAGAGAGCAGGTGAGAGGACGCTGCACATGTACTGTATGCATGTGTGCACAGTATGTTTCAAAGACTCATACTTTCACCAAAACGTGCTAAGAATATATCATATTTTAAAAATATAAAAGTTTATTCTGTTACAAAATTTTCTTCTTTTTGACATTCTCTGATTCAAAATCTGTTCTGAGATACTTAGTGTTACTCCCCTCGAGTTGAATTAAAGGCTCAGGTCGTTCTTAGTTTTAACAGACATTTATTTGGACAGAATTCTTCAACATGTCTTGTACATGCTAGTTTTATAGCCCTTTTATGCCCCAACAATGCCGTCAGAACTGAGAAAGGAAATACATACACTTAAATTAACCCTCTAAAAGCAGTGTTTTACACATAATAATAAACGAAAATCCATACAAAATGAATGAATAAAGTGCACATTCAACAAGTAAGAAAATACACTTAATTGGCTACTTACACATTAACACACGCGGCAGAGCAATTAACACAGTAAAACACATACCTCATTGGCCTCTCTGACTCAAGAGGAATAAACTTGGGAGGTTTACAGGTTCTTCTTAGACACAGACAATGTGACTTCTTGGCACTTCTTACAGGCGTAACTCTTAAAGACACGTTACTAGCGTAGCGCCTCATGTGGCTCTTCTACTTGCTGTGCCCCGGAAACCATCCTGATAGTAACAATTAAATGATTGCCAAGCTGAACAAAAAATAGGTTCCCTCCCCTTTCTATTTTTTTAGCTGAAAAATATGAAACGAATAGACATGTATTAACAAACAATATATTTATATAACTTTTTTATTCTAATGATTCTTCAGCACATTTGAACAATTTATTGACCTTTTAAATGTGCAAAAGTGCATATTATGAATTGAAATGTATGAGTGCCTTGACGGCAGCTACACTTAGTCTTTCCAATTTTACTGTTTAAATGTAAAATTCTGTGTTTATCTATATAATTCTCATAACTCTGATTTTAATGATGATGGTTTAATCTGTTCCTTTTTATAAAGATGAATCTCTCTTCAGTAACATATTGGTGATATTTGAATATTTTACTGTGACAACACTATTTTCTGACAGAATGGCCAACCTGTATCCAGAATATCTAGCGTGTGTGACATTTTACAGTGTAATGATGACACTTTTTCTACATTTCAGCATACATTTATATTTAGTCATATTTTGGCATGTCTGTATTATCGGCCTGCACGTACAGCAGTACTGATATTTCGTAATAGGATCAAATAGGCTGATAATATTGAATGGTCTATAATCATAAGGCTTTAATCAGGCACACAAATTTCAAGAACAGCAATGTTAAAAGTAGAGCAGGGCTTCATCTTGAGATTAGTCGGTACATAATAACAAATACTGCACAGTAAACACTGTGTGCATTCTCTGTCCTCAGGCTTTGGTCAGCTGTTTGGAGCTGCTGGAAGATGAGAACGTGGACAGCAGAGTCTGTGGATGCAAGGCCTTAGCTTGTCTCAAGGTACAAATACATACATAGTTTGTGCTCCTCTCCAAAGCAGTTCCACCCAGTCAAAATACTATTTTAGGGCAACATTGATCTGCTATATGAAACGAAAGTGGTAAAATGTACCGTATAATACAGCATGCCCTTATCATACTGACCACTTATTTCATCTGTTGTCATTCCAGGCCAAAGAAAGTATTGACCAGTTAGTGTATCTTTGTCGGACAGACAAGGAGGAAGTCCGAGATGCTGCCAAACAAGCGCTACTAGTGCTCGGTAATAATGCATACAATATAATAAACACGATGACTGCAGACATTGTGAATAGTAGTGTGGATAGTATAGTTTTAAAAGTTCAGCAGTGTACTTTGGGGCTTTGCCATGTAATGCCTTTTAGGTAATAGAAATAATTTTAAAATAAGCTCTAAAACTAACTGGGAGCCAGTGTAATGAAGCCAAATTGTAAGTAATAAAGGCTGTTTTTTGAGTAAAAAAGACTGAGATAAGTAGTCTAACCAGGAATGCACAGATGATTTGTAAAGTTGTCTGACCTGCATCTCAACATTAATGCCAGTGAGTATAATGTTCGCATAACTGGTGGTAATAATGACCAAAACTACTACAGCAATGTCTCATTCCAGAAATGATGACCCAGGTACTCAAGATAATCCACAGATTTGTTGTGAGCAGTTTCATGTAGGAACTATCGGTAGAAAGAAAATAGTTCCCACATGAAACAACAAGGTCTGTGGATTATCTTGAGTAACCGGGTCATCATTTCTGGAAAGAGATATTTCTGTTGAATTTTTCAAGTGTATTTGTTTGGTGCTTTGAGCACCACAAGCTGAGTGCCATATAGTCCCATTATATAAAAAAATAAATAAATAAATGCAGACATCTCTATGGCTGATAATGTCAAAACTCGGCAACTCACACCAAAACAATGTAGATGGATAAATAACACTACAGGTAAGAGGAGGAATATGTATTTTTGATTTTGGGGTGAACTCTCCCTTTAAATGACAGTAGTTAGGTTGATTCAAACTTGGATATGTATTAATGTACCCTCACATTATACAGTTGCTGCTTCTTATACTGTACACCCACACGACCGAGATAACTGAAAACACATTTCAAGACTGAGACCAGACTCGAGTATTACAGCCCTGGCTTACAACACAACCATTTTCTGCCATTTGACTTTGTCAAACCCAAATGTCTACGGTGAGGATTATTGCATTTATTCATTTGTACAGTTTTTCATTCACTTTTTCAATGTTTTTGCTGTTCCATTCTTTGCGTGGAGCAGGCGAGGAGGGGAAGATGGCCCACAGACACGTGGAGATGTCTCAGGACAGCATACCGAGACTCTTCGCTCCAGGAAGCATGGCCAGCACAGCTTTCTAACAATCCACACACAGAGACGCGCGCACACACACACACACACACGCACACTTGGTGGGAACAAAACCACCCAGCAGCACAATATGAATGTTGTGCTTTGACACAATGAGAATATACAGCATGCTGTTCTTCTACCCCATTATTACCACTAAACCATTCAAAGACAAATATAATATATGATATTCAGTATATACACTGTCAGAGAGGTTGCAATAATACTCGCATCAAGGAAAGCAACTCCACTTAACACTGGGCAAACATTTAAAGTCAGTAAGCTACAAACACACCAGTTTATGTTTATCAACCTGTGCTAACTACTTCGATAAAATCAGTATCAGACTGTAAAGATGCCGGGACGAATGTACAATGTGAGCAGTCTTGAACGGAAGGATGGATAACGGGAGGAGTAGAAGGATGAAATGGATGTACAGAAGGAAGAAGATGTGGAGGAGTTAACAGGACCAGGAGGAACATGTCTGGAGTTGCCCTGAGTCAAGTGAAATTGCTGGACAAACTCCTCCTTGCCATCGCAGTCATGGCCTTCCATTGCTCAGATTCAAATACATTATTCTGAAGCAAGTTAGCAAAGGTCTAGAAAGCTATTTAAAGTCACTTTGTTAGATAATTTCCATTTTTAGAGCCTACTAAGTGCCCAAAATGTACAAAATGTTGAGTTTCTTGTATTTGTGATAAGTTCTGTTACTCTCTGTGGGTTTGACTGGTTACATGGTGAACCAGTAGGCATACATAGAGTAAACATCCCATTTCACAGTAAAGTGCTACCCCTACCCTTGCATAAAGTTACTTTTCTGAATGGATACTGCTGTCTCTAGTTTAGAGTAAAAGGCTTTTTGAACAATCCTGCTCCAGATGGACAGCTTGTTCAGTGAAGTGACATGCCTGCAAACTGAACATTAATGACAGTAAATTACTTTTCTCATACGGTTTTGCCTTTACTATAGACATTGGGTCTATTTATGCTTGTTGATTTAAATTTTTGCCAGATAGCTGTGGTTACCTGTCTGAAGTACTTGCACCAAGGCTGTAGTCAAGACCACTTAAGATAAGTCCAAGTCTGAGTGGTTCTGAGTCCAGGCAGTGTCGAAATGAAACCCAATCAAGACCGAGACCAAAGAAATAAAACTGTGCCCATTCAATATTCTTCATACTGTTGTTTGTAAATCAGCCTGTTTAAATGTTGCTTCATTTGCTTACTGTGATTTCTGATTACGACTCTTAGAAAGAATCAAATAATATTAGAAACAAAATATTCTTGCACAATGTTAAAAGCTAACTATGAAAGTATTGTGTCTCTCCACATATACAGTGAGGAAAATAAGTATTTGAACACCCTGCTATTTTGCAAGTTCTCCCACTTGGAAATCATGGAGGGGTCTCAAATTGTCATCACAATATATGATTTTTTTAACTATTTATTTGTATGATACAGCTGCAAATACGTATTTGAACACCTGAGAAAATCAATGTTAATATTTGGTACAGTAGCCTTTGTTTGTAATTACAGAGATCAAACATTTCTTGTAGTTTTTCACCAGGTTTGCACACACTGCAGAAGGGATTTTGGCCCACTCCTCCATACAGATCTTCTCTAGATCATTCAGGTTTCTGGCCTGTCACTGAGAAACAGGGAGTTTGAGCTCCCTCCAAAGATTCTCTATTGGGTATAGGTCTGGAGACTGGCTAGGCCACGCCAGAACCTTGATATGCTTCTTACAGAGCCACTCCTTGGTTATCCTGGCTGTGTGCTTCAGGTCATTGTCATGTTGGAAGACCCAGCCTCGACCTATCTTCAATCCTCTAACTGAGAGAAGTAGGTTGTTCCCCAAAATCTCGCATTACAGTCGCCCTGTCCTTTGTGCAGGAAAACACCCCCAAAGCATGATGCTACCACCCCCATGCTTCACAGTAGGGATGGTGTTCTTGGGATGGTACTCATTCTTCTTCCTCCAAACACGTTTAGTGGAATTATGACCAAAAAGTTCTATTTTGGTCTCATCTGACCACATGACTTTCTCCCATGACTCCTCTGGATCATCCAAATGGTCATTGGCAAACTTAAGACAGGCCTGGACATGTGCTGGTTTAAGCAGGGGAACCTTCCGTGCCATGCATGATTTTAATCTAATTTAGGATAATAAATGGAGTGGAGGTGGACATTTTAAAGGCAGACTAACAGGTCTTTGAGGGTCAGAATTCTAGCTGATAGCCAGGTGTTCAAATACTTATTGGCAGCTGTATCATACAAATAAATAGTTAAAAAATCATATATTGTGATTTCTGGATTTTTTTTTTTTAAATTATGTCTCTCACAGTGGACATGCACCTACGATGACAATTTCAGACCCCTCCATGATTTCCAAGTGGGAGAACTTGCAAAATAGCAGGGTGTTCAAATACTTATTTTCCTCACTGTATATGCATAAATCTACATGTTAAAAATGAGGATGCTTGGTTGTTGCACGGCAAAGACACACTATGGAAAATAAGTGACTCACTAAATAAGCACTTGTCAATGACGATGCAGAACGGTTAAGGTGACATTAAAGAATTTGGTGTCTCTATGGAGAACTGACAGCAGAACTAAAGTGTAATATAAAGCAATAACACCCACACGACCGAGATAACTGAAAACACATTTCAAGACTGAGACCAGACTCGAGTATTACAGCCCTGACTTGCAAAACTGCAATGTACTTCAGAATGGATAAGCTAAAACTGTAGAGGAGATCACCATGCCCACACTTGATTGGTGCATAGAAACTGTGATTGACTCATAAATAGGAAAAAGCATTGGTGTGTTCTCACATTATTGGTATTATGAGCTTGTCATTGCAGGAACAACTGGCAGATTATTGAGATTGTGAACTCATTAAGAGCCAAAGTAACAGAAACATCCCTCTACATCAAGTATTGGTTTAAAGTTTAGGTTTGGATTTTTTCAAGTCTGTCTGATTTGAGTTATTTGCTGTAGATATTGTTCCGTTATGGCTGTGAGCTCCGTAGCATGACCGCTTTGGAGCACGACTTCTAACAAACGAGTTGTACAACGTATTGTCTGACTACATCTAAAGGCAAAAGTATTACTACCTATTCTGAGTGGTCTCACTCGAAGGTGGAGTAAAAAGCCGCCTCCTGGCTGCATCCCAATGCTTCCCTAATGTCTCTCCAAGAACTCTGTTGTGTGTATGTCTGTAGTCTTGACAAAATGAATCATACAAACAGGGATAACGTTGCACAATTTTAGACCGTCTCTCCACGAAGGAATTGTGTTGCACCTGTTTGTTAACACAAGAAGTGACAGAAGTAGTTGTGTGAAGAATGAAAAAGGAGAGCTTGACAGAAATGCTCAAACCCAGCCTACTTTCACACGTCTAAACACCTGCCCATTAACTGCATGAGGTGGGTGTGATTGTCAGATTGTCGGACGCAAAGGGGGTTTGAGATGCCTTAAGACCAACAACCACTTTGTCTGAAGCTTACTGAGGCCTTAAGTGATGGGATACAAAACATGCAGACGTTGCTTTGCGTAAAAATGCATTCCTATGTCAATATGAGGCTTCAGCAGCCTGCCCTCTGGTAGCACTGTTCCTGCATTGAAAAAGAAATATAAGAAATGCAAAACAAATATGGAATACATCTACAGATTTTTATTTTTGAGTGTGAACCAGTACTTGTTTTTACTGAGCTCAACTTAATGCGTGTTGCATCTCAGAGCGATCATCAGAATCTTGATTTAGAGGTTTACTTCGGAGTGTCCTGTAGGTCATAGGGCTGTGCTGGAGGAGAGCCACGCCCTGGGAAGCAAAGAAATGAATGAGATTTTCAGTGGACTGTATTTGTTGATGTGATATGAAAATATGTTGTGTGTTCTTTAACATCCTTCCTGGATCTGCTCAGGAAGCCATATTGTGGGTGATGCAGGGACGATGCCCTGGATACTGTAGATTCAGCAGCTCAGACAGCTGCAGTTATAGCCAGCAGCATGCTTCAACTGGCACACTTACACAGATTACTGGAAAAAAAACCATTTGCTTTCTTTCTCATATCTGCAACGCTGCTACTGCTGTCTTATTAACTGTGAATTGTCTTCCAATTCAAAAGATACAAATGAAAGCGCTGTCATGTAGGCCTTTATGTCACACTGAAGTTCTGTATAAAGGTTTGAGACGGTAGAAAATGTGTTAAGTGTTAAGCAATGATTTAAGAAATTCAGTGCCATTACGCTTTACAATTATGACATATCTTATACTTTATGGAAAAACATATGACTATATGCCACTGGAATTCCATATTCTGTGATTGTATATTGTTTTTTATCTTAGCAGAATCTTAATTTGTAAATGTTTACTTTGTTTAATGAGATGCATCTCGACTATCATTCAACCAATCAGTTTGATGAATTGTTTCACTGAATGACACTACTTCCTGTGGCATTTCAAAATAGCGTAGGTAACGTTGGAGACACTAGCGAGCTAGAATTTGAAAGTATCCAACTCCCTCCCTTCAGGCCTATCTTCAAATCTACTCCCACAAAAATACATTTTCATGCACAACGCCTGCACAGGCAGAGGCCGCGCAGGCAGGTACGTAGACAGGCAGGTAGGCCAGCTAGATGGGCTTATTACAGGCCTGCAACAGCCACACATACCGGATAAAAACAGAAACTAAATTCAGAGCATTTATTGATTGCTCTCTGGATGTAAATAGACTTTCAACAAATATAACAAAAACTATTTCTAAAAATACATTACCTACCCTAGCTTTAACTGTACCACTGACATATCTGCTATAAAAGGGGAGGAATTCTATATGGAGTCACTGAATATTTGCATTACTGTCAAAGACTGCTGTGGAGGACATTGTCTTTTGAGAAGGCAAAGACAGATCACTGAGCAGACATACAGTAGATTGTTCCATCCAGGTCTAGGATCATCTCACTTTAAACTCAGATGAACTTCAAACAGTAAATCAGTAAAGATGTCTGACTTTTAGAAAGTATTTGTCTCTGTTGTGTTTGTACTGGCATCCTTAAACATTTGAATAGGAATAATTATAGTAGAACTGAATTCAATTTCAAACAAAGTAGCCCCAGACATGGAATCATAAATGATTAAAGGGCCACATCAGTGGTTTTGCATGTTTATGCCATTGACTACAACTAACATACTAAAATATTTACAATGCTGCTGACCATTTTCCAAAGCACATTGCAATCCGCAGAGAAAAACACTGAAGACCGTATTTTGTAATTACTGACCTCATAATTACAAGATGTGTACCTTTTTATAAGTATGACTTAGTAACTCAAAATAATGAGTTTTAATTGTAAACGATGACCTCGTAATCACGAGATGATTCCCTCATAATTATGAAATAGGATCTCATTATTTTGAGATATTTTCTCACAATTATGAGATACTAAGTAATACTTAAGGGATACGGTCTCCTTTTTTTCTATTTGCTGAATGTGATTTGTTTCCATTCCGAAACATAGCTTATTGTTTTAGATTTATGAATTTTGCTTATTTTTCCCTCCAAGGCAGACGGTATGAGTACGGGATCATCACAGTAAACATCCTGTGTACAACAACAATGTAACATAATTTAAACACTGATGTTTAATGTGGTGGATTGCAAAACTCAAGTTTTAGCTCTTTGTAACTTGATATTGATACTGTAAAAATCAACACTACAAGTTTGGGAAAATGACCAGCATGTAGTCAAGAATGTGTTTTTTGTAAATGGGTTAAAAAAAAGATGTAAAAACACCAGATCCTTCTTTAAACATGGCAATATTGCTAAAGAGTTGACTAAAATCACAAAGTATTGACACATCATACATTGTTTTCCTAATAGTCCAGCAAGTTATCCCCAACAAGTTTGACCAATGTTAGTGAAAATGCCTAAATGTCCAGCCCAGGTGCCTACAGTTGTTCCTGTTTATTGTAATCTTGTTTCATTAGTTTTATACTGTGACTTATCATTGGTATATCAATAGTATGTAGATGTCCCAGTCTTATACCATATACTAATACTATGATGTAAACATGATTTATTTAATGTTGACAGCGCACTGTTTTGGTGGTAGTAAAAAATATATATATTTGAGTTATGAGGAAAACTAAACTTAAGGGGGTCAAAGTCAGAATCCTCATGTTAATGTCAGAAATAATAATCTGAATTTGGGCAAAAACATACATTTACATTTAGTCATTTAGCAGACGCTTTTATCCTAAGCAACTTACATATGTGGAAGACAATTGAAGCAATTATAACAACACAAGGTAACAAAAAGCATAAGTGCACCAGAAACTAGTCTGTTAAAGCCCAGCACAGTATACAAAGCTAAGGATAGGAAGTTTTTATTATTTTTTTTATGAAAAGAGATAGAAAGGAAGAAGAAGTTAGTGATGGTCAGTTAGGTGTTGATGGAAGTGATGCGTTTTCAGGTGCTTTTTAAAAGGTGCCTACATAATCTGCTGATCTTGTGGGAGCAGGCAGATCATTCCACCAATGTGGAACGGATCCAGAGAAGGTGCGCCAGAGTGATTTTATTCCCTTTTGGCATGGTACCACCAGACGTCGTTCGTTTGCAGAGCGCAGGGATCTACATCATACATTCAGAAAATATCAGAAATCTGAGATAAAGAATTTAGACCTTTTTTCTCAAGGAACTCCAAGATTAAATCAGAATTTAATATTCAGGGATTAATCTCAGAACAAAAAATGTTTACACTTAGCCCTAATCCTCTTTTATGTATCATAGATGCATATTTATTGAAAGCAATAATGAAATACTAATGTAAATGTAGTATTGTGTTAAGGCAAGGAATGATCAGACAACTAGTAGTTGTATATTCAATTTGGATGTTTAGTTCTTTAATATGGCATATTATAAGTGACATAATACAAGACTTATGTCACATGGGGGGACTGTACAGTATATATTATGGCTACCACTGTATTCAATGTACTTACCACTATTAGTTTCAATAGGACAGCAGCAATCTGCAGCTATACCTCTGCATCCATAAAGCATCTCAGTGTTTAAGTGCCTCAAGGTTTGACAGCAACACAGATGCAATAAGACATAGATGAGATACTTTAGTTAATAATGAAGAGAGTGGGAAGCAGTGGAAAACCACTGCAGCACAGTATATATATATATATATATATATATATATATTTTATTTTTTTTTGTTTGTTTTTCCACAATCTTGATAAATTGTGCAGCAATAGATGCAAAATGTTTTATACTTTTTTTCTTCTCTAAAATATATTACTGGGCATTATGGTGTCAAATACATGCAAACTATTAAAAATGTGTTTAAATTGATTGTCTTGTGCCATTTAATATTTTGTCAATTCAACCGTGAGCTGCATGCACATAGATACAAATAAAGATTCTGGCTGAGACCTGTCCCTAAAGTTGGGGACATTTTGAGGTAATCAGACAGTTGGTTTAGGTCATGAGAGGGCATCAGCAGACTTCCCCTCAAACAGGGACGCTACATCAGAAAAGGACAGTAGCTAATCATACTGTCCTCATTAAACATGGTTGGCACAGTCACAATATGAAGTTTTTTTTTAAATTATTTTAATTATTTTTGCTGACATCCACCTCATGATCATTTGTCTGAGGACCTTGAGCGCCTTTGGGTGTCATGGGTTCCCAAAAGGCAATGAATAAAGATTTATGTGGACTTTAGTTTCTTCTAGTCATTTTCTGCACTCTCAATGACTGAGATGCAACTTCATGCTATACAGCATATCAAATGCAACAGTATCAACCACAGTTATACTAAGTTGTCATGGCATTGAACAGATGCACTCACGATTTAAAATAAATATTTTTTGTTTGTTTAATTTTGAAATGAACATATCTCTTTTACTTTACTTTGACATCTCGAGGTTATTTTCTTATAGTAAAGCTCATATCTCCGAGGGTCATGAAAGCAGCCTTATTCCTAACATTGTGATGTATGGGCTTCAATTTATTCCAACCATAGACTGTATAGGGGCGCCCCTCCTGGCCAATCAGGGTGTCTGCAGCAGCTTCGACACCACCCCCCAGCGGCCGCACAGGCGCACTGAGCTCCCAACTGCCATTTTGTGGCAGAGGCTACTCTGCTAAAGCGGGAGAGGGATTAAAACAAACTGCGAAGAAACCTGCATTTCTTACCAGCCTGTTAAACTTTGTAGCACAGACTCTCTGCTTTTGGCCGAGTTAAACGGGAAGAGAAACACTAAAGAGAGGTAAAGTATCACTACTTTTCTGATAAGGGGGGAGTTTGCAGGATCTTTAATCGGCCTCTAGGTGTCACGATGGGGCTCTGGGTCCGGGCAGCTCGTCGGAGAGTGTTTGTCTCCCTCTATCGTTATTGAAAAACCCGTCAAAATACGTTTAAATAACCGAAGTTCTTATAAATGTATACACAACCCGTCGTATTTTACACGTATTTGTGAAAATATCGTCGAGGAGAAGTTACGAACACTTCGACGATTTGGTTGGAGAATTTAGGCCGAGGCGTCCATTTTCTCGCTTCTTTGTTTCCCGTCTTTACAGCCTTGACGACATGGAAACTGGCGGGTTTAAGTTGTCGCCCATAGCTAACGTTAGCATTAGTTAAAATACTCCCAAGTGTAAGACAAACATCCCAACATGCACGATGACATTACTGCGAGATTGCAAACAACCGAGTTGCATTTTGTCCAGCCGATGTTACTGTGTTTTAGCGTGTTGACGTTAACGTTAACGCTAAACTGCCGCTATACCTTCATTTGAAGACAAATCAATGTAGCAACTGACGCTAGCTAGCTTAGCTCAGAGTCAAGGCCCTTCCCCACCCAATGCCCTTAGTACGTCAGAAAGTGTCGAAAGCACCGGAGTTCCCCGAAATAATCAAAGCAAACGTTCATTTTACTGTCTCATTTAACCGAATTGGTAACGTTAGTTGGTTCTCGCATCTACTGTTACTGAAATCACAGTCAATTCAGTCAGCTTTTCTGATGGCGAAGTAAACACAAGGAGTCTGTAACGTTAAGGCCAACGCGGAAAAGAGAATGACGAGGCATTCTCAGCAAAACGATCCCCGGTGATCACAGCGGCCACCGACTCACTAAAACCAGATAAACGCTTTGTGTTCTCCCAAAATCAGCCATCTTCCGTTGTCGGGTATTGCATTTGTCCGCTGTTTCTCTACCATCGCGTCGTGGTCGGAATTGGCAGTTGTTGTTGCACCCGTCGCCCGCTTGTCTCTTATTCTAAGCCCACCTAGAGCATCATAGCCACAGATATATATTATAGCAGAGAGCTCCCTCTACGATTCGGCTTGGAGAGCTACAAAAATACCGCCATATAAATGATGTGCAAGGAGGCCAGAGCTGCCCGACTGGGCGCTCAGTATCATTGCCATGTCGTGGGAAATGTGTTATACCAAATCAAGTTAAATGATCTCTGAAGGCCTATACCAGAGCCTCCCCAGCTTCCACTCATTTAGCAACATAAAGTGGGACATGGAAACCTGAAAACAAAAAGGTGTTAGGTATTAAGCTCCTTTTCAGTAATGATGTATACAGTTTACGTTTACCAAGTTATCTGTTGTTACTAGAATGCAGCTCTGATGTTTTAAATACAGTGACTACTAATCAACTCAAGACCGATTCCTGGACTAAGGTGAATGTGTGGCAGTTTAGCATGGACCAAAATCACCAGTGAACTTTTCTGTGGACTTAAAAAATAGCCATCAAGATATCGACCTTCTGAAATGTTATCCAAAGACTGTGAACATTTTAGTATAGATTTAAAAATGGCCTGACCGAACACCAGATTTTAGAGGCCAATATTGATATTGGTATTTGTGGGGTTTAAAACTTTGATGTAGTCATTTTCTAAACATACATAATCAATCTAGGTACAGATTCCTTAGTTTTTGTGTTTTGTTTTTTTGATTTGTGACCAAGATAGGGTCCTTAATAAGCCCACCAAATTCTTTTTCAGATATTTGTAAAATATACTACCTCAATTAAAGTGAGAAAATTTGAGTTAAAATGAAAGTCTAATCTCTCATTTGAATTTTCAATAAGTAATTTATACCAATTTCTGTTTTTATTGTTTAAGTATGACAAACGTCTGGCATGGGTTTACTGGGGACCTAACATACTCTTTAAGCAGTCAAATATGCCCACTTGATCTGTTGGGATATAAATATATATATATATATATATATATATATATATATAAATAATCTTAACAGTAAAAACGTTTCTATTCAAATCTTTAATCTCTTAACTCTCAATAGCTATTTCATTTATTCTCCACACATATCCTAGATGGCATTTGAAATAGGCCTGACCAGGCTTTTTGCTGTGTTGTCAACGCAGAGAAGGCTAAACTTACATGTCGTCTTTGGAACGTAGCCAGAAATATATTTCCGAACAACATCAAAACCATAGTGGACCTTTCAATATGTGCTGTCATTTTGTCTGTATCTCTGTCCTGTGGTGTGCTGTTGTCTTTTGAAATTGGCCAAAATATCTGGTCCAGCCAGCTGGTTGATGTTGATTTCTGAAGACTGACTGACTGAAAAAAAGAAAAACAGTTTGCAGGTTAAATACCAATGTTCTAAGGATAGTAAATAAGTCAATTTCAGGTTTTACTAAACAGTAACCTTAATTGATTTTCAAATGTTAATTTTAAACATTAAGGCTAGTAGTTTGAAAACACTGTAAAACACATTAAAACATGCAGTTCATTGTGAGGAGACATGTATGTAGTCTAATTCAGGGTTCAATGTTTCGTGTTTTTATTTTTTTTCCACTCACCCAGTGCGTCAGAAATCTAATTGCCTGAAGTCAGTTTTTACTTGCCCCTGTACAAATTGTTTTATTTATTAGTGGTTCTGAAATAACAAAAACTAAAGTTGTCATGTTTAATCTTTAATAATAAAGTAAGTTTACCCGCCGCCATTTTCTCGTGAGTAGGGATGGGTATGGTTAGGACTTTATTGATACTACAATTCTTATCGATAATCCTATCGGTTCTTTGTCATCACTAAAGAATTGCTTTTTAAAAGAATAAATTCATAACACGATTATTATAATGGAATATTTTAAAAATAACTAAATGTTTGTAGAGCAGCAATAGTGTTCACAACAGCAAAGTCACTATATAAACTCAATAATCTCTCGCTGGAAACAAATCTAAAATGGCAGCAAAATAAATTCAATTCCCGAGCGAGTCTGTGTTCATCAGTCAGTATCAGTCCGTCCTCCTCCCTCTGCTGCTGCGACTCACTGCCTGCAGGTAAGTTACAGCTGGTAGAGGGAGGGGGGGCTGCTTTCTCTCAGCTTGTGTAAAACATGAGACTGCAGACGTAGTAGATTAAAATGTCACTTTCTAAATGTTTACAAGTTTCTGCTTGTTGAACAGCTGTATTGACAAAGTATTGTGGAGGTTTTATTGCGCTTACAGTAACGAGCGTAGTTGACGCCAACTCACGTGATCACCTGCTGACCGCTGACTGCGCTCTTTGTGTTGAGGAGCCCAGCCCGACACAGACAGCAGGAGAGGTTTAATACTGGGGTTCAGTACCCATCCCTACTCACGAGTGCCCGATCGGTATGTGCAACTCTCAACAGAGATATGTACTTCCATCATCAGCTCCGGAAAAATACGTGTTTTTAACTCTTCTTGACCACATGATGCCGCATTTGGTCTGTTTGCTACCATGCTAAAACTCACGTAAAGAAACAATATTTCTAATTCAAGTAATATTCTAACATATGTCTTATTCAAAATACTAATCACTTAAATTTGGATAAGAAATGAGTACTTATCAAAAACAGGAGTAAGAATATACAAAAAATGCTATCGTCTGGGGGTACCAAACAAGTTTTTTGGCCACTTTTGGACAATAAAAAGTGTCATTTATGTAACAAGCAGCTTCATTGGAAGAAACAGCACACAGGCAAAAATGACAGTGTAGTTTGTTTTGTTTTTTGACTCAAAAATTGCAAGTGGGCTTAATAGGGATATTTACCCTACATACTGTACTTTGAGGGACATTTCACAGTCGAACAATCAACTTGTCAGTGCTCTGGTGGACAAACTATCTTGTGGAGACACTGTCTCTAAATGAACTCAAACCTAGTTTGGTATTTCTCTACTGCAATTTATTGTTACTTCTTGGCTGATATATTGTCTTGGCTTCAGTGTGAGACCCCCTTGAGAGTCTTCGTTTAACCTCATTTGTGATAGAAGTTGTATAAATCTTTTGAACTTGAATTTGGGCTTATTTGAGCTCATATTTTTCGATCCGCATGTCGAATCTTTGTCTTGAACATTGTTGCAGCTTCTAGATGCAGAAGAAGGTTGGTATAAAGGAGTTCTGCCTAATAAGTTAGGCACTGTGTGAGAGCAAGGTGTTTGAAAGACTGGGAAGTAACCCTTCAACTGTCTATTCAATCAATGTTGGATTGACACCAAGAGCAAATTTTGAAATTAAACACTCGTATTTGTGAGCATCTGTAAGTGGCCACATTCACCACTTCACTTACTATCATTTGGTCGTGATAGTATACTCAAGATAACTGGGGCGTTCTCAGCTGCTGAGCTAAAAGAGAGGAGAGGGCCTGCAATGGAGGCACATAATAGTAGAGTGAATGTATCTGCCCATCACACTGTGATGATGTATTCCCTCTCCCCTCTCGCAGGTTACAGTCAGGTAGCAGCCTGAAGCCTCAGGTGAGCACAAGTGTCTTTAACAGAACAGTTAACATTGTCAGAGATGTGTAGGCTGTTAAAGTCACTGTCTGTGGTCCAGTGCAGCTGTGTAACATGTCCTTCTTCCCTCCCTCAGGTTGACAGGGACAGTCAGGTAGCCGACATTTGATTCAGCAAAGCTCAGGGAGCACAACAACCCTGCAGACTGCAGCCCAGTCTACAGAAATCATGAAAACAGTCAATTTATCATTGCTATTCCAGGTAACACTAGTAGTGTTTTAGAGCCAACAATTTTACAACAATGGGTTGTTTGAAATATATCACACTTGCCACAGACGTTCCCTCAGATGCATCTTTGTCACCGAACTCGTGGGTCAGATGTCAGTTGTGAAAGGCTACTCTATGTGCAGTGAGCCATGTAGACAACCAACGATGTCAGTCAAAGAGACTGAGATTCAAAGCAGTGAACTTAGAGCAGAACTAAGCTCTGACAGTGACCTGGAAATTTCACATATCACTACCACTTGAGGTGGCAGGTTCAATAGTCCTACGTTGTTCTTCACATTTCAATGAACAAACAGATATAATGATAGACCTGCCAACAGAGCAGCTAAATATATTTTATAAGCTGTATTATATTGGCTCATTTACGGCAAACAGCGGCAGTGACTTGGATGTAACGTTAACGTTACCCCTCAACAGAATACACTAAGTTGCAATCAATCTCCCTCTTGCAGCAGCAACGATAGATCAGATTCATTAACAAGGCAGCTGACTATTTTGCTAACTTATAATCACTAATGTTATAGTGTCACAGTTTGTTTTTAATAATAATTTGAGTGTTCTCTTATATTGGTCAATATTACATTTTGAGTAATGATACTGATCCTACATCAGCAATTAAATGCAACTTGTGCCATCAGTTTATTCTAATGCATTCTAATTAATTATACTGTTGGGGAGAAGAGGGTAAGATGAACATCTGGTTCATCAGTACCTTCATGAGTATCTGGTGGGGCTGCCTCTTTGTAAATGTGAGCACATCATACAGTATGTAAATGTACATATGCACTTAATAAATTCATACTTTACTTTGCTTAGTCTTGTAATTCTGTTAGCTTGTAATCAGCACTAGAATATTCCTGGTGTACAGTCCTGTGTGATGAAAGTCCGCAGCTTTATATTGCACAAGACACCTCAAGTGTCATTCTCTCCTAATCAGTTAGCTGTTTCGTGTTTCAGGGGAAATCTGCATATTCTTGCTGACCACCACTGTCATAAAGCAAACATTATCTAGCAGTGTATTACATCAAACCATAACTTTTTAAACCATCGACTGAAACAATGTTTGTTTCCACAACACCATATTTCAGTTCCTACCCAGCATGGACGGAGGGCCAACAGAGGGAGTAGGGGTGGTGGAGGTCCCTGCCAAAGACTTTCCCTCCATCCAGGCTGTTCACAGCCAGGATGCCATGGTGGCTGACCTTCTCCAGCAAGCTGCAGAGGCCGGGGGCGTGGTAGAGGGACAAGCTGGAGTCGTTCTGGATCAAGGTTCTTACTAATTGGACATGATATGGTCCCACAGTCAATATGTAAAAAGAGCACAGAGTAGTTTAGATTTCCATTGCAAGTAGACATGCTTTTGTGGAGAATGGGATCACATTTTTTATTTCCAGCAACCTTGTGTTTCAGGTCACGAGGAAGGGATGGTAGCAGCCACGCATGCTCAGCAGCAGCTGATGGAAGCTGGGGTGGGGGTTGGTGTGGAAGGTGGAGCAGGGGTTGAAATGATGGTTATGGACTCACTGGATCCCACCCTATTGCAGATGAAGACTGAGGTAAGCACATTTATAAGAGCTTGTTGTTTGATGTGACATGATAGCTGCTCCGTCTTGGAAGGTGAAACAGGTTTGGTCTCACAAGAAATGTCCCTTTAATCTGATGTCACTCTAGTTTTAGAAATGAAATCTTCTAGAACTAAGGACGACTAACATGCCTT
This sequence comes from Coreoperca whiteheadi, assembly GCA_011952105.1. Lineage (NCBI taxonomy): Eukaryota > Metazoa > Chordata > Actinopteri > Centrarchiformes > Sinipercidae > Coreoperca > Coreoperca whiteheadi. The sequence goes on from CM022474.1 coordinate 30,909,059, forward strand.
CCAGAGCGGGTGTTGCTTCACCCAAAATTTCATGTGACAGCCCATTGAAATTAAGCTGATTTGCAGGTGATAGATGCGGCAGTCGGGGGATCATCAGCGACTGTAGGTGTTGTTGGAGGGGTAGCAGGTGGTGCTCACCAAGCAACTGTAACTACAGTGGACCAGACTCAAATCATCACATTACAGGTGCGTGTTCTTTTGAAGCCGTTTCACATTATAGTATCCTCCAGTTATTTCATATTTTATCCCTCTTTGGGTGAAAGCTAGATTCGCAAGCTGTCTAAGCCTTTAAGAATTAAAATTCTCAGATGGTTTAAGTTAAGTTAAGTAAGCATTTATTTGTCCCACAGTGGGGAAATAACATTTAGCAACAGGAGGGGTACAGTGATAAAGCAACAGTATCACACACACTATGATAAAACAGAAAACCTAAACCTAAGAAAACTATGCTAACAGGTATTGTACGTTTTAGAAATTGCACATTACTTATGTAAATATTGCAACAGTAAAAAGAGTTGTATGTTAGCAGTGTTCATTGTGCAGTCTGACTGCAGCAGGAAGAAAAGACCTGCGGAATCTCTCCTTCACACACCGAGGGTAGAGCAATCTGTCACTGAAGCCTTCTCAGGTCTTAAATTTGTCTTAATAGATACCCTGGAGATGTGTGCTGAGCTCAGGTTCTCTCTGTCCTCAGGTGGTAAACATGGAGGAGCAGGCAGCTTTAGGTTTGGGGGAGCTTCAGCTGGTCCAGGTGCCTGTTTCTGCCACCACTGTGGAGGCCCTGCAGCAAGGCACCTTTGTAGATACAACAGCTATGCCAAAGGACGGAGACCCGGTCATCTGCCACACCTTGCCGCTGCCTGAGGGCTTTCAGGTACACAGTCATACTCATTCGTCAGGCTTGGCTTTAGGCATATAACACTAATGTGTGACTTCATTTGAAGATTAGTAACTGCATCACTGTTTTCAGGTCCCTAAATTCCCTTTTGATGGAAAATCTGAATCAGTTTTACTTAAAAGTCATTTTTCTAGGTTAAACCTAGAAACAAATTCTGTATTTTTCACCTTCTCAGCACTGTGATTGATTTGTCACTCAATTGTCATCTGTTATGCGCAAAGAAAAATAAAGCCAGTATTATAAACCACAAAACACTGAACTTTAATTTGCAGAGAAGATTCTGCTCATGTCAGATCAATCTAAAACCCCTCCACAATAACTGTTACACCAAAAGTCTCTTAAACTCTACTTCAGAATGTTATTTGCTTACTCTGACTTTTCAAAACATGAAATTAAAATACATCTATAAAACCTTCATAAGCCACTGTGTTCTCTAAAATATTGAATAATTAATGATATGCTGTATTGATTAAATATGTATCTTTTACATTGAAACAAAAGGTTTAGCCTACCGACTTTGGCACACACTATTTATCACAAGCTTCTAAAACTCTTTTGTAGGGAAAATCTGTTTCCTTACGATTCTTTTCCTCAGGAATTTCCCATCCTTCTTATTGTGAAAACCAAGACAAAAACAAAACTTACGTAATCTGTGGTAGTTGCTTGGCTGTCACATCATTTTAATACAAAGTCTCCCAACATAGTTCTTATTAGCACTACATACACCGCTCAAGGTAAATAATATAACCGTGTCTGTTCCCATTTCTCCCACATGAACACACATTTTTCTCATATGACAAGCACTCAGTAAGCTGTAAGTACTTTTTAATTAACTGTTACAATATTAAATGTATTTCCACATCTGGGGGCGCCCTGGTAGCTCGCCTGGTGGAGCATGTGCCATTGAGGCATGGTCCTTGCAGCGGTGGTCCAGGTTCGGCTCCAGCCCTTTGCTAGACCACCTTTCCTGGCCATCTAGGAGCTGTCAAATAAAGGCAAAAATGCCACAAAAACAATTATTTCCCCCATGTGCCACAATAACGATCCTTAGGCTCAGCTCAGGATATCTCTAATATATACAATGTGGCCCAAACGTCTGAGACCACAAGTCAAGATACTAAAATGTTTTGAATGTAATGCTAATTTTTTTTTAATAACAGCTTAACAATTTGAGTGAAAACCTGAATCTTTGAAAAATGTACATGAATTTCAGAATATCTTAGCTTTCTGTTGTCTCCCCCTTTTTTGCTTTAATGACATCATGCACTTGAGCTGCCATGGACTCCAGGTTTGTGTAAAACCTGATGACCCATGTTATCCCAGCATGACAATGTTCCAAAGAGCTTCGTGTGATGTCACAGAATGCTTGGCTTTCTAAATCTTCATGTACCCTCATAAATGTTAGGTGGGGTTGAGGTCAGGTGACTGGAGGAAAGTCTATGGCAGTCAGGGCTCCTTGGTCTTTCTTGCTAAGCTTTGAGATGTGTTTGGGATCATTATCCTGCTGCAGTATGAATCATTCTCCACAAAGATGCAAACCAGAGGGTATAGCAATGTCTCTGAAGAGTGGAGTGGTATGTCTCATTGGCTGGGGCGTAGTCAATCTGGCGCATGTGTCCAACTCCATCCATCCATCTTCTTCCACTTATCGAATATTCCCACCACCATGTTTCACTGTCGGTTTGATACACTGCGGTGTCATTCTCTCTCCTATTTGGCTCCTTACACACACCCTTCTGTTACTGCCATAAATCTCAAACTTGGATTCATTAGTGAATAGGACTTTTCTCCAGTCACCCACTGTGAAATGCTGCTATTTCTTAGCCCACCCCAAGCATTTGGCCTTGTTTCCCCTTCTGAGAAATGGTTTAGAAACTGCTACTTGTCCTCTGATATGACTACATGCCAGCCTTCTTTTGACGTTACTTTTGCTGATTATAGTTTTTCGTTCTTACCAAATTACCAAATTCTGTAACTGTGATGAAGTTGTTTTTCTATCTCACAGGAAACTAAGCTAAGTAACTGTTGATCTTTTGATGGTGTGGTCACGTTTGGTCTGCCTGATCGCGCTTTGGATACAGCTGATCCAGTTTCTGCGAAGTGTCTTAGAGTTCCATGCACCTCCCCCTTAGAAACCTTTAGTCTGATGCGGAGAAACCTCCTCCTTGCTTAGAATAACAATTTGACTTCTGAAACTTTCACTTAGTTCTGATGCCATGTTTCCAACTATTACAATTCTACTTAGTAAGCAATGATCTGCTGGAAACTTGAGGCACAGCCATATTTATAAATGGGTGAACACTGGCTGCAAATTGAGTTGCTTGGATGAGCCTCTGATGAGCAGATCAAATTAGAGCTGCAACAACGAATAGAACAAATCGCTAAAATTCACACCCATTGTGTCGGGTGATTATTACCACTCAATAAAAAAGCCTATATATTTGGCAGATGTAAAGCATACATGTGTATGTTTTTTGTGTTTGTCCATTTTGGGTTTTTTTTACTAACAGCTCAGGGATGTTCAAGGAGCAACCTGTTTGTGCACTTTCTGAAGTCAGTTCTGTTTTTGAATAAAGGGTTGGAAATTAATGCGTTTTTTTTCAATTAATCGAAGAAATATTCAACAGATTAATCGATTATTAAAATAATCGTTAGTTGCAGCCCTAGATCAAATCCACCTGAGTGTCAAGGGAACACATGCTTCAATGGATGGGATACAACTCAAGGAAATCTGACTTTTTTTGTACAAAGGAGTTAAGTTGGTCAATGCCACAATTTGCTCAAATTTGATTGCTTACTTAGAAATAGTGCAGAATCTTAAATATTTCATAATTCATTGTGTAACCTTGAACTTTCAGATTATTTCCAGGTTTACAGTTTATTGAAACATTTTAAACATGGTCTCAGACTTTTGGACCCCACTGTATATTACACAAATAAGTGAATGGACTGCTTACAGGTCCAGTGGGCACATAATTTCTCTTTTTTGCATTTCAGCATGTACAGAAGAAAACCACACACAGTTGTCTGTTTATCATGATTAATTGACTAAACAATGAATGCATTTGATGTGTAGGTAGTTAAGGTTGGTGCTAATGGGGAGGTGGAGACAGTGGAGCAGGAGGAGGAGGGAGGAGAAGCCCACCCTGAGGAGGAGGAAGATGAGGAGGTGGGGAACCAGCTGCTTGAAGAAGGGGAGGATGAGCCTATTCAGCCTCCAAATGAAGACCCAAACTGGGCCAAAGACCCAGACTATCAGCCCCCATCTGGAGCTGTTAAGAAGACCAAAAAGGCAAGCTAGTTGTGGAGTATCAATCTCTATTATTGGGGATGTGAGACTCTTCCCTGTAATTGAACTGAACATCTTAACAGGTGTATCTTAAATTGTCATCAGCTGATGATGAGGTCTAATGACTTGCTGTTTGTCCAGGGTAAAAAGAGTCGCCTGCGTTATGCTGAAGGAGATAAGGACATGGATGTCAGTGTCTATGACTTTGAAGAGGAACAGCAGGAGGGCCTTCTGTCTGAGGTCAATGCTGAGAAAGTAGTGGGCAACATGAAACCACCCAAACCCACCAAGATCAAGAAGAAAGGTGAGACACTCCTGTCTGCTGGACAGATGACATGATGGGAATGGCAAGATCAGTCACTGTATGTGAAGGTTGATTTGGATTGCCTGTTCTAAGTTATTATTTTTTTAAAGAATTTAAAACTTCTGTATGAGCCACATTTACTACCAACCACTGGATTCTACTCCTCACTCTTTGTTGGTAAACAGTGCCTGTTCTTAAATCTGTAAAAGGCTGTGATACCGATTCCCATTAGCTGCTGTATCACAGCAACAGGGGACCACATGAGAATTTCATACTGTACATGGTCTCAATACAAATTAACATGACTTATACAAATCACAACTACAAAATTGACAATTACAAAACCATATGCAACATCAGCATTAGAATCAGCATAAACTTGGGTTATATGTACAGTATCACATTATACAACATCAGTTAGAACAATATAGCTGAAAAAGGCAATTCAGGGCTCAAACAGTTTTGTGGTCAAGTAGTTTGATTGACGCAAAATTAAAGCCGCAAGCAGAAATGGGCAGGTTTCAGGCTTCTCAAAACTGAGCAAAGTAATTTCAGCTAGCTTAATTTTGTTTAAAGGAGTGATAGCAATCACACATATGTGTCATTATTACAATGTATACAGCATTTCAATAATTGCACGCTCAAAGTGCCCCTATTTGCAACCCCCCCTTTATATATATATGTATGTGTATATATATGATAGACCACGCCCACATGCACCAATCAATGGGAAACTTCAGATTCTTGTTAATACTTGCCACTAGAGCATTGGCAGCAAAATTGGTGAATTTCTATCCACTGGTTTTAAAGATACACGTTTTGGGCATTAAAGTTTCTGCTTTTTGGCCGTTAATTATAGCGTTACCATCAGGCTGATTTGGGTCATATTTCTTGTGAAACATTTGCATATCATTTCCAGTTATGGGCAAAGTTATATCTCTAGCTCGTTTCTGCTCACCGCAAATTGAGCGACGGCAAAAGACAACAAATAAACATATTCCAGGTTCAAACCTTTTTACGCTCAACCAAAGGAAGCAGCTCAATTACTCAAAATTAGAGCCGCAGGCAGCAATGAGCAGGTTTCAGGCTTCAGAAAGTTGAGCAAAGTCAATTCAGCTAGTTTAATTCTGTTTAAAGCTACAATGTGTAATTCCTGGCCAAATGCTCCAAACATTGGGCAGCATTTCACCTTGTGCAACAATTGCATGATTTACTAATGGAAGCAATGACACTGTTCAAGATTGTATGTAGTTAGATGCAATGTCCTCAAAAATGCAAAGCGAACTTTCCAAACTTCCAATCTTCCCTCATCTCATAACAGTAATGCGAAGTGGTTACAATAAGGTGAACCGATCTGCATTTTTTTCAGTTGGTCTACTACTGGGTCAATACACTCTCAATTTACAGTCACTTGTAAAAAAGAAAAACTAACTGCTAACAGCATAGTAATAATATGCAAAATTCGACCAAATTGCTGAAATTCTGAGAACCAGCCATCTTAAAATCTTCATGTGTGGCGTCGGCTCATAGTTTATGTAATAGCTTGCTTAGCTCAGTTTTAGCAAGACCATGGTAGCAAGAAAACATCAGAAACACATATCAACTCTATTTCGAATGTTTTTCGGTACGGTTTGTGTTACTAGTTGCACTTAAGATACATTTCGCTAAATAGCCAATAATAGATGGTACTTACCAGTTTAAAAAAGAAATGTTGTGAGTTCAGCATCAAACTGCATCTCTTTACTTGCCAAGAGCTTTACTCGCCTAGCTCTTGCTTCTTTTTATAGCGCTCATTTTCTTTGCCGTGGAATGGGGTTTCTTTAACGGAGCAGGTGGTCGAGATGATGATAAAGGTCTCTTGCCAAGAGCTTCAAAAATAGATTTGAGAGCAAAACTATCGACGCTGCAATCAAAAAATGTTTTATTGCAAGTAAAACTGTAATTAAAAATGTATTAATGCGAATCAAAAACTTCTGTTTGCAAATCCAAAAGTTCTTCTTGCTGTTGAGCTGAATCTTGTGTGCGGGATCTACGCTGAAAGATGTAAGACACGTCTCTATTGCCAGTCTCGATCGGAGTGACAGCTTAGCAACATCCACTGTTAGTAAACAGAGGGGGAGGGTGTTTTGAAGTCCGCGGAGAAGACAGAAAATCAATGCAAAGGTATGTTTACACATACAGTAACTTCTGTCTTAGTAATAGCAAGAATGTTATGTTTGAATTGGTGCATGTAGCTTGCTTTTGTTTAACAATCTGACAAAATAATATGTACTTTTTAACCAATTACAATATCACATCCTGTAGCTGCTAGCTTAGCTCAGTTAGCTATAGTTACTCGCTTGTCATAGGTACGTTAAGTGCCCAGGCTGCCATTGTGCATGTAGCTACTAGATAACGGGACAATTTGTGTTTAACAATCTGACATTAGTTTATGTTACATTTGTGATGTGCTGTATTATTTTATCAGCCTGTAGCCAGCTTAGTTAACGTTCATGGCTGCTTGTTCGCATCTGTCTTAGGATATCTGTGCAGAGCCTATTCATGACTTGGTGCTGAAGAAACCAAAGCCATCTGCCAGGAGCGTATGTAAATCAACGCTCTATCAAGTATACACAGGTGATGGTCATTATTATTGTAGTCATTCTGTTGGCTGTGTATTCATGATCATATTCTTGTATGTTATTAATTAGAACTTGTAAAAGAAGTGTGGAAGGACAATGAATATAATTCCTGGAGTTTTACATTTTTGTTTTATTTTATGCTTAATTTGTTTCAGGATCCCTCTATGACCCATCAGTGTTTTCCCTTGAGGAAGGACTAAAATGTCTCAGACCCCAACTGTGAATATCTGTGCTTTCACTGGTTGGTTTCAGGTTTGGATCTGTGCCCCAAGGTTCACCACTGTCATGTCAGTGTCCTCCTGTTGTGGCCACAAGTCATGTCAAACACCCAGATGCCCCAGCATTCCTTAAATTCCCTGTGAATGATGCCAAATTTTCCACTGCCGTACATTTTGTCCCAAACTTCCCAAATCTTCCATTTGGAGAGCCTAACTGTCAGGAGATTGCAGCTCTGACAGTATCACACTCATCACCATCGGAAAATAGTAAGTACAGGGATTCAATGAAGTGCAGTGGACCTTGATACGATCACGGCTAATGGCATCTCCCATCCTGACAGCCAGGCCCAACGTCACTCCAAGCAATGTGACCGAAACAGGAAGAGAGGAAAGAGAGGCGGCATAAGATCTAAGCTAAACCAGCTCGAACCTAAGCCTATTCCACTACCCAGTCTACGCCTGGCTAATGTCCAGTCGCAGGAAAATAAAATGGATGACATAAGGCTAATTCAGCAACAAGAAATCAGAGACTGCTGTGCCCTCATCTTTACTGAGACCTGGCTGCATCACAACAACCTGGATGAAGCTGTCGCACTCGACGGGCCGAGCTTGTTGTGTGCTGACTCCGATAAGACAAAAGGTGGCAGTCTCTGTGTTAACATCGATGATGCTTGATGCTCAGGCGCAGTTAAAGTGGATGGACATTGTTCCACAGATGTGGAACTCTCATTGTTATCCCATATTATCACCCAGGAGAATCTCATCAACCTTGAGGAATATACATCATAAGTGACATCATACATATGCAAATGTATTGATCACAAAGACAATAAAAGCATTCCCCAGCCAGAAAGCCTGGATGAATGGAGGGGTGAGGTCTACTCAGAGCCAAAAAAGCTGCTTTTTTGAGACAGGACGCTTACAACACCACTAGAGCGAGAAAGCTGACATCAAGGAGGCAAAGCTGAGACGTCAAGAGAAACTGGAGAGAGACCTCAACACCAGCGAGCAAAAACGTCATAGGCAATTAAATCAGAAGCATGCGTGAGGCCATGTTACCACATGAGCTAAACGCAATTATTGCTCATTTTGAGTCCGCTATAAAGTTTACTCCACCTCCAGAAGACAGGCCACTGTCAGTATCCCCAGTAGATGTGAAAAGAAGAAAAGACAGCGAATACGCATAAAGCTGCTGAACCTGATAACATCCTTGGCCGTGTACTAAGATCATGTGCCAATCAGCTAGTTGATGTTATTATTGACATTTTTAACATATCACTGTCACAGGAGAGTGTTCCCACCTGATTTCAGACAGCCACCATCATGTCCGTATCTAAAATGTCTGCAGTGTCTACTCGAGCTCTCACCTCCATTCTGATGAAGTGCTTTGAGAACCTGGAACTGGTTCTCCAGCTCATAAAGAACAAGATCCCAGCCAGCCTTGACAACCCTCACCAGTTTGCTATCAGAACCAACAGATTCACAGAGAATGGCATCTCCACGGCCCTCCACTCAGTCTTCACACACCTCGAGAACAACAACACCTACATCAGAATGCTGTTTGTTGATTTCAGCTCAGCATTCAACACAATCTCCCTCATGAAACTGGAAAACGTAGCACTCTGGGTTTGAGTATAATACTCTGTAACTGGATACTGGACTTCCTCACAAACAGACCACAGGCAATTTGGATTGGTGGTCACACCTCCTCCCCTCTAGTGCTCAACACTGGAGCCCCCCATGGCTGTGTGCTCAGCCCCCTCCCGTTCACGCTGTACACCCATGACTGCAGCTCTCGACATGGAGACAACTCTGTTGTTAAGTTTGTGGATGACACCAGCATCATCGGCCAGATTACAAACAATGAATGAGACTTCATATCAGGAGGAAATCAACAGTCCTGCAGAGAGAACAACCTCCTGCTCAACGTCAGCAAAACCAAGAAGCTGATTGTTGATTTTAGGAAAAAGGAGGCATAGATCCACACCTGTAGAGCAGGTGGATAGTTTTAGGTTCCTGGGACTCAACATCACAGAGAACCTGACATGGTCCTCTCACATCTCCAGCCTGGTCAAGGAAACTTCAGAAAGCAAAAACCTGTGCCAAGTTCTTATTAACTTGGCAGGAGCAATCGAAAACTTACTGTATGGCAACATCACAAACTGGCATGGGATGTGCATGGCCCTGGACCAGAGAGCTCTGCAGAGGGTGATGGAAACCACTCAGAAGATCACTGCTATGAACCTACCGAGCATCAGTAATATCGTTGAGGTGCCTGCGCAGAGCCAAAAAAGGATACTAAAGCACAGTACCCACTCCATCCACAGTCTGTTCACCCTGCTGCCGTCTCAAAAGATATATAGAAGCATCCGCTGTTCTACCACTATACTACAGAGCAGCTTCTTCCCTCTGACTGCTAAATTCATCCTCAGCACTCCACCATGTAAAGTAGTTTTCATTTCTGTTTCTACGACTTCTTATTTATTCACTAATCTACTGTATATAATTGTTTTCAATAACATAAAGGGAAATTTAAAACAAAGTCTCATTACACAACCCTGTGTTGTAAATTGATCAATAAGGTTATCTTGCATCTTGAATGAGGAACACACACAAGAGCAGTCTGAGTGAGTGTCCATGATGGAGAAAAATGTGCCAGCCCAGAGAAACAGCCAGTAGGTTCTATGAGGTTTGTCATGTGTCATGTGGGGAGTCTTCTAGTCAGGCACTGGCAGTGTAAACTATTGCAATGAAAAGGGTCCTTAACTGTGAACCTTAGATGCTGGACGAATCTCAAAACTGTTCAATGGAAATGTCTCACCCTGTGGCTTTGTCATACATCCTCCTCACCATGCTGCCACCCCAGAAAATAGGTGTATGACCCTAATGCAGCTCCAAGTTTTGGTTTTGCAGAAGTTAAATGCGCAGACATCTAACATTTCTGAGACAGGGCATGTCAAATGTGTGAATGCCCAGGCAAAGAGGAAAAGAAATCGTACCAGGTTACGTATGTAACCATGGTTCCCTGATAGGGAACTTCAACGCTGTGTCAGCTGACGCTGAAGGCGTTCCCCATAGCGTCAGCTGACGCAGCGTTGAAGATCCCTTGAAAGGGAACGTACCAGGTTACGTATGTAACCATGGTTCCCTGATAGGGAACGAGCCGCTGCGTCAGCTGACGCTATGGGGAACGCCTTCAGCGTCAGCTGACGCAGCGTTGAAGTTCCCTTGAAAGGGAACCATAAATTCTACTGGCAGGTTCAAGGTCAATTGGCAGTAACTAGGTTAAGCTGGTGCGATTTTAATACTGAAACTGAGGAGGATATGAATTAGTCTTGTTAAACAATGTACAAACAAAAATATTTAAACTATTATTTTAGCTCACATTGAATGACTGTTCTTCGAAGGTTCTTTTTATATACAATTGTATAGTTGCTGTATTATTGTATTTGTATTACTGCAGAAATACATTAGTCAGTTGTCAACAAATGGGTAAAATACACTAACTAGTCCAAGAATACATAATTAATGTTAAGCTGGCCACAGGCTGAGAAGATAATACAGCACATCACAAATATTTACATTTACATTTAGTCATTTAGCAGACGCTTTTATCCAAAGCGACTTACATTTGAGGAAGACAATGGAAGCAATATAACAACAGTAAGAAACTAACGTCAGATCCTTTAACACATTGTCTTGTTAACTAGTAGCTACATGCACAATGGCAGCCTGGGCACTTAACGTACCTAGTACCAACAAGTGACTCTAGCTAATTGAGCTAAGTTAGCAGTTGCAGGCTGACAAAATGTCTTTTCTAACCAATTACAATATCACAGATCGTTAAACAAAAGCAATCTACAAGCACCCATTCAAACATAACATTCTTGCTATTTCTAAGATAGAAGTTGTGCATTAACATACCTGTACATTGCTTTTCTCTTCTCCGTTCCCGCTCTGTCTTCTCCATGGACTTCAATACTCCCTCTCTCGTTTACGAACACTGGATGTTGCCAAACTGTCACTCCGATTTAGACTGGCCAATAGAGACCTGTCTTACATCTTTCAGCGTAGATCCCGCACACGAGATTCAGCTCAACAGCAAGAAGAACTTTTGGATTTGCAAACAAAAATTTGATTCCCATTAATACATATTAATCACATATTTGCTTGCAATAAAATATTTATGAATTGCAGTGTTGATAGTTTTGCTCTCAAACCTATTCTGTTTGATTGCATAATAAAGACACAACATTAACCCCATAGGGCTGTACCAAAGATGTTCTATTACAACTTCTGTCTCTGGCTGTACTTTCAACGTGATTCACAAAGCCCCTGGGGCAGCGCTACTTCTTCATCCTCTCATGTTAGACTTATGGCAGACTGGACTCTACTGTGACTCACTATCGCCTCTTGAGGCACAAGTGGTGTTACAACACAGGATGAGCTGGTTAGCATGCTAACTTCAGTAGCGATCTCTGTAACACAAAACATAGACGTCTTCGACATAATGTCAGAACTGTTACTTCAGTCTGTTGAGAATGTTAGTTCATTTTTTTAATGTTTTAAACCAAAATATTGGCCATATCTTACACATTGTACCTTGTTTTTAAAGAGACCAAACAAACACTTGTTTGTATGCATGTGTACGTTCAGGACATATTGTGGGATGTTTCCACTGAGTTTAATCAGGATTGCTCTAAGACAACGAAGTTCTGGCCAATTATCTGATAATCCTAATATTTGATTGTTTTTCGACCGATCTTGATCATTTATAACAGAATTGTGTACCTCAGTCCTGGAATGCTGTATACCAAATATGCTGTTGATACTGTCAAAATCAAAAAAGTAAATGTCATTGCTGTTTTTCAGATTATGCAAATGAGACACACAAAAAATTCATTATGGCGGACTTTTATGACCCAAGAGGCTTTTTTGTACATTGAGCTAGATATGTGTGTCAAATTTCAAGTCAATAGTAGTCACTGTGTGAGGGGCGTGGACAAATTTTCATTATTGAACGTAAATTATAGCAGCAACATCAGTTTTGTTGTTGTTATTATTATTGAAACCTTTATTATTATAATTTGCACATCATTTCCAGTTATTGGGCCAAGTTTGATGGTTCTAGCTCATTACAGCACACAGTAATTTGAGCCATGGCATCAGATGACAAACAATAACTAGAACGAAAATGCATGTGAGTTCTGTCTGCTGCTGTTGCATCTGATGTGTACATAAATCAAACTTCCATAAATTGTTAACATATATAGATCACCAACAATCAGACAATCTTGAACAATCTCACTCTGCATTTTATTGGACTTGAACATGTAACTCCTCCAGCCAGAGGGGGCAAAACTACCCTCTCAGATAGAGATGTACAGGATTTCAGAATCTGAAACCTTAGAACTGAGATCTACCATTTCATATATATTTAGTCATTGTCATATTGTCAGAAAAGCTATATATGGGACCTGAGGAAGTTAATTACCATGTGACTCTTAAAGCCAGTCAAATGCCAACTCCTGTAAGTAAATGTCATCTCTTCAGTTTTCCTTCATGCGCTAATGAAAGCCATAGGCCGAAACGTTAGCATGTCTGTGGACATGGCTAGATTGAATTGGGGAAATTGAGATTCGTCAACTTTATCCTGAAAATCTGTGTGTGCTACCTTTTTACCTTTGGATACTCATTGGGTACTATTTGTTTAACTTAATCTAAAGTCTCTTATACGGAAATGCTTTTTAAATATTTAAAACTAGATTCAACATTTTCTTGAGTATTCTGTCTAGAGAGTACATTCCATTCCTACATTGCTCGATATATGACTTGTGTAACAGGTCAGGGTCTAGACAGAAGAGTAAAGATTGCACTGATTAGTTTCCGTCCTGAGCCCCCTCTGCTAATTTGTTGTTGGCTATATAAAATAAGGCAATGTATCTTACTGTGTCAGCATGTTGTTTTTTGCTCTGTACTGAGTTGAATGGACATTTGTAGCTGAAAGTAATGAAAATAGAAAAAATGACAGGTTGGTATCTGGTAACACTGGGTGATGATTCAATATTATTGCGGAGTGAAATTATGTTGTGATGAAAAGATAATTTCATTGTATTGTTTTTTCAAAATTCTGTTGTCCAAATTGAAAGTGAAGACTAAAATAATCAGTTATTGAAGTTTTTGTTGCAATGAGACAGGCTGTGGGATCGTGATAGACACTGTTACTGAATCTGAGGTCTGTTTATGTCATTGTTGTGTGTTAGGAGTGAAGAAGACGTTTCAGTGTGAACTGTGTAGCTACACATGCCCTCGACGCTCCAACCTGGACAGACACATGAAGAGCCACACTGACGAGAGACCTCACAAATGTCACCTGTGTGGAAGAGCCTTCAGGACGGTCACCCTGCTAAGAAACCATCTCAATACACACACCGGTATTCACTAACACAAACCATCATAAAAACATTATACATTTCCTGAAGAAAATGCATGTGAATGCTGACAGCTGAAATTAATTGCAAAGCATTGCTGAAAATGCAAAAATCTGAAATGAATTTGCCTCAAAAATCTGAACTCTATATATTGTCATATTGTCAATGGTTTTTACTGCTATAAATTGTTTGAAAAATAAGCACAATATTCAAAAACATATAAATGGTAGAAAAACATTAGAAGCATGTGTGTCCATAGAAGTAGTCGACCGAAAACACACAGAAGAAGAATGCATTACCTAAAGAAGCTAAGGGCTGAAGTACATTGCCAGAAAAGCTGTTAATTACTGTAGTATTGGCAATGTTTTCCACTTTTATTGTAATAAATTGTTTAAAAATTCAGTACAAACACCCATAAAAGTCCCCACAGAGATAGCAGAATCAGTAAGTGTGTGTATGTTTGAGTGTCTCGTGTGCAGGGCTTGACGTTAACTTTTTTACTAGCCACTATAGCTCATATAGACTGGAGTCGAGCTGCCCTGCTGCAGGCTGCTGAATCAGCATTCACACTGAGGTCAACAAAGTAGTAGTAGTTTAAGAGTATACAGAAGAATGGTTGAGTTTTTCAATACCATCCAAGGATTAGCTTACACGTGTCTTGTTTTTTATTTATGCAGGAACTCGTCCACACAAGTGCACAGACTGTGATATGGCTTTTGTGACTAGTGGAGAGCTGGTTCGTCATCGTCGCTACAAACACACACACGAGAAACCCTTCAAATGCTCCATGTGTGATTATGCCAGTGTTGAGGTAAGATGAGCTCCTGTCTGCTTTATGTTCTTGAAGTTTTACGAAATTCAAAGTTTAGTTTAATGTATTACATTTGTTACACTAATCGCCATCCACATCTAGTCAACTAGGTGTGAAGAAGAGTAAAGGATAAATTAACAATTCTGTAGCCAGCAGCACTAAGTTATGTTAAATGTGTCTCCGACAGTAGATATACAACTGCTCTGCTCCTAGAGTCCAAAACAGTTACTAACTGTAGGAGAATCAACTACTACCCAAATAATTACACTTTAATTGACAATGAATTAATCTCGGATCATAAAGTTGATCGGTCAAGAAGGATTGAATTCTTTCCGAAAGACTGACCTTGTCTTCTGCTTCAAAGAAAACACACAGACAACTTCTTACTGATTTAAATGAGGGCATTTATTGATAGCTAAATGCCTCATAACTGAATAAATGAAGGATTAATAAGGTATATGATATAGAAAATAATAAACACCACAAATGGAATATTCTAAAAACGACTGCAAGACACGAACGTAACCCTAGGGCAGTTAACTAATTATTAGATGAGTTTCCATGGCTTTTCGACGTGGCGCACAGGGTGAATCCACTGTGCAGACGAAGTCTCCCGGAGGCCGCTCCCAGGTGACTCCTTGAGTTGTCACCGAGCTGATGAGGTCTCCTAGCTGGTCTGGCGATCTCGTTTCAGGGCCCACGGTGAAGGTCCCAGCCAAGTCGCTGCTGGCACAGTTCTCTGGGAGATGCAGGATTCGAAGTTTCTTCGGCTCTTACCTTTGTTGCGTTAGAGTACAGACAATGTTGTCCATGCTTCTTTCAGAAAGGCTTTTGTAGGGTCTGTTATGTCGTGGTTTGTCGAATAAAATATCTCTGGCTACACTAACTTCTTCAGCTAGGCTTGAGTAACCTTAAAAGAGGTGAAGTTACAAAAAGTTGAAGCATGAAGTTATAGTGGTTATAAACATTCAGAGAAACATTGTTCAACTGACAACTATTTCAGCAGATCATTCAACCAGGTATCTGAGACTCCTCATTAACTGTAACACACATTTTAAAACTAATAAGTGGCTTAAGTTTGCTTAATACAGTATAATAGGTACAATATTATACAGAATCATAATGGCGATGGATGCAGAGACTTCTGTCTTTTTCACATTAATTCAGACTTTGTTACAAAGATTTCACAATTCCTTCACTAGCAACATTATCTAAGATCATATCGGGGGTGAGAGAAGAAAGAGTGTTTGTTTGAGTGTGTGTGTGTCAGACAGATAAGGGATGAGAAGATGTTGTCTTTAGTCTCACCTCCTTTCTAATCCAGAGAGTCAGTACCTCTTGAGTCCGAAAGCCCCCTTTAGGGGCTTACACAATCCTGTACAGTATAAATGAACAGTACAAAGGCAAGGAAGCACCAATCCTAACATACGACGCACCAACAAAAAGGGGAGAAACTCCGCTAAAAGCTATGTATTACTATTACTATTACTAAATATGTATTTCACAATTCCGTGATGCTGTTATTTTCACCACTTCCAGCAACCCACACAAGCTATATACCATCTGAAAGGGCAGACGCTGCGGAAAACAACGATGGCTGCTGCGTTGCCGTGCGACAGAATCTCAGAGAGCTACAGTCAAAAGCGTAACAAAGAAAAACATCGCTAAATCATAAAGTGTGTCTTACCTTTGCGGTTTTCAGGTCAAAAGTTATATTCCGATTCGAAAAGACGCTGCTACTGTATACTCTCGTGTCTCAGTGTCCGTTTGAATTCAATCGCGGAAGTACTGACGGTTTACATAAGCACAAACACTCCGTTCAGAGTGGAGTGAGAGTCTCCCCACAATACACGGTCTTTGGGGCTTACTGCCTTCTGGATGGTGAAGCCGAAAGTGGGTGGTGTCAATTAGGGCTGCAGCTATCAATTCTTTTTGTAATCGATTAATCTAGCACTTAATCGGATAATTTTTTGTGTGTGTTTTTAAACAACCAAAACAATGCATAACGAAAATTATGTGGCTGTAAAATGATCAAGCATTTGGATTTTATTTCTAAAACAGAGGTATTGATTCCAACGCCAACATTTGGCTCCAAACTAAACCTATTTATTGCAATTTTTTTCCCATTCAGTGTTTATAAGTGCCAGTGCCAACAATTATATAACAATACAGTTAAGTCAACTTACTGTAAAATATGTAAAATAGTAAAGGCCATTTGGCCTTAGTTTTGTCTTTTTAATACAACATTACAAAAAAAGGATTGCACCTTCTGCAAATTACGCACCTGAGAACAAAAATAAATGAATATAAAATATCAAGCCAAACAGGTACACTATATACAGGTACTAGACTTTTTCAGCTATAATCTCAAAACAAACATCAAAATGTACCTAGATAAGTGTGTGAGTGAGTGTGTGTGTGTGTGTACGCGTGCCGTGCCGTGCGTGAGGAAGAGTGACGCCCCAGTCAGACCAGTTGTTTCATTGCAGTTTGGTACGGCAGAAATACATACATTTATTTTCAATAGAACGCTGTTCGAAAAACGCATCACACAACATCACGTCCCGGTGTATACAGTGAATGCGTGCTGAAACTTAGTTGTTGCGTGGCTACATAAAAGTTTAAGCATATGTGATGCATTGCCACGATTGCTCTGAGTGGCGCGTGAGAGAGAGAGACGAGGGTGCATGAGCGCACGGGGGTGTGTGTGTTTGTGTGTGTGTGTGTGTGTGTGTGTGTGTGTGAGAAGGGGTTCTTTTTTTACGCTATACTCTCTTGCAATTGAACGGGAATACGTTTACTACTTAAAAACGTCAAAGCTAAACATAATATCAAGTCAAACCACATCATGACATCGCTACAAATACAGTATGGGATTAAAATCAGCGAACATCAGTTTATAAGCTTACCTTGTTTCAGCGACGCGTGGTGAAATGTGAATGTAATGATCCCAAACTTTAGACATTCTCTGCCGTTAATGGACATCTTTACTCTCCGCCATCGCGCCAACTCAATTCAAAATGTATTACGTGCTGTGTTGTCCGTTCCGTGTGAATGAGATCCCTGCGCGTGTGCGTCATAGGAATTTAACGAGGCTTTTTGTAATCGAGTAACTCGATGAATCATTTCAGCCCTAGTGTTCAGTTTTTCACAGAGCTTTCTTAGGTGAATCTGACCCAGATTACAAGCTAAAAATGACTTCTAAACAGTTGTATTTGATGGAATGAGTTACCATAATGATCTATTAGTGAAATATAATTAGTTTTCCTGCCTGGTACCTAAGACAGGTCAATGGCACATCTGGATCCAAATGGGCCCAAATGGCACATTTGCTGGTTCCGCTTGTGATAAAATGGGTGTTAAACTGCTTAGGTTCACTTTTTTAGCATCTACTTTTCCACAGTTACTTATCAGATATTATTTTAATAATTCCTACAAAGCTTAGGCTTATTCCTTTATGATTCAAATGTGTTTTCAATATAAATGAGGTGTGTTTTTTAGGCGGAGGTAGAAATTTCAATCTTCTCCTGTGTTCCAGATGCATTTTATCTGACAGAGTATAGATACCTGAATCCCTGACACTTCTATTGTAATCTCCCAGGTTTTAGCTTTCTTTTGAGACCAAGATTATACATATAGCTTTTGTTGTTGTTAAGATTTATTTGGGTATGTAATTTCGGACAAGAGTTAGGAAAAAATGGGCTTCGTACTGTTTGTTGTTGCTCCATTAGTAGCATGACGAGACATGTCGTCGTAACACCCCCCCCCCCCCCCCCCCCCCCCCCCCCCCACCACAACGCATTTATTTTGCTGTGTTAGTGGGGAAAAACAACCCACAACACCCCCCACCCCCCCCCCCCCCCCCCCCCCCCCCT
>CM022474.1:30927530-30949437 GCA_011952105.1 Coreoperca whiteheadi
TTTTTGTCCCATCGCGCGCACCGAGCGGGCTGTGCGCGCACCCCCCCCCCCCCCCCCCCCCCAAGTGTTCTGATATGTGACTATGTGTTTGTGTAGGTGAGCAAACTAAAGCGCCACATTCGTTCCCACACCGGCGAGCGCCCGTTCCAGTGCAGTCTTTGCAGCTACGCCAGCAGAGACACATACAAGCTGAAGAGACACATGAGGACACACTCAGGTAAAACTGACGCCAAAACAACTTTTCTGCATTTATAAGGCAGTGAAGGTGGACAAAGTGACATATATCAGTTTTCAGAGATATAGAACCAGTATTGTTTTTTTGTTTGTTTTTTATTGTCCAGGTTTTCATATGAAAAGGGTTGTTTTCTAGCCCCCTTACAAAATTATTTATTCAAATCAAGGTCATTAAACCTTTTCCTAAGCCCCTCCCCCATTGATTCTATATTATAATCAAGTACAAAACTTCCACTTGTAATAAGTGAAATTAGGCTGTACTGATGGATGCAGTATTGCTAAAATCTATACTTCTGTGGTAATACATTCTGTTTCATACCTCCTACTCTATTGTTACTTCTTAGGATTCTTTTGTATTCTTTTATTCTGTTAGATTTAAAACATTAATGAGAACATTGAACAGTGATAAACCTGTGTACATACCTCTTCTCAGGAGAGAAACCTTATGAGTGTTACATCTGCCACGCCCGATTCACCCAGAGTGGAACCATGAAGATGCACATTCTGCAGAAACACACAGAGAATGTGGCCAAATTCCACTGTCCACACTGTGACACTGTCATCGCACGCAAGAGTGACTTGGGTAACACACACACACACACACACAGTGTAGACTTGCCAGACTAGTTTACACTGTAAAATAGTTTACTTTGCCATGTTGTTTCATCCCACTAATGTGTTTTCTCTTGTCATCCATGTGGTCCAGGTGTCCATCTTCGTAAGCAGCACTCATTTATTGAGACTGGAAAGAAGTGTCGTTACTGCGACGCCGTTTTTCACGAGCGCTACGCTCTGATCCAGCATCAGAAGTCCCACAAGAATGAGAAGAGGTTCAAATGCGACATGTGTGACTACTGCTGCCGCCAGGTGTGTGTACACAAATATATGTAGTGGTATGTAGGGTTACTATACTCCTAGTAGTAAATGAGTGATTTCATTTGAATATCAGATATGGGGCAAATGTGTTATTAACATGGCTAAGAGTCTACAGCCATGCTAGCAGCTCTGTGAGTTATGTTTACTATGTTCTCTTCATCTTAGTTTAGCATGATAGCTAGTAGTAGAAGTAATTTTACTGTATGAGTAAAAAGGTTGACCTGCTCTTGGCGCTTGAGGAAAAGTCAAGAGATCACCAAAGATTAAGATTCATCTGCTGGGGACCATGACTGTCTGTACAAAATTACATGGCCATTGGCCATCCATCTAGTAGTTGTTGCGATATTTCAGTATGGACCAAAGTGGAGGGCAGACGTACCGACAGATCGACATCGCCATTCATAGGACCCTGCTGCTACCATGGCTAAAAATGTACTTAGAATGGATTTACAGTACTGTCGTGTAACTGATTTCTAACTGTGTCTCCATTTTGCTTGGTCCAGGAACGCCACATGGTGATGCATCGTCGAACCCACACCGGAGAGAAACCATACGCCTGCAGCCAGTGTGAGAAGACCTTCAGACAGAAGCAGCTGCTGGACATGCACTTCAAACGCTATCACGACCCCAACTTTGTCCCCACCGCCTTCGTCTGCCCCAAGTGTAGTAAGACGTTCACTCGCAGGGTAAGGGACACTGTCTTGCCATCACACACCTGAAGTAAAGTCTTAGTTTTTTCATCATGAGCTAATAACTAATAAGTTATAAAATTCAACAGACCATCTAACAGTGTGTTCTTATAGAACACCATGGCTCGCCACGCTGACAACTGCAGCGGTGAGGTGGAGGATGCGGAGAATGGAGCTCCAACCCCGAAGAAAGGGAGGAGAGGAAGAAAGAGGAAGATGAGGAGCAGGAGAGATGAGGATGACAGTGGTGAGAATTGGACGCTGTATGGAAGTGTTGGCATGGTGCTGTGTTTGCTCAGTTGTGATTAGTTCATCGGATGTCTGTCTTTGTCTCGGTCATTCAGAGGAGGATCACGCTGAACTGGACGAAGAAGAGGACGAGGCTGAGGGGGACGGGGAGGAAGAAGCATCACTGCTACAGGAAGAGGAGGAGGCAGAAAGCATGGAATTGGACCAGGCCCCTGCCGCCATCCCAGTACCGGCTCCTGATGAACCACCGGTCAAAAGGAAACGAGGCCGACCCCCAAAGAACGCCCCCAAGCCTTCAACACCCAGCAAGTCAGTCAGGGTGGCTGCCAAGACGACGCCTTCTGGTGAGAACACTCGGAGGATTTATAAGATAAGGAATTGGACTGTAAACGGGCTGTATTCAGTCTTTGGGTGGAGTGGTCTCTTTTAGGACTGTAACGGCTTGTGTATTCGTACCTAACCGTCTCGGTGCGGGAGTCATGGTCCGGTGCACGGACTAAAGTTCTCAAGCGTTTAGCCGTACGCCGTTAGCAGCATGTGCTGACGTTAGTACAGCAAGATGACTAGTATGCCAGTCAGTCACACTACGCCTGTATTCAGACAGAATCAGCCGCAGGGCCGTGTGGTGGTGTGCGGGGTTGTGCTTAGAACTTAACTGCTGTGAAACAATCAGAAAATAAGGTTTTATTTCTTGGATTCATCAGCTTTCTCGGTACCGGCGCTCCCTCTACTTAATTAATTCTATAGGTCACTTGATCAGCGCTGTCTGTCTCTCTCTCTCTCTCTTTCTTTCTTTCTCTCAAACAAACCAACACAAACCAAAGGAAGCTTCTTGGTATAGCTTTTTTTTTTTTTTTAGCATATTATTATCATTATTATTTAGCATAATATTTTTTATAATTATTGCTGGGTTGGTCACCGCAGCGTGACGTCAGGTTGCGTTTCTCCAACAGTTGAGTCTATTTAAACTTTTCTGCCGCAGGTCGCTGCGATTTTATTTTTTTTTCTGGCAGCCCCACCGCCGCAGCCGAAACGCACTAGCGGTCTGGTATTTTTGCTGCAGCACCTGAATGCTGCCTGCGGAGAGAGCAAATGGAACGCCAGAGCGGGAAGACCCGCCTTGACCTTTAAATCAGTTGTTAGGGAAGAACCGTGAATCCTTTTTTGTTTTAGCTGGTATTGTCTCTGTCAAAAGAGAGGGCAGGTCGTGCCTCAGTCTTACTGAAGACATATGATGACTTATCAAATAAAAAAATAACAGCATTAATCACAACTGAATTGTAATCAAACTTGCTCTTCAAAACATGACTGTGAAGTTACAAAGCTCATGTTTGCTCACTATGTGAAAACATATAATCAACCTACAGATAAAGACCAGAGGAAATTTCAGATCATTTCTGTTCTTTTCTGTTCACTTAGTTTGTATTCCAATAACCCTTGAATGCAGCACTAAAGTATGGCTTTGTTGTTGTGTTTTGTAGCTGCTGCCATCATTCAGGTGGAAGATGAGAGCACTGGAGCAGTGGAGAACATCATAGTGAAGAAGGAGGATGGCGATGCCTCTTCAGTGACACCTCTGGAGCAGGGAGTGGCCCTGACCGTGGAAGGGGTGGGACTAGATGGGGAAGGGGTGGAGACTGTTGAGCTGGCTGTGAATGAGGAAACAGCGGCCGCTGCTGCCAACGGAGATCTGACACCAGAGATGATCCTTAGCATGATGGACCGGTGAACAGAACACAGCCACACACATGTAGCCGGACTAAGAGTAAAATTGGCAAATACACATTAACATCTCCACATCCTTGGCCGTCACCGGATGTTCCATCTGTGTGAGCTTTTAACGACAGCCATTTCGCCTCCCTTGAAGTGGCTGCAAAAACAACGATGCACAAAGAAGGGAAGCCGCATGTAAATACTTACACACACAGTAACTTCACATCCATGTACATCAACCTGCATACTGATGTTTGTGGGTCTCACACACACACACACACACACAAAATACGAGATCCCACTGCACATACTTTTCATCTCCCACATTATATACAGATATTGTCCAAGCTAATGACAGACTGCTCCCTGCTCTTAATGCTTTTTTCAGTTTGAATGTCTTCTGAATCAATCATTGTGTATTTTGCTACTTGTTTCTACTGAAAGCCACATCCTGTCAGTCTCTACCCACACACTCTGCAGTTAATGTTCAGCTCCACTCCATGTTGCTCTGCCTAAAGAAGACATTATTTGATCTGCCTTCACTTTTCACTTAGATTTTCTGCTGGCCTGCTTGCTGTTCTTGCAACTATGCTCATTTAGCAAATTCCAAGCCTTTATATGTGTATATATAGATATAAATGTAGTTTTTCCCTAATGAAACATAGTTCATGGTACTTGAGTTTGCCTCTAAGATACCACTTGTTCTCAGTCATATGATCTGTATCTCTCCAACCCCCCCGCACTACAAACACATGGTCCATGCTGTGGTATTATTTGTTGGGCAAAGGCAGGTTAGTCAAATGAAGTGAAGTCACTGATAACTGTTTTTCAACTGTCTGGTTCACCAGCACCCAACCTTGTTCGAATGGTAATGCACCCTCAATCAGCTCAGGAATTGAAATACTGCAAATTTAGTTTCTCAGAACCAACATAGTTTGAGATTAAGTTAATATTCAACTCTTTTCTATTTTCTCCTACCTATCACTGATGGAAGCTACTTGTCATTCATAGCTAATGTTCATCGTCCTCCTCCTGTTCCACATTTTGATGGAGAAAGTAGATAGTTTGCCATCACATAAACTGAATGATCCCTGCCGGTTGGAGAAAATACAGATAATCCTGATTTAGTTGGTAAAACATTGTACCGAGGTTGTGATTTTGAACATTCCAAATACTTTAATTGGAATGGAACATGGAATTATGTCTATGCATTGGAATTATCTCACTTGAAGTAAACAGCAGTAACAAATTCCAACATTGTTTTGCAAGGTAATACCAGCCGCCCCCCAAAATAATCAGTGAACACGGTTTGTATTTAACTACACATTTGAAACCTTTTTGGTTTTGATTTATTGTGAACCTTTTTTTAATGTTTTTAAATAGCTGCTTTGGAGATGTGTTGGTTAAAAGTGTGTTTTTTTTATAGTTTTTTGTTAGTGCCATACCTGGTACTCCATATCCTGAGCCTGCAAAGTTATCTTGCATCATGCTTTCCTTCCACAGAGGAGCCCCTATTAACCACCCAAACTGAATTGAACTAATCGGAACCACTATCATTTTTCTGTCCATATTCTGTTGCTCATAGCCATTTTGTATAGCTTTGATACTGTTTTCATGTTTGAACATTTTGCAATTGCTGCTGCGTTTCTCTGCATTTGGTTCAGTCCAGTAGTGCGATAGAAGCCTTGTCTTGTTCTGTTTTCCTTTAACCGTTGGCCCAAAGTTGGGAGGTTAGTTTGACCTAATAAGGTTTTTGAGTATCTGCTGAAAGAAAAAACTGTTTGGCACCCATCTAAAAACTCATAGTGAATGAAGTCCAGCTAGTAAATTGTATGTAAGAACAACTAAACAGCCTTCTTGTTCTTTTTTAACAGCTTTTTAATACTGTTTTTGGAAGCTGTGTATTTGTTTGCAGTGCTATGTGACTTAATTAGGTAATCAAGGTCAGCAGTCTTGCATTCTTACTAGCCCTGAGCTTTCAGTTGGTGTCCATTTGCCGCTGATACCCGAGGTATGTCCTCACCTTGGCCCAGGCGAGTCGCTCCAAATCAGAACCCTTTTTTTACAGCAACATAGGATTATGATTGCTTGTGTTAATCAAGCTTAGAACAAAAATGAATCTTCATGGTCCAAATCTCAATAAATCATGATTTGAGTCTTCTGAAGATGTTAATCCTTAGACTAGTGCTAAAAGCTCTGAAGGGACAGTTTGAGCATAAGTTATGGTGGTTCTTTGGTTAGATGTATTGTAAAAAAACAGGCTATAAGGAACCATGGACACAGAAAGATAGAAGTACCAAGGTACTGATAGAAGGTATGTGAGGAAATCAATGTTCACATATCCAATTGACACTTTTGCAAGAATCATTCAGAAACATCAATTATGTGAGTGTACTGCTGTGGTCTGAGATCTCATTCTGAAAAACATGAACGTTCTGTTATCAATCTGTCATGTTGTTCTGCAGGAGGACGGATCAGAGATGGATGTTCGATTGTTCCCATAGCAACAGTTTTGTTTTTCGTCTGCACATAGCTTGTTTAATTAGGCAGAAGAATTGAGAGAACAGCTTAAAGGTGGCTTTAAACACACCACTGTGTTAAGACTCAGAAAACAGAGGAAGCCCTTGTTATGTCGTTTTGAAGATCGAGACACTGTACAGCTGATGAAAAATAAAATCATCCTAATGGGCCTGTGACTGCTGCATGCTTCTGTTCTTTCAATTAGCTATACAGTTTTGGGGGCGGTGTTTTGTTGTTGAAGGAGATTTTAAAAAGCACAAAACCTATCCAGGCCCACAGCACATTTGTGTATTTAAGCCCATGGTTCTTTTTCCAGGTCAGTACAGCAAAATATATGTGGTAGAGCTGGGTGATATGGATAAAAGTGTGTCTGGCAGTATTATAAGTAATACAGCGAGAGAATGCATTGGGTTGTTTAGGTTAGGCATTGATTGACATTTTTAAAGGTCCCTTCAAACATGTTATAATCCACAAAAATGTGGTTTAGCTAGTTAAAATGTTATCTCCTCAACAAACTATGAATATGCACATATTTTTCTTTTTAAAAAATTACAGTAACTACAGGGCACCAGATGTTGCCTGCTTCACTGAAAAATCCATTCTCAATGTATGTGCATTGGAGCCTTCAAGTTTCCACATCATATTTGCGTAAGTTGCTTACTGGACCATGTTTGGCTTCCAAACTACTCGTCACAAAATCCTACCCGTGCCCAAGTGAGCACCGAAAACCTTTCTCTACTCAGCAAGGGGAATGTGGAAAAGCCATCTAGCATCAAACTGTGCACATACACACTCTCTGCAGGGTGAAAGTCAAATGTCCAAGTCAAGGAACAGTGAGCAAAACACATTTTTGAGTAGAGGAAGACTATAACATAAACATGAATCTCTAAATATGCAGATAAGCTATGTTTAAAAAGACAATTTCCTTTGTAATATACAGCAAGATAACAGAAGACCAATGGTTCAAGAATCAAACAAAGAATCTGAGCAATATAATATTTTTGAAAATTGTGTACAAAGTACTGTACTCAAGTACAATTTTGGGATACTTATGCTGTTATTGAGTATTTCCTTTTTATGCTACTTTTCTATATACTACATGTCAGGGGGAAATATTGTAAGTTTCATTCCACTCCATTTATCTGACAGCTGTAGTTACTTTTTAAATAGACATTTTTACATATATAAAACATTAGAAAGGCTTGTAAAATATGATGTATTGTTTTAGATTAGACCACTTAACAGTATTTAAAAACTTAAAATTAGTTCATAATTCATAACAGAAGTTATCTTATTGCGCTTTTCCTATAGAGCAGGTCTAGACCGTACTCTTTATAATATTTACAGTGTAATCTATTTACAAGTAATCTAATTACTGATTACTCCTTTAAAAAGTAACTTTCTTACTTTACAGATTACTTGATTTTAAAAGTAACTAAGTTAGATTACAAGTTACTTTATTAGTTACATTCAGCCTCTGCCGACAACAGCCCCGCCACCTCAGCATAACAATGACAGCTGGTTGTGCCAACACTCACTTTATTGGAAGTGCATTTTTAACAGTAATGTCAACAATGTATCGCCAAACATTTTAAGTTGAACTTAAAAACTATTTCCTAAAAATACCACTTAACATAAATACTTGTTTTTAATGAGGTCCAGCTTTTGTTGTTCTTTTAAATTTGACGTAGTGTTTTTGTAGCTAGATAACCCTTTGTCGCCACCAGCACAGAGTGTACAACGAACCCTAATATTGCCATCTTTAGCTGACACAAACTCAAAATAGTGTCTGAATTTCCAGCTAGAAAACGCGCATCTCTCTCCTCCCTCCGTTGTTTTTTCCGTTTGTGTCGCTGCGTGATGTGTGTTATTACACGTGACGTGAACTGTCCTCATGCTGAAAACATGACTTATCGCATACGTGCCTTTACTCCCCGAGATGCAAGAAGAAAGCAAAAATATGTCTTTATTAAGGAAAATGAAAAAAATATTAATGCACAGTGACTTGGATAAGTAGCTTTAATCTGATTGCTGGTTTTGAAATAGTAACGCGTAAGATTAAAAAGAGGTCGGATTAGAGTAATGCGCATCACTGGTGACCCAACAAATCCCATCATAAGCAAGCACTTGGCGACAGTGGGAAGGCAAAAATTCCTTTCTTAAAGCCTTTTGTACTTTTATTTAACTACAATTTTGAATTCAGGACTTTTACCAGATAATGGAGCATTAATATGGCAACTTTTACTCGACCAAAACAATTCTTGAATGACTGGTGCCAACAAGCTAAATGTAAAGGGGATGTATGTATGAGTCATTTTTGTAATGTACGTTTTGGTGCTCCCTGGTGGTTAGAGATAAATTAAACAGCCTTGCGCTGGCTGTGCATACGCCACAGTATGGATGTCTGCAAATTAAAAACCACCCGTTAGTCTTAACGATTAGATTTTCTGAGATGAAGTTCTTGAGCCACTGTGATGCTCTTTTGCCTTTATGTGTAATCCCATTAAGAATTCGATATTTTGACACGTCTTTAAACGTCTTGAACAGTTTGGGGCTCAACTGCAGATTTCTTGACTGTGGTGTGTTACTCGGTGTGGGAGGTTAGATGAGGTTCCTGCCAGCTCAGTCGTCTCTACGTTCACTACAGTGGTGACTAACAATACTGAACAGGATGTATGTGTCTAAGTTCATGAGCAAAAAAAAAAAAAAAAAAAAGTGTGCACAATAATCAAAAAAAGGTGAACTGTGTGCACACATGCATGAGTGAAAAAGAGAAAGTGGGTTATATGCAGACGCTCATCTATGAGAACGAAATCTGGGTGGGGGTGGTTCGTGTGTGTGTGTGTCTCCACACCTTTGGTATCTTCACCCTGCATTTTCGGATTTCTGCCGCCTCTTCTGGTCTCTACTCTTCAGCCAGCACTGGATGATTAGAGTTTTAGGCTGATTTTCTTATTCAGTTAGGATTCATATTTTTTTTAAGTCTAGACATACAGTTTGTTAATTACATATCAAGACCAATGTTTCTCTCCATTATTTGTTCCTTTTGTATTGATAATGTGCTGTAAAACACCCAGCCTGACCGGTTTTCAGTCAGGATAGTTCGCTGACGTTGGAGGCGGGACACCGGAGGTGCAGTAGATGATCACAGCATTTTCCAGTCGACACCAGCATTTTATCGAAGCCTACAATATGGACCACGTCCCTCAGACCCTGCAAGGTAAGATGAACAAACTTCAACAGCAGCATCAGTGCTCTTTTATCTTAGTGACAGTTTGAAGATATGAGAATAGAGCAGTAGCTGACCTTCAGTGCCGACCATACCAGCGTTTTTGCATGTTTTACCCCATGTACTACAAATGAAATCAGTTCCCAACAGCCCTATAATAAGTCCTAGCTTCATGACGGTTATAATTTTCAGTTTTTCTTCAAACTGTTTAGAGAGGTGGTTGAATCAACTTTTGGAGGATGTAGTTTGTGATGCAGTTGAATTGTATAATGTCATCCAGAGAGGTGTTTCTAATATATCAGCCACTCTATTCATATCAATTAGGGTAGGCTTAATTTAAGAAGAATATTACTAAAACATTAAAATATGCTCAGTGTCTAAATGTGACAACTTTAATGCCACACACGGAAATGGAAGCATTTCACCCTTTCACATAACTACGTATGGAAAAGTGGAACAAATGGGAAACAGTGAGACTCTGAGGGGATAACTGTCATATGTGTAGTATCAGAGAGAGACCACACTTAACTGCACCAAAGTCTGGCTTCACAAACATCAGTTGGACCGATCTACAGAGTTAAGTCAAGCTTAGGTTTGCTTTTACAAAGGTCAAATGGGAGTGAGTCAGTTGCACATTTCAAAGGTTAGCAACTCTGCCCTCGGCTAACAGCTGTGTTTCCATTGTAACAGTCAGTGACACCAACTGACAAAAAGAAGGAAATATGACTCAGTCTGTGGTTTGTCAACAATGTTATGAACTGAGCAAAGAGAGGGGAAAGAGTTCAGAGACCACAGGATTCTTTTAAATTGTTTTTCTGTTGTTATTTTGATCATGACTGATATTTCTTGCTAAAATGTCCTGAAGAGTTTATAAAGACCTGCGGGAGCAAAGTGTTCAAAGAAAATTGACCTTCAATATGCAGAAATCCTCTGAGGTGTTAACTGCAGACAGTGTGAACATGTCTTTGAAGCTTGATATAGCCAAGGGACAGGAGAGGCTACAGATGTAATTTCTCCATGAATCCAGCTGTTTCTGAGCAAATCACTTAATTTCCTGCTGAATATTTGGGGATTTTTCTCTGTTACAGTAAATATGTCTACCGTGGCCACAGAAAGGAGATCCCGGATTGAAAAACTGCATAAAATATTTGGAATGTTCCTGAAATTGAAATTTTCCATTCCTCACAAAATAGGTGGTACTGGAGGCTTGGTAACACAGTGACTACTTTGTAGGCAAAGTAATAAACAGACAAGAAATAAACAGTTCAATTTGGACCATTTCAAGAATCAACACATCATTGATGAACAGCGCAAATTCACAAACTATGCTCTGCATGAATTTGCTTTGCCTTCCATAATTGATCCCTACTGAGGGACGCACTGATGGCAGGAGCTAACTGATGAGCTGACTGCCCATCAGTACAAAGTCATCTAACTTTCACACACACACACCAAAGGCTCAGCCTTCTGGAGCAATTTGGGGTTCAGTATCTTGCTCAAGGACACTTCGGCATGTGGTCTGGGGAAAGCCGGGATCAAACCGGCGACCTTCCGATTGGTGGATGACCTGCTCTTCCTCAAAGCCACAGCTGCCTGCGTCTCATATAAACCAAAAACTCCATAATAAAAGCTTCAGGAGTAGACCTTCATTCCTAATAAGCATTAATGGAATCAAATGGTTAAATATGACACAATCACTTGAATTATATTATTGATTTCTTATATCGATATAAGTATGAAACTCTGGCAAATGCTAACCCGTCAGCAGAGACTTCTGACCTCTGCTAGTCCCATCTAGTCTTGTCACTGCATGTGTCATGCCCCTTGTCAATGGCAAACGTGTGGTGGCAACTCATAGAAACAATCTGGCTTCCATCCTGCAATACACTGAGAAATGTCTTGCAAAGTTTGAGCATATGGAATATTCCAGTCATTATACGTAACCCTGGTGCAGGAGTGAAGACAAATCCGCCATTAGGACACTGTTGACTTAAAAGCTGATCCATCTAGAAGTGAATGTCAGCCTTTGTATTCTGACCAATAGTTATCCAGCAGGTTTCTAGTTTACCTAGTGTGGGGTACCCTCTCTGACCCAACAGGCCTGTCAGTAACTTAAATCTCATGAAAATAAAACACTGCTAACCCTTACATGGACGCTATCATTTTATCACTGCATGATGTATTATGCGTAAGTTGAATCCAGACAATAACACTTAATTGTTTAGTCCTGTTGACCAAAATGTCCAGATATTTTGAAAAGAATTTAGTATGAATGCAAAAAGGGTCACATGAGCTATACAGAAGATAGAGGATGATAAAGAGACAGCAGTAGTCATCATGACAGATACCCGAGCTCAGTCAACCTCTCCAGGTGACAGTGGTCCTGTTTGTGTCTGTGGCCCTATAAGCAGATCAGATCTCAGAGCTGCTGAAGCCTCACAGAGTCTGTCTGGTGACGCCTGTTGTTCTGAACCAATCCATTCAGCCATGTGGGAGATCGGCCAACAGGCTTGTGGTGAGTGATGGACAAATTCCCTCCTGGGACATTTAAGACTTTCTATCTATTATTAGGTTCATTATGTTTGCTGTATGTATAAACCAGGTATAACCATGACCGGTTCAAAGTTTTTAAGTGCAAAATAGATATAATAACTTTGGATCTAACAAGCAGAAATCAGAAAAGTATGTGTAATGGACTGCTGTGCACAATGATGTATTATGGTCCTGTGCTGTTTGACCAGTGTCGTACGTTATTGTGTATATGTTTTATTTGTGACCTGCTGAGGCAAGACTGGATTACCAAACACACAAAGTGGGCACCTGCCCTTGGGCCCCAGACCCATAGGTCCCCGAAAAGCCCCAAGTTCACCGTGTGTCACTTGGTTTGTGGTGTTTTGTTTAATTTGGTCCAGGAATAAGTCAATCTAAAGTACAATATCAACTGAAATGAGGTGACACCTGCACCTAATCTTACTTGTTGAGGGGGCCCTGTGTTAAATCTAATTTTAAAACCTCAAATTGCCAAAAACTAACTAAAACACAATAACCCTGGTACAATTCTGTACATCAAATGCAACAACCATTTTGTTCCAGTGGGGGGAACTATAGGTCTGTCAGTCCCAGATCTAATGTCTCGTCTGTCTCCTTCTAATCCTGTCCCTCTGTTTTAGGTACTGAGTCTATGGAGAGGTTACCTGGTTATAAACAAGCAACCTGTCAGGGTAAATCACAACTCAAATGTTAAAACATCTAAAGCAAACCAATTACACCAACACCCATGAGCACATTTTATGATGAGTTTTGAAATCTGTGGGTCTTATTTTTCTCACTGGTTTTGACCTGTTAAACCCTCTTATGTTTCACGAGATAAAGCTGAGGGATTGCATTGATTGACTGGGATTGCAGGGGTATTGCAAAAGGGTTGCAAAGTTATGTTACATACTTTTCTTTTTGTGGACCTTTCTTTTTTGCTTTTTTGTGAACTACAGTAGCCTATATATTCAATACATTGTTAAGTCTCAAACAATTATTCAAATGACAAAAACTCTAAAGAGGTTTAGAGGGAAAACTCAATTTTGGATGGAAAGGCTCTCAATTTATAGACCCGTGATAAGGGTTTGTAAGTAAACAATCCTTTATTTTAAGGCTTTATTTCAATAGTCATATTAAATAGTTAGCCATGAAGATAGTTTCTGATTTTATGTGTTGAGCTTTTGAGATATATGCCTGTGAATCCCTCTGTCAGCAACCCAATGCAAAAGGGGGTGAATAGGATTTAGTCTCTGGTGCTAAAGCATAAAAGAAATACATCTTTCCATAAACAGCACCCTGGATACACCCTGGATAATCCAGACCTCACGGTGATCAGGTTTTATTGGAACTACTTTCTGCCAACAAAATATTTTCTGTATACATGTTCTCCAGTGTGTTCTATTATCCACAGTAACACACAGGGACACTGGAAAAGAGATGATGCTGCTGAATGTGAGCAGCACAAAATAAATACCCTCCACCTTCATTGTATTGGGGTGGAGGCAGAAGTCTCAGAGATGGATATCTAAAATCCTGGAAAAATGCAACTGAAATGGAGAGATAGACCTTAAAAAGTATTTTTTTTAAGGCCTAAGTTGAATTTTATCCCCCCCCATTCATATTTACTTTTTGTATGCATGTGTGTGCGTGCGTGTGTGTGTGTTTTCACATACATGTCTGTTTCTATGTGTACAGGTGGAGAGCACTTTCAGCTACCTGGAGATTTGTTCCATCAACATTCTCAGTCTCACACAGGTACACTCTCAGCGTCCTTTTTTTCATCAAACGCATACTTGTTTGTAATCTGTA
The DNA here is from genome assembly GCA_011952105.1 of Coreoperca whiteheadi. Taxonomy (NCBI): domain Eukaryota; kingdom Metazoa; phylum Chordata; class Actinopteri; order Centrarchiformes; family Sinipercidae; genus Coreoperca; species Coreoperca whiteheadi. The sequence goes on from CM022474.1 coordinate 30,941,382, forward strand.
ATCAAGTTTTTTTCTTTTTTGTTCTCATATATTTTACGCAGTTGTTCATCCTGTCCTTTTATTTAGCCATTTACAACATACAGAAATCATTGTGAGAAATTGTGAGAATATTTCACTTTCTATAGATATAAGCTAAAAACAGGCTATGGCTTATATGTTTTTGCAGAGAGTAAGCATCATACAAGTATGACACAATGCATGTGTTGCAGATTATGTTGGAGACAGACAGGCAGACTCTGTCTTTCAGTGTATCGCAAGTTGAGGATCTTGAGGCCATGGTCAGGCACATGACTGCCTCACTGAAGAGGATCTTCCCTGATTCGTCTCCAGGGTGGGTCTCACTCCAAAACCTGCTACATGTCTAAATGCACACCGATGAGTTGATGCGCTACTACCACATATTCTTCATGCAGAATTTCTGTTTTTACATACTGCATCCCTCTTTTGGGTCCGTTTATCAATACTTAATTGACTATCAGGGCAAAATGTTAACTTTGTACACAGTATACAGATGTGTGACAAGTAAAAGGTAAACCACAACTTTCAGTTTATTAGTAAGGTATTGTTCCACCACGAGCCTCCAGAACAGCTTTGGTGCATGTAGTCATAGATTCTCCAAGTGTGAGGAACTCTACTGGAGGCATAAACAGCATTCTTCCAAAAGATATGCCCTCATTTGATGTTAAGATGAAGGTGGTGGAGAGTGCTGTCTAACACGTCTGGTGACTGTGAAGGCCATAGCATCTGGTATATTCATACTGAAATCACTCAGGGAGCACTGTGACCTGTATGGGAAAATCTGCATTCAGTATGTTTCTACACTTATTTATTCAGGTTTGTCCTTTGAGTTGTCACCTATTTTTATATCAAAACAGGGATATTGTCATTAAATGCATTACGCACATTCATGCTCATATTCATTCAACTTTTTTTCGAAATCTTGAGGAATCATTTTCAATGCTGTCTAGAGTACAAAACTGAATAAATACACACAAAAAGTAATTAACGAGAAAACAACAAACAGAAAGCAACAGAACACAGTTAAAAAAAATTCAAGTGCAGATTAGTTTAGAATCACGGTTTTAAATTGACCTATAGGTACAAATGTGTTGAATTTTAGTGTGTGTTGTAAAATGTTCCAAGAGTGTGCAGCACTAAAAGCAGTGTTTGCACACAGGACATTGAGCATCAATCAATCACTAGATCGAGTCAAATAATGACTGTAGGACCAGTTTAATAAGGAAGTAATATATTGTGGCAAGTTGCCATTAAGGGGTTTATAAATAAATAGAAACCAGTGCCTGTCACGTCTTACCATTAGTGATTCCCACCTAAAAACTGAAAATTGTGGTTTAAGAGTGGAGGGAGAGGCGTGTTTATAGATAACATCACCATAGTCCACTCATAGTGGTAATATGCAAACTACTGTCCGCAATATCTCTGGCTCTAGAAAATAGCATGCATTTAGTCTTGCTTGCATTCAGGAAATTTTAAATAAAAAAATGCATCTTTCAATTTGTCAAAGCCTTGTTGTAGTATCTCCGTGGCTGTGCTTTATTTGCAAAACGATACAGAACTGTATTATCCGCATAAAGATGGGCATTGCAGTTTGTTATAGCGGATGTAATACTGTTAATATAAATTGTGAACAAGACAGGACCCAAAATTGAACCTTGTGGAACCCCCTTTGACAGTGGGAGAAATACAGAACAATAATCTCCCTAAATTAACTAATGACTCCAAAACTTTAGCAAGACAGAACAGTTTGGAAATTGGCCGATAGTTATTAAGATCACTTTTAGCAACACCCTTACATGTGCAGATTTCCAAACCAGAGGGAATACTCCAGTAGTAATGGAGAGGTTAAAGAGATTTATTTTGTTCAGCAATATTTGGGGCACAGAGCTTTAAAAATATGGGTCTAGTAAGTTTATGCTCCCCAGTTGATTTCCTGCAGTCAATAGCTTGTAGTGCCTCCATAACAACAGAGGAATTGGAGGCCTGTAGGGTGTACTGAGAGATACTTTTTAAGGAGGGCACATGAGCCAAAGGCTTACTATTAAGAGCAGATCCTGAATATACCATATCAAAGCAGCAACATATGTTTTGAAAGCATGGCAAATCTCTGATGTCTTATTTATTTGGCAGTAATTAAAAGAAACATGAGAAGGAATAGATATAGAGGATTTGTTTTTATTTACATTGACTGCTTTCCAAAATTTTGACCTGTTGCCTAAAACTCCACCAATGGCCTGTTTAACCAGTATACCTTGCTAGAGCCCAGGCTTTGTCCCTTGCCTTGAACATCGATAATTCCGTGGAGGACCAGGAGCTTGATCTATCTTTAGCTATAAGCAAATTTGTAAAATATTCCAATGGTAGTTCTACATCTGATATTGACATAAAATCATTTGATTTTGATGACCCCATGAACTTTTCTTTAGCAGCACCCTCAGGACAAATGTTACATTTCTAGCCTACCTTTCAGAATGGCTTTATGGACTTCAATTTTTGAAAGTTTCCCAGAAGGTGAATCCTAATTACTTGATGACTTAATGATCTGCTGACTTTTCCTCTAGCGCCAACGTATAGTTGACATTTGTGGTTTTAGTGTTTAGTGCTAATTAGCCATTGTTAGTATGTTAACATGCTAAACTAAAATGGTAAACATAGTAAAAATGTACCTGCTAAACACCAGCATGTTAGCATTGTCATTGTATGCATGTAAGTATGCTGATGTTAGCATTTAGCTCAAAGCACTACTCTATCTTAGTACAGCCTCACAAAACCGCTAGCATGGCTGTAGACTCTTTGCCTTGTTATAGTATGTCAGTCTTAAACAGTAGGTTTATTGTCCTTTGATCTTTAGAAAGCTGTTAAAGACGATTCCTACAGATCTCCAGCAGAGACTCCTCACGCTGACTGGTGTGATAGAAGAGCAGCTGAATGGTCAGCCCAGCCCCTGTGGTATGTGCCTTTAATTTTACAGTATAGATGGTTGGCTATACTGTAAAATAAATGTCTATGTTGACATGTAAGAAGACATTTGTTCATTTGTTATACTGTCATTTGTTATAAAGCTGAAGATGACATTGTCAGCTTCTTAACAGACCGGTGTCAGACCATCACTGTTTTTACCTTGTGGTTTCAAGATTAGCTATGTATCTAGTAGAAGTATTGTTTTGTCCTTATAACAGCAGATTAGTACATTTTCTGAAATGATCATTGATATGTTTGCGTCTCAAGGAACCTGATGTATTTGCACATGGATAAAGTGTGCTTGAATGTGTGTTCCCCAGGAGGATTCTCTGATACCTATGCTGCTCTGTGTGATTTCAATGAGATGTCATTTAGAGAGGAGATTCAGTGGGTAAGTAACTACTGCAATGCAACACAAAACATTTTAATATGCCACGAGTACAAAAGTTTACAAGGACCTATTTGGTGTATCCTTATAAAGAATGGCTAACTGTTTTGGCAGGATGTTGACAACATCTACTACAGCCACAACTGGAGACAGTTCAATCTGCAGGACTTCAGTCACTTAGACAGCAGGTGAGATACAGTACAGTGAGTTTCATCCAATCTTACCTTACATACTCTGTTTAAATTCCTCTCCTTTCTCCTCATTTCTCCTCTCCTTTCTTCTCAGAGACTTGGCATTAACAGTAGCAGCTCTGTCTTTCAACCAGTGGTTTACGAAGATCTCTTGCAAAGAACTCAAGCTGGTACACTCTCTTATTACTCTTATTTGTATGTGTTTTTCTGTTGTTAAAGAATTGTAAAAGGGTTTGCCTTCCTGAATCCAGGCTTTTCAAAAGATATGTGTATGCAGACAAAGTCCACAATCCCATTTCATAGAAACATTGCCTGCACACTGACAAAAAAGTAGAAGACGCACTTCATATGTAAGAAGAATCCATTAATACCGTGTGCACATAAACTTGTAATCATAACATTTATTTGTATAGTACCTTTCATACAAGAAATGCAGCTCAAAGTGCTTTACAACAAAGAAAATACATGCACAGAGTGCTTCACATACAAAACAACAGATGAACATAAAAAAAAAGGATAGAAAGCCATAGTTAATTTAAAATAAACTAAAAATAAAATGAGAATAGAATACATGCATCTTATAAATATAGACATATAATGCCATACTTACTTTAAAATAAAAAATAACATACTATGGGAAATAAAACCCACTAAATAATAATAATAAATAAATTAACAAAAAGAGTGACAATTCCAGGGTTCAAGCCAACCCAGACAGTTAGAAGTTTAAAACTTTTGATCCGAACCTCGTCAAATGTGGCCTAGACATGAAAAAACAGTGAAAGCTCCCTTTTTGCATTTTCACAAATAGAATGAAGAAAACAAACAATTTCTGATTCATAGTCTGTTTCGAGTTAAGTCATGCACATTTTTTGACCTTGTAGTGCTCCCTAGTGATCAATTTGACCGACACATTCAGGACAGTTTCAGATACTTCTATGGAAATATCCTGTTTTGTGATGACTGGACAAACAATGCCGGATTTATAGTCTGATTTGTGTTATGCCATGTCCAGTTTTTTGGATTTGTAGCGCACCCTAGAGGTCAATTTGAATAAAACTTTCAGGGTATGTTTCAGGTACTTATGTCGCAGGTCCTTTAGGTTTTGCGATGATTGGACAAATAATGCCTGATTTATAGGGCCTTTTGGGCCTTAATTACAGCACCACCATGTTGCTGATTGTGCTCATATTTCTATGGAAGCACATGCACATCATTTCCAGTTATTGGGCCAGGTATCGTGTTTCTAGCTCCTCATGGGATTTTGAGCATTTGAGGCAGACAACAAATAATAATAATAATAATATTAAACCAGCACAAACATAGAAGGGTTCTACTACTTCGCAGTTTGAACCCTAAAAATAAGCCGGCACAAACCCCTGGGTTTTGAACCCCTACTAATAATAATAAACTGACACAAACTCAATAGAGTTCGTGGTTTGAACCCTAATAATAATAATTAAATTTCAATTCAATTTTATTTATATAGCCCAATATCACAAATCACAATTTTGCGCCAAAGGGCTTTATAATCTATAACATATGACAGCCTCTGTCCTTAAGACCCTTGATTTGACTAAGGAAAAACTACCCAAAAAAAACCCCTTTTAACACGGAAAAAAATTATAGAAACCTAATAATAAAACAGGACAAACTCAATCAGGTGGTACCGCTTCACGGCTTGAACACTACTTAGACTAATAATAATAATTGTAGCAGCACATGTCAAGCATGAACATGGGGGCAGTAGGTTACTTGCAATAATAGATCCACACTCTACAGCTCCAGATGCAGACATACCTGCTGAAAGTTACAGAAGGAGAGGGGAAAGAGACGAGAAAGCACAAAACCACGGGAGAGAGAAGATGTAGAGTTAGTAACATTAATGGGATAAGAATGCATACAGATGGAAAGGGAGAGGAGGAAAGAGGAGCTTGGTTTATCATGGGAAGTCTCCTGGCAGTCTAGGCCTACAGCAGCATAACTAAGGGATGGTTCCCCAGATAGCAATGAAAGTCTGGCCCAAATGTGGCCCATATTTTCATTTTTCTTAGGGCCCACATTTGGCCTTGAATGACGGCATTTACTCAGGGTGAATGTGGCTGCCTAAACTCAGCCACAGGTCCACCCTATATTGGCCAGATATCAGGTGTGTTGTAGACCAAATCTGGGCCAAATATATTGACCATAAGCATACCTTACAGGGGCCATATAGCTGGCATATTGTGGGCCAGGTCTTGGCTAAATCCGGTTCCAGAGGAATTAACAACCTTAAATGGGCCAAATGTCAGGTATGGTATGGGCCCTGATCAGGGACATACCATACGCTCACCACCCTATGAGCCATATGTCTGGAACATTATGGGCCAGGTCTGGGCCGAATTGGGACCAAAGGAATTAAACACTGCTTCACCTTACATGGCCCGTATGTCTGGCATGTACGAGTTGAAGGCTTAAGGAATTCACAAGTTATGTTCATGCTGGGTGCCAGCAGGACCTAGAAAACGAAACACATATCTTAAATGGACCTGGAGAATTTATCACAGGTCCACCTTTGATGAGCCAGATAAGCACCAAAACAATTTACCATGTCTGCATTAGCAGCCACCTACAAACCGAGTACTAGAGCAGCTCTACATAGTAACAGACAATGACTGCTTTGCCATTCATTTATTTTTATTTATTAAGTTGAAATGAGAAATGCAACATGCACATCACAAATCACACGTAAACAGGGACTTTTCAAGACAAATACAATCGTATGATTATGTGCTCTCATAATGTGCCAAATAGTTCATAGGATATATTAACAATATACATTCAAGGGAAATTTTGTTATTTTTATGTGGATGTCCAGTAAGTGTTGATGGTAAATCTGCCGTTGCTGACAGTACCTACATGTACCAGGATGCATTGTGCATGACACCCAAACTCACCCAGAGGGCTTCCATATAACAACAAAGCTAAGATATCCACAGACCTTGTTGTGAGCAGTTTCATGTAGGAACTATCAGTAAAAAGAAAATAGTTCCTACATGAAACTGCTTACAACAAATCTGAAGATTTTAAATAACCGGGCTATGACTTCTGGAAAGAGACATTACTGTCGAATTTTTCAAACGTATTTTTTTTACGCTTTGAGCACCTCAAGCCAAGTGCCATATAGTCCCATTATATTAAAAACAATGGAGACATCTCTAACGCCGATATCTATTAGTCGACCAAATAACATATAGAAGAACATATTACAAAGCATTGCTGAAAATGCAGAAATCTGAAATGTACTACTAATCCATACTGCTCGTTTCGGTTTACATTCCCCCGAACAACAACAGCAGCAACAGGAACGATGCACTAAATGAACTGTACCAGCACATCAGTGAGCAGCAGACAGCACACCCCGATGCTTTTCTCATCATAGCTGGGGATTTCAACCATGCTGACTTAAAGAGTGTGTTTCCAAAAATACACCAACACATTAACTTTCCAACAAGAGGTAATAACATTTTAGACTTTGTTTACACCACACAGAGAGGAGCTTACAAAGCCCTCCCCCTCCCCCTCCCCCACCTTGGTGCCTCAGACCACATCACTGTCATGCTAATGCCTGCATACAGACCGCTCGTTAAAGTCGCCAAACCAGTTCAGAAACAGATTCAAGTGTGGCCAGAAGGGTCGTCTGACGCTCTTCAAGACTGCTTTGATACAACTGACTGGAATATGTTTAAGCAGGCTGCCACTTACAATAACACCACTGACCTCCAGGTGTACTCAGAGACTGTCACTGCCTACATCACCAAGTGTATTGAGGATGTAACAGTCACAAAAACCATCACTGTCCGGGCCAACCAGAAGCCGTGGATGACAGGGGAGGTCTACAGACTCCTGGAGACGCGGAACGCTGCCTTCAGAGCTGGAGATGAGGTGGGCCTGAGAACAGCCAGGGCCAACCTATCCCGCGGCATCAGAGAGGCTAAGAGACAGTACTCCAGGAGGATAGCCCATCGTTTCAGTGACAGCAGAGACACTCGGAACCTGTGGCAGGGGATACAGACCATTACGGACTACAAACCCCCACAGCGGACCTGTGACAGCAACATCTCTCTGCTGAACGAGCTGAACGCCTTCTTAGCTCGCTTTGAGGCACAAAACAGCTCCACTGCACAGAAGACTCCACCTCCTCCCAGCGACCAGGTGATGATGCTGACCCCGGACAGCGTGAGGAGATCCTTCAGCAGGATCAATGCACGCAAAGCTCTGGGTCCTGACAACATTCCTGGGCGTGTACTGAGAGACTGTGCAGCAGAACTCACTGATGTCTTCACAGACATTTTCAACATCTCACTTAGTCAGGCTGTTGTACCCACATGCTTCAAAGCTACCACCATCATTCCAGTCCCGAAGAAGCCATCTCCGTCCTGCTTCAATGACTACCGTCCTGTTGCACTTACTCCCATCCTCATGAAGTGCTTCGAAACGGCTAGTCATGCACCACATG
>CM022474.1:30956733-31020902 GCA_011952105.1 Coreoperca whiteheadi
CCCCCCCGCCAGAGTCACAGAAGAAATGATATAACACCGTAAAAATGTCTCTCTGTATTTCTCCCTTCAGTCAGTAGACATCCAGCAGCAGCTGACTTTCCTGCTGTCCAGATCTCCCAGTCTAGAGGACCTCTCATTGGAGGCCAGTGGACTCAAACTGTGAGTTTCTGTGTGACTGTGATACGTACTCATATTGCAAGGCAGGTAGGCAAAGTAAAAAAACATTTCCCTCCACAAGATTTGTATAGGTGTACTTCAACAAATGTTCAACTTTCCACTTCTTTTGGGATGCGGCTCAGTGACCGGATGCACTAGCTATTCGAATGTATGCATCTATATAAAGTAGATTTTCCTTCGATAGAGATTTGAAGTTATAGAGATAATTCTTAGGTTCTGTAAATGTTAGGAGGCTTTCCACAGGCTAACCTAGGCTGCAGGCAAAATTCACTTTACCAGTCTGTGTGATATTCTGGTATCCAGCACAGAGCACACGGTGTACAGGTGGGAGGAGAGGAACAAACAGGTGGGAGGATTGTTCAAATTAGGCAGCGCGAAGTGAGTTGTTGGTATTTTTGTGGAAATGGGGTCTTAGACTTTCCACTGAGATTAGATGCCTCGGAACCACAATGCAGCGTCAATATGCTGCCCCTTATATGATTTAATCAACAAGAGCAAACTAAACATGACCAGCAGGACGAAATGCACAGCAATAATGCAATAACACTTGAAATGTCAATAAACAAATATAATTAAACACTCCAAACACTGTTTATGCGGTAGAGTATGATACTGAACCCCAAATTGCTCCAGAGGGCTGTGCCATTGGTGTTGAGTGTGTGTGAATTATTAGATCCTTTGTACTGATGGGCAGTTAGCTCCTGCCATCAGTGTATGAATGGGGTGAATGTGATATGTAGTGTGAAAGTGCTTTGAGTAGTCGGAAGACTAGAAAGGCGCTATACAAGTACAGTTCATTTACCATTTACAGTAATCCTGTGCTTCACAGCCTCCTTTCCAACTTCATTTTTAAATTCAGTGGTTCATGTTTTTTGCTTGAAAAGCATTACAATGCAAAAGGTGCAGTGTCCCATTTTACGATATGATGCAACAATTTACAACCTGAGATAAATTAGAATTAAGGGCCCTATTTTAATCATCCAAGCGCAATGAAAGTACAAAGTCGTAGGTCTTAGGCGCACAGAGTGTGTGGGTGTCTCCTCCTCCTATTTTGGTTCATGTATGCACACCAGCGCAAAGTGCAAAAGGGCTGGGTGAAGTGTAACATAGATCGGACAGTGTGGTGATTAATAAATACACTTTCAGTCAGTCACATCACTGGACTCATCGCTCTGAAACAGCTGAGCCAATCACAGCGAAGTATGACAAGAGCTCCACAAATAAAGAATCGTGTTCTCCAGAGGCCTATAACAGAAAGCGAGTTCAATTCAGTCCGGCTCTCTTTGGGTTTCCTGGCTTCACTGAGCCTAAATAACTGAATAACACCAGCATCATGAAGCTGGTTATCAACTGGCTCTGTTAACTCTGGGTTTTCGCCGAGCGTGTTCATGTGAGGATTGTGCAAGCTCCACCATGGAACAACCAAGAAAATTACCAAGCAGTATAAACCAACCACATTATTTTTGTACATTGTAATGTTAAAAGAAGGGACTTAGAAAGTTACAGAGATAAATACATTTGTTGTGCTATCTCTGGATGACGCACCACTTGTTGACCATTCACATAGGGCTTGCGATAATATTCACGATTAATGTGATTGCATCAAAATTTTCATTGTGACTGTAAAAACTATTAAAATCATGATGATTTGACATTTGTTGGGGTCTGTACCAAAAAAACATGTTTTCTTGAACCTGGAGAACAAGATTGGTATACCAGGGCATCTCTACAGTACTTTATTATACTTTTATCAAAAAATTGCAGCTTCTTGCACTTGGCCATATTGCGATTTTGATAATATTTTGATTAATTTTGCAGCCCTAATCCCAGATTTGATACAACGCCTCCTCGTTCACTTGTAATGTAACTCCACTATTTATCCAATGTGACAATGATTCGTCGGAGAGCCGCAGCCTGGATCCACATCTTCCCTGACTTATTCTTTGGGTCGTGTGTGTTTACTATGTAGCTTTTAGTTTATTTTTTTCTATAGCTCCTAACTTTACAGGTCTTTCGGGTAAGAAAGAATTCTACCGGAATTCCACTGTAGCTGATTTTGGTGCCACAGGGTGCCCCAGAAGCGGATCTCCGCTCTGCGCCGCAGTGAATACTAAGCGAGTCTATTTTTGACAGAAGTCGCGTCAAGCTGCATAGAGCAGATGAACCAGGCTGCGAGTCAGGCACAGATTTGGTATAGAGAATCCAGTCAATTGTTGTCATTCATCAACAAAAAAACAACTAAAACGGACAAAAAAAGACAGCTCACTGTAGTCACATGGAACATTAAAAGATTGAATCATCCGGTGAAAAGGGGTAAGGTACGCTCAAAGGCACTGTCTGGTGATATTATTTTACTTTAAAAAACTCACCTGAACAAAAATAAATATATATCAGGGTGAGATGATGTGGTCAAACTTATTATGCTACGTATGCGGTTAGATTAAGAGGTGTGGCTGTATTATTTAAGAAGTGTATGGCTTTATCAGTTAATCAGCTATTGTAGATACAGAGGGCAGGTTGGTAGGGAAACTGTACTCTTTACCCATTACATTGGTTAATGTATTGTACATATATGAATCCAATTTACCCTCATTTTACAAACATGTTCTAGCTCAGATTCCTGACATTTCACAGACCAGTTTGAGAGGACCTTAATTTTGTCTTAGACTCATATCTGGATTGTCAGTCAGTCATTTTCTTCCGCTTGTTCCCGTTAGTGGTCGCGGTTGACTGGAGTCTATCCCAGTGACTTTGGGCCTTTGGCGGGGTACACCCTTGACAGTGGCCAACTTGTCGCAGGGCTATCTGGATTGTTTGTTGACTTATAAAGAATCAGCCTCCAATTCTAGCATTTTCATGAGGGAATATTTATGTTTGGAAGATTTTTAGCCTACAAGAAAGAGGCTATTCATTTCACTGTAACATTCATAATGTGAAAACACAAATTGACTACTTCTTGGTGGAGGCTAAACTGTGTCAGATGAATAATAATGTAATGTACCACATTACATTGTACCGCCACTTAAAATACCCCAATATAGTTATTTCATAGCACGCCCCTCTCTCAGGCTGTAAATTGAGATTATTTGAAAGGAAGTGGAAACTTGACCCACAACTGCTGAAAGAGCCAGAGTTCAATAAGGTCCTTGAAGAACAAATGTTCTTTTTCTTAGAAATGAACGACCTTCCTGATATATCGCCATCAATATTATGGGAAACTCTGAAAGCTTATTTGAAAGGATGCATTATATGTTTTCAGGCTGTGAGAAAAAAGAAAACAGGGCAAGTTGGCCATTTGGAACAACAAATTAATCGTTTGGATAAAGAAAATGCTGCACACCCTTTTACAGAAAAATACTGTTCCTAAGATACAAATACAATCAGTTGCTTTCAGATCATATTACCAGGGGATTCATTTTTACTAAAGAAAAACTTTCGAGTTTGTTGTAAATCTTTGGTTACGTATGTAACCACGGTTCCCAGATAGGGAACGAGACGCTGCGTCAGCTGATGCTATGAGAACGCCCTCAGTGTGAACGCATCTGAATCTCTGCACAACTTAGTCCAATCTTGATTGGCTTGTGATACCTGCCGGCTGAACTGGAGGTTAGAAGGGGAGCCGTCTTCGCTGTTGTCGTCCCCCTTCTGATTGACTGAAGTAAGCCGCTCACAGGCATGCCGGAAGTATGGCAGCGAGACGCAGCGTCTCGTTCCCTATCAGGGAACCATGGTTACGTACGTAACCGGAGACGTTCCCTTTCAAGGGAACTCTACGCTGCGTCAGCTGACGCTATGGGAACGCAGTCCCAACTCCGCCAAACTGAAGGGATGCCTGTCTGAGTGTAAAGCCCACAAGGGCACACTTCAGAACAAGAGTGCCACTGACCCCGGATTATCCAGGTGGTCTAGGGTATAGAACCTCACGAAAATGTGAGGCAAGGACCATCCTGCAGCATCACATATATCAGAGAGGGAGGTTCCCGACCACCAAGCTTTGGAGGATGCCATACTTTGTGTGGAGTGGGCTCTGATAGACAGAGGGGAAGGCAATCCGCGCACCTCGTAAGACATTGTGATCGCCTCAACAATCCACCTGCTAATGGTGTGCTTGGTAGCAGGGCAGCCCTTGCGAGGTGGCCCGAACATACCTGCAACTGGTCCGAATTGCGCCACTGAGATGTCCTCTGGACATAAATCTCAAGGGCTCTGACCGGACAGAGCAGTCACAGGCCAGACACCTGTCTGATGCATTGTCCAGTGGCTCGAAGGGTACTCTGTCGAGCACCACCATCAGGTCCCAAGCAGGGACTCTAACTCGAGCCAGAGGCCTCATCCTCAAGGTACCACAGAGAAAACTGGGGACAAAGCGGTTCCTCCCTAGCGAGTGGCCATCCACCACACTGTGGAATGCCGCAATCGCAGCCACATACACCATAAGTGTGGTGGGGTAGAGTCCAGCCGAAAACCGGCTTTGGAGAAACTCCAGCACAGAAGCTGGATATGGTCAAATCAGGGAAGCAGAACATTTCAAGCTAATGGTTGACGAAAGCAAAGATAGCCGTAAAAGTGAACAAATTTCCATTGTTGTGCAGTATTTACAGGGCTGACGTCATGTCGAGGTGCAAGAACAGGGTATAGTAGGAATTAAAAAAGGATGTGCCACATACATTGTACATTCTAATCTATTCTATACTTACGACATCTATTGCATGTCTGTCCGTCCTGGGAGAGGGATCCCTCCTCTGTTGCTCTTCCTGAGGTTTCTATCATTTTTTCCCCTGTTAAAAGGTTTTTTTTTGGGTAGTTTTTCCCTAATCGAATCGAGGGTCTAAGGACAGAGGGTGTCGTATGTTACAGATTGTGAAGCCCTTTGAGGCAAATGTGATTTGTGATACTGGGCTATATAAATAAAATTGAATTGAATTGAATTGAATTCATTGCCATGCGCACAGATTAAACCTTGTTAGGGTTGATGTGGTCAGCAATGTTGAAGCAGCAGCAGAATATTTGGAACTTCTTCTCCAACTCAGTTGCCCATGTTCTGTTCATTAAGAAACATAAAGAAATGGAACCGACTGCATAGCCAGTCAAACATAAGAACCTATCTGAAACATGGTGGGCATGTCAATACTGTATGGCATTGGGGGCTATTTGGAAATCACTGCCTTCAATACGGGCAACACTTATGGACATAATGTCTCAGTCTAATGCATGGAGGAAAACTGAGGCCAGAGCTGGAAGTGGACTTTTTCGAGGTCACAAAATTCATGTCTGACCAGCTGCCATTTCGCAGTCTTGAGCTTTCCTCCACAATGGACTTTCCGGACTTGGTCATAGCGAAATTGTCAGACCAACGAGCAGAGGAGTCGTGGAGGGAAATTTGAGACCTGTGCAGCAAAGCTGGTGTGAACCAGAGTGGGACACCCAAAAGGAGACAGGCACAACTTCCTCGACATCTACAGGAGTTTGTTGTCGAGGCCCTAATTGAGTACACAGATGCGCTGCCCACCCATTGTTTCTACCTGGTATTTGACAGACTTAACGAAAAGACGTTTCTCAACTGAAGCTGGAAGTGTCCTAACTGGAGTCTCAGTGCTCAGCCCCAAACATGCGTCTTTTCTAGACAAGAAATTTGCATAATGTCACGAATGACAGAAGAGAGATGAGTGTTCCTGACAACATGAACGAGTTGAAAGAGCATGAATGGTGTTGTCTGAACTCAGCAGTAGTGACTCTTTTGTGTATGCATTCACATTGAATTATGACATTGATTTGAGCCCCACCACTGTATGGATTAGCCCCAGCGTAATTTAGCCAAAAAATAAATAAGACTCTGCTGCTAGAGGCAGCTGCTGTCACCATGTTGACTCTCTCTGCTTTAGTCTGATGTTCCCTCTGGTGTTCATCAATGGCCTCTTGGACTTCCATTTTCCGATGGGCTTACAGCTGACCACACTGGAGAGGTCAGGTTTCCAGCACTTCCTGATGAACTCATGGCAATTTCCGCAGACATGTTCTCCATCTTTCCTCACCTGCATCTGGCTGTGTGGAGCTGAAGTCGGCTAACGGTAAGCTAGACATGGGGCAGTCACTAAGCTTTCTTCTGAGTATTGTCAGATCCCGGTAAACCCCCGTACGGGAGGTACTGGACCAGCTCTCCGTTTCTGGGGTCCGATCCTTAGACTCTCAGAGTATTACCCTAAAGTATTGAATAAGGACTGTTTAAGCTGGTGGTGAGGAAACACGCCTAGCTTCTAACTGCCTATGTCCGAGCGTCTACCCTGCTTCCTCTATGACAACCGACCGAATAGCCCTTGTGTGTCAGCTACCACTATCAGTTGCACTCATTAACGGCAGCTCTCCTCTAAATAATCTGGGCTCTTGTTATGGTGCTAGGATAGGTTTTAGTGGTTCGGGCGAACCCCAAGAGACTGATTGGCTAGAGTAACCTGTAAGAACCTGTAAGATGTTATGCACACAACAACCTATCTTTTTACTACGATCGATGAACTCATAATCAATGTCACAGAAATACTTTAACAATAATTTGGTTATTTATTTCAATAAGATTTAGCAAGGGCAGTGGTAAACAACTCAATTCACATTTCAGAATTCAATTAAATAATTCAAATGAATCATAAAATAAATCATAAAAACAATAAATCAGCTGAGTTTAAATTCAATAGTTATCTGCTTTTGGGTGAGGGAGCGAGTAGTTTCTCTGGCCAGAGTGATCCCACTCTTCCTGCAGGGGACCAAGTCTCTGATGAACAATTCACAGCTCCATCCAAAGCTCACAAAACTGTCCTCAGTATGTCATGTCCATGTCCACAGAATGAGCAAAAAAGGAAATATTTGATTCTCTGTCACCGGGTAATGGTTAATCCTCTTTGTGCTCAAATCCTCTATTGGTGACAGAGTTCTCAAAGTTCTTTTCGTAGATGTAACAGCTCACGTTTCTTTCTCACAGATGTGTTCCAAGGATGAGGCACCAGGATTTAACCTCGAATTTCTCTCTGTCTCCGTCTTTAATGCCACTTGGTGCATGACATAGCCAAAAATTCTCTTTTACATCTCTCACAGAGCCGGAGGAACAGAGCCGCCTCTCTCTACCTCTCCCAATACCTTTGACCAGTATAAAGTTGTAATTCAAATGCAATCAATGCAGTTAACTGGGCGAATTCACGAAAGGAAACACGTAGCTTTTCCGGCCACTAAACCTACATAAATATGACAAAAATAAACCGTGTAATTCTCAAAGCACTCACTAAGGGTCAACTGCAACCCTAACTGCACTGCCAAGCAAATAGCGTCTCGGTGCTCTGGTGCTATTTGCAGTTATGTAAATTAGGTAATATGCATACATTTGGCGTACAATTGGCCCCTTTCTATAATGAGCCTCATTGAAAAACAAGGTCAAATTCACAAACACCGGCGTTAATAACAACACGCAATTATAGTGAAATTTATAGTGTCCTCAGAGAGTTGGTTGTAACTGAAGTGCATTTATAAAGAAGCGTCACACCCGGACTTTCCAGTGATCATGGCAACAGTGATTGTAGACAGGCGAAGCAATAGCGCATCACAGTACGCTACAGAGCAGGCAGAGAAATCAAAAGGGTGGCAAGCATTATTTATCATAATCAGATTATTAATATCATATATAATATAACTTTATATAATTTATAAATGATTATTAGTATGTTTTCTTGCCAGATTCACTGACGGACAAAATAGACCAGACACCGAAACTATTGCTGCTAAGGGCGTCTGTCTGCGCCTAATTGGTTAACATGGGCGCCGAAAGGAAGTGGGCAGCGCTTCGCTCCACTTTGAGGCGCCTCACGCCGTTTCCGCCTCCTGTGTGTCCCCAGAGTAACAGTCCAGCATAGATCAGAGTAGGAGAGAAAACAGATCTCCATGCGCCCTGAGGCATGAGGGAGAGCGCACAGTTAAAGCGCCCCAAATAACCATCCCTCCATACAGAGTGAGCCATAGAAAAACTAGACATCCCGCAGATGGAAACAAATTAAAGAGCAGGGGGAGTTATTAGATAATTAAAATGGTTATAAATAGAATTAGAATAAGTTATCTTTCAAATCAAACATCTCTTTCCACATTAGTGGAAAGTAGACTATTGTTCTTGCAACTGCATTTGTAAAAATGTTTTAACCATACATTGCTTAAACATGTCATGTGAAATGCTACTTCAGAACACCTTAAGAGCAAATATTACTGGGCTCACTACAGAGAATTGCAGATGAACATTTAACAGATGCAAAACAATAGCAAGTTGCACTTAGCTGCAAAGGTGTGTTTATGCTGTAATATCATTAGTGCTTTTGTGAATCTGATCTTGAGACGGCGCAGAAAGTGGTTGCAAATGATACACAATTCATGGTGCTATCAGCGGCCGCAGTTCATTCTTTGTGAATTCGCTCCCCAGCGTGGAAACGATCAGTAATAATCAGATTAAGAAAAACAAAAAATGGTTTTATCAATTGGCCCTACGGACCTCAGATTCTTCATGCCCACGGCAATATATACTGCACCGATCTAACACTGATATTGGATATCAGTCTGATACTAGCTAAACAGCAGGACTGGATATTAGTGACAATTCTATGTTTATGCCTATGTAACATGTCATGCATCATCAGCTATTATGATTCATTCAGAGGAGTGAAAATACAGCTAAACCAACTAAAACTATAAACCAGCACACAAAAATGACAATACAAACCCCCATGTTCTGAACAGACACATTACAAACATTTACAAGAGTAACATTTGCATTTTGGAACACAAAACTTAAACTACTCAGTCCAGCACTACAGGATGGGAAATGAGGGTCACGACAATATGTAGCAACCCCCAAATGTTCTGCCATCATTTCCACACCAGAAGGGAAAACATCTTGGATTCGTATTACGTTAACATGACCAAAGCATTTCGTGCCAGTTCAAAGGTGCTAATGCACTGAGCATACCCACCGCTCAGACTGTTTTTCTTCCTTTTTTTACACTTTACACAGGAATTACAATCCTGTTAATGTTGAAGATGTTTTTACCACGTTTCTGGTGCACGATTAATATTTTAATAATAAATAAAAATTCATTAAATTGATATCTAGGTATTTATTGGTTACATTTTGTGTAACAAGTGAAACGCACGCTGGAGTTGAGGATCTGTGTTGCTCAAGCGCTCGTTCACGTAGCGTTGTATGTGTCTGCGAGCATGGATCATCAGTTGAGAGCACTTGTGGGGAAAACATAAAGGGGTGGTAATGAATTTGAAGTGTCTGAAGATGCACATTCTGGTTCCTTTTTTTTTCTTGATTTTGAAAAATTTAAAAACTAGAGAAGCGTATATAATATCCCATTTCACCGCCCCATGGCAACCTAGTGAGCAATATACAGAAATCTAGCATAGCGTCAGCTAACTTAGCTAAATAACACAGTACCACAGCTAGCCATTGTGCATTTAAAAATGTACGTTAGATACCTGCCACCTACATTTTTTTTAAGTGTCATGATCAAAAAAAGGGTAGGGTTAAATATCACTTCAAGAATAAGTTTTTTCTTCCATTTTTAAGAGAGAACGGAGCAGGAATTGATGGGAGCGACAAGGGGACTGGAAATGGTGAAACAAAAACATATGATTGGTTGATGCTTCGGCGCATCATTGGCGTGAAGAAAAAAGTTGAGGCCAGCTCAACTTTGATTTGTAGCACTCACGCGTGTCAGGCAGCGACGAGTGTCAGCGTCAGTTTTTAGCTTCTTGTCACTGGCTTCCATTGAAAAGGACTTGTAGCCTGTTGCTTTGTCACCAGTAGTCTGAACACAGCATGATAGATAGGACAAGTAAAAAATACTAACTTTTATTAATTGATGCTTTTCATACTGATGTTCATGTCTGTGAACCAAACAATTACATGCGCCTGTGTGAAAGTGTCACATAGGTGAAGTTAAGGAAGGCTCAAGCCTTAGCAGCTATTTGTTGGCCACAACTAATGTAGCTAATGTTACTGCTAAGTTTAATGTTGTGGATAATGAAACTGTAATGTTATGGTGGTGAGGGTGGTGAATTAGAGTTGTATCTTTTATCTGTGGCTGTAGAATGAAGCTCAAACTGTCCCCATTTCTCGATGTTGTCGTTAGACAGTGTACATAAAATAGGAGGATGATTAAGAATGTGGATGATGTTGGACGCCCACTTTAGGTCCTGAGAGATTGTGGATCCCAGAAACCTGAATGCTTCCACAGCATGTTGTTGGATATGGTATTGGGGGGCAGTGTTGGGGTGCTGCTCCTGAAGTCCACTGACATCTCCACAGTTTTGAGCGTGTTCAGCTCCAGGATGTTCTTACCACCAGAGGGCCAGCTGTTTCGTCCTCCCATCTGTATGCAGAGTCATCACAGTGCTGGATGAGGCTGACGACCATTGTGTCGTCAGCAAAGTTTGACAGATGAGTTTCTTGAGGTGCAGTCGTTGTAATGTGTGATGTAATTAACCATTAAGATGCAAAGGAGCTGGTAGAAAGAAAGAGATGCTGGTTATGTGGGAACAGATTGGTTCAGTCAACATGATACAGATAAAAATTAAACAAAAGGTAAACACTGTGGGGAAATAGGAAAGCAGTGCTTTTCGGAGTGTACAGTGTGGTGTGTGTGTGTGTGTGTGTGTGTGTGTGGTGATTATTGAGAGAGAGAGAGAGAGATGGTGCGGCTGTGTTGGCCATCATTGGCGAGTCATTGCATGTTCCGCATAAGCAGAATCTTAATCGCAGACGTATTTAATAAGATATTGTTTCATTAATCGACATAAATGTGACAATTAATTATGATATTGATTTCAGGTGATATCGACTAGCCCTTTATACAATGAGCAGTTGGACCTAATAAATCATGTTAATGTGAATATACAAAGTATTTGGCCTTGTGATTATTAATGCTCTGTGTTTTCCAGGTGGCAGTCAGAGTTCTGGAGGCCTGCAAGGGGTTCAGGGGTTTGAAGCTGAAAAGGCCATACTGATGGGAGTCAGGCTGTTTAGGGAATAAAAAAAAGATTTGTTAAAATGATATGAGGCCTTGAATGATATCTTTTTTTCAGAGAATAAAGAGATACTTGTAAAACCAGCAAGTTAAATATTTACGCAGTTCAGTATTAGTACTGTAGGTCATGGATTTCAAGTAATTAAGCTTAACAGTTAAACTGAGTAGTTAATCATTACAAATAGCCAGCAACGACTGTTCTATCTTCGTAAACTGTCAAAGTTCCATGTGGATAAGACCCTCATGACCCTTTTAAGCAACTCTTCTCCATTTGTTGGTGTGTGTGTTTAACTAACTAACTAATTTTTTTATCAAAACAAAATGTTGTTTTCTCATTGTATTATAATCTCAAAACGTTTCAAAAGGCTTCATTTACATATTAATTGGACCTTTTTTCATTACTCTAGAGTTTGCAGGTCTGGCTCTAAAGATATCTGTTGTTCTTTATTATAATGTAAACTATTTTGTCTGTGTCGGGATCGTGTAAGACTGATTACTCCGTATTTCCAGTGAGCTGATTGAGCAGTAGTTGAGCTGTTGGCAGGTTTTTATCTAATTCTCAGAAGTTAACCATCTACTGCAGATTGACATGTACATCAAAATAGAGGAAGAGTTTTACCAATAGTGTAATCTAGTGACCAGGAGTTCAATAGAAATGCCAATATCGATGTTCTGTTTGATGAGTGAGTTTCCTGCAACAGCTTTCATATACAGTCTCTGATTTCAGAGGGGGTGTGTACATGGATTTAGCATGGACTGCCTGGCAGGAGCAACTTCATACATTTTTTAAATCTCTCGACAGTGAGACGTTATCGGTAAATAATGCTCTGTATTTTTCTAACCATCAGAGAGAAAAGCTTTCACTCACACTGTCCAAGTTGAACGGTAAAATCATCTGGAGTAACGCGGCAGTCCTCAGGGTGATTCCTGAACTCTATCAAATTTTTTACCACATCTTTATTAAAAAACAAATGTCCAAAGTCAAAAAGTAGTTCCGTGAAGTTAAGAGGATTATACTTTTGTCCATTTTGCCACTTCCAATCATGTTCATAAGTTTTTGCAGTTGTGGCCCATGTGCATGTAAGTGTATTTGCCGCACGCACTCCAACTTAACAAAAACGCATGCAAAGAAAACACCTTCATCAATTTGACAACGCATGTACAGCATTTTGAAAGACGGACTTCATTTTTGTTTACCATCTGTTAAATAAGGACTGATATTTTAAAACTAAATAGTTGATGTTAAATGGACTTTAAACAGAAATTAGTTTTTTAAAATATGCAGAGAAGGGCAGAGTTCAAATGTATGAATGTGCATTTATTAATTGTTCGCACAACTATAACGAGCCGCCCCTGTATTCCAGCCGCTGGGGCAACAACAGACATGAGCCCTCTGTTCATTCTGCCATTGTAACCTTTGGCAGCATATTTAGGGCAATGTAAATTAACATTTTGGGTATTGTGTATTTGTATTTTGGAAGTTCATGTGCTTCATGGAGGTAAACTTTTTTCTCTTTTAGAAACCTCAGACTATTTCATCTGTAGCTACTTTAAAAGGGGATGAAAGGACCTCATGTGATTGGTCTTTACCAAAGTTTGCCTTGAGTCCACCTGCTGATTCTGTGTTCTTCCTACTAACGATGTATTCAGCCTCTCTTCCATGTTGCGCCCAGCTGCGCCTGGGTTGTGCCAAGGCCTGTGGTCACCAAAACTGCAGAAATGTGCTGTTCATGCCCATTTGTATTTTTGCCTGGAGATTTTGCCTGTGTTTGGGCCCTAATTCAGGACAATAGAGACCTAGAACTTATGTTCCACTAAAGGACCAACAACTCGCTTTGTGCATGCCTCATTTAAATGAACCTCCTACCTGTGTACCGTGCACTGGACACCATAATACCACAAAGAGAACTTCAAGGTTGTTGCAAGCGTTGGATCGATGCAATCACATTTTTAACACAGAATGTCGTCCCATTTGTTGAGCCATTGTTGTCATGCGTCACTGTGATTGGCTCAGCTCTTTCATAGTAGTGATACCAGTGATGTGACTGGCTGAGAGGGTATTTATTACTCACCACATCCTCCAATCTATTCCACTTCACCCAGCCTTTTTGCACTTTGTGCATGAACCACAGAAGGTGTGCTTGGAGATGCCCACACTGTGCACCCACTGTATGCCCTGGTGCCTTTGGGCTTGAATGATTTTTAAATTGGGCCCAAAGCGTGTCATTTTGCTGTCCAAGGTGCTGATCCTGGGACCCCCAGTAATGCGGACATGTTGCAAGATTCCCGATATTACTCGGAGAGGATACAATCTTTACAACTGACTGGTTTTGCAATTTTAAACATGAATATGACTTATAATTTAAAGTCTGGTTCACACGGGTTGATTGAGAAGTAACCTTGTTATTCTGCTGCAGGGACTTTGCAATCAAAATGGCAGCTGCCTTGCGCGAGCACACCTCCTCTACCCTGCAATACATCAACCTCTCAGGAAATCCAATCGAAGACAAAGGTGGGTATTTTATATATCAAATCTGAGTGCTATAAGCACAGTATTAGAATAGTTCCATATTGAGCCAAATGGCCAATTCCACTGTTTGCCTTCCTCTGTGACATTTTGTCAGTTGAAATGGGCAGCAATCTTTCTGAGCACCCTAGCATGCAGCTTAGAGTCAGTTCACCCACATCACCCCCCGATATTTATATATATATATATATATATATATATATATAGTAGTATCTAGGCATGCGGATAGTTTGAAGTTTGATCCATTCCTGTAATATAATATGATTAGTATTCTCTTATAATATTTTGGTTTAACATTCTTTAATATCTTATTGTTCATTTTTATTACAATTCTTGACCTGCAGTACTTGCTCTATGTTTCTTTAGACTTCCTTATATTTCCGCTATGTTTATTGTTTTGCACCAAAAATACCAAAGAAAATTCCTCGTATGTGTAAACCTACTTGGAAATAAAGCTGATTCTGATTCTAAAAATTTAATAGACTGGACGGTTTGGTAAAAGCCTTTACAGCAATCAGCAAGTGGGAAGGCTGTCACATCTGCAGCAAAAGAGAAAGGGCAGTAGTCGATTACCTGTTGTTAAGGGAGGCAAGATAAACATGGCTACAAGATAATATTAGGTACAGCTGTTATGATAAAATACGTTTTTCAAGCATGGTTCACCCATTAAACAGTGTCTGTTCTTCTTCAATAAAACTAATAAATTGCACATATAATTTGTTGTACAATAGCCCTTTTCACAGCACACATTTTGACTTATCAAAGCAGGAAAAGCACATGTGGAAATAATAACATTAACAATGGCTTCATTCAGTTAAGTGCCCCAGTAAGCCATGTCAGTGAGTGAGCACGCACAATACCGGAGCCCTGGAACTGGCTCAACTAAATGGAATGTAGCCATCAATATTAATTCCAACTGTGCTGTTCCTGCTTTGACAAGTCAAAACATCTGCTGGGAAATGGGTTTATAGGTACACGTGATGCAACATGGGATGGCGACTGTATTCATATTAGCTATTCATTTTAAATGAACTTTGTTTGCAGCCCATGTTTTTTCTTTAAATCAGTACTGGATTGTAGACATATTTTGTGTGTGTTGTGTTTACATTCCTAGGTGTAATAGCTCTCAGTCAGGAGTTGGGGAATCTAGCTGAAGGACTCAAGCACCTTTCTCTGTCCCGGGTATCGATGACTGCTAGAGGTACACACAAACACATGGACACATACACACTATTTTGCAACATACCCAGTTTGCTCTGTATTGTATTTATAGTTTTCTAAACCAGGAGGAAGAGCAGTATGGAGATGGAGGACAAAAAGGAGGTCGATGTCACCCGTACAGTGTACTATATGACATCACCCACCTCCATTTACCTCCTCCTCCTCAGAGTTCTGTCCTGCAGCTCTCCATCCTGCTCCTCCCTCTCAGAATGAACACAGACAGAAAGGGCTGTGATTACACAAACACATACTTGGAGGTCTCTTATTGATGACCCCCCCCCCCAAAAAAAATAGCCTATATATATATATATATAACGTAGCCAGGATAGGCCTGGCCAGGATAGAGTCATTAACGTTACGTTAAATTATCTGATCCATAACTTCCCTATAATTACCATTTATTTTGGACTACTTGCACCATGTCTCCCTCACATGTAGGCTACTCTGTGCACAGTATAAAAAGTCTCCCACTTTTATTTATTACTGTTTACAAGTATTGTACTGTTGATATATAAGTATGTTTCTTTGCTTTTTGTCATATCTGAAATGCCTTAAGCTGCAAAAAAGTACTCTATCCATCTTTTAGCCTTTATGATTAAAACTGAATAATAATTTACTATTCTCTTAGTGAGAGGTGCCACGCATAATTTTGTTTCATGACCAACAATGACAATAATAATCTTATTCAGATTCATTTTAAAATGTTCTCTTGTTGATGCATGCATTATAAAGTAATGAAACAGCATTTTATTGTAATGCCTGTTCAAGTTCTGAGTGACCCTAATCATGTCTATTTTGAACATTTATTTTAACTCTCTCTTGGGGTGTACTTTTGACAGTAAAGTCTGTTCTCAATAATTAGAAAGATCAATGGCATAGAACCTGACATCAAGAATGCCAAAAGTACAAAAAATGACCAGCTGGTGTGGCACTGTGTGAAACTCCTCATTAATAGGTTTTCAAAGTCAGTGTCTCAAAAAATAAATAGAAATGTGGTTAGGTTGACAGCTAGACAAAAACAACAACAGCAGCAACAGAAAAACAGGCATCTATAGATAGGTGTCCATGCAGTGAATAGTCTACAGAGCCAATGAGCATCATATGAAGTGTCAACTGCTGTGCAGTATAAATCTGTTTGGGACATCTCATCCAGATAGTTTCAGTTTGAATCAAGCTCTTAGCTTCCATCAGCTTCCATCACGTGGAGCCACTTAATAACTGGCAAAACACACTCAATATAATTCTGCAGATGGGTTAGAGATCCTCCAAGTTTTCATGTCTACTCAAGCAGACTGTCTACATTCCTATATATATATGATTAAGAAAAGAAGGGGGGGACTGGACCTTTGTAGCCCATATATTATCATTTAGCACAATTATGTTTGTAGCTGCTATCCATCCAAATCTTCTGTGATGTGATTTGGAAATTCTGCGAACGTGTATGTGTATAAATTAAAATGTAAGTATCAGTACGTTTGCCTGTGTTTCAACAGTAATCAAATATACAGTGCCATGGCAGCCCCCTCTATCTACACAAAGACATTACCTGAATTCTAGTCAAACACAGAAATACATTACCTGAATGCAGCTGATTATGAAAATATGTTATCAGGCCTTTAACATTAAATACAGAACCAGTGAGGAAATATCTTACACGTAGAGAAATTTTCTCTTGCTGAAACTGGAAGCATTTATCAATACACCACAAAATTCATAATATATATGTTTCTTTATTGGGGGGGCCATTGATCAGAGGCCTCGAAGTATATATATGATATTGTGCTGTCTAAAGGCAAAGAGATAGAATGTTTATTTTGAAGAGCACACCAGCCAATGGGAAGCAAGGGACCACTGAAGCCCCACCCACCAATGAAAAGTTAGCTCATTGTTAGAACATTGACCTTTGATGCTGCAGACTGGGATTCCAGACCTCCCCAGGCAGCAATAGTAGCCTTCCCAGGCAGAAATTGTAACCTGCCCAGGCAGCAATAGTAGCCTTCTCAGGCAGCAATTGTAACCTGCCCAGGCAGCAATTGTAGCCTCCCCAGGCAGCAATTGTAGCCTCCCCAGGTAGCAATTGTAACCTGCCCAGGCAACACAAGTAGCCCAGGTGCATTTGATGCTTTGCCAAGGCGCAAATTAACACCTGCCGAGGGTTTTTGTAACGTGCTTGTTGGATTGTGCACAACATTTGAGATGTTTTTGACCCACTTGACTTTCCACCAACAACATGATCAGCATTTCTGCGTGGTCTGATCTATCGGTTCCCAGGTCTTGGCTGTCTGAGTCAGATGTTATCCTCCACTCAGCTGTTCTCTGCATCTCTGACCCACCTCGATCTGTCTGGTAACCCCGGCAGCCTGGTTACTGAAGAAGCCACGGTACAATCTGCTCTGTGTGTGTGTGTGTGTGTGTTTCATGTCAAATGTTGTGGTTTGAGGTATCATTTTACATACAAAGAATACACACATGGATACACATACAATAGGAAAGTAGGGGTGCTGATAAAATACTAATTAAAACAGATCAGTGTGTGAGCAAACTATGCAGTGTTGCAAAAATAATGCCGTGAATGTCAAAATCATGGCTCACTTCAAAATAAAGGCTTTGTCCAGATTTCTTGAGATATCAGTCAGTGTAATTCCAGTCCAGAGTACAAAGCTTCAGAGTACAAGTTGAAGTTATTCTTTCAAAAAATAGACTGTTATAAGTTATTTTTATTAAATAATTTTGACAGGGTTTTATGGTGTCAAGTCACTTCTGGATATGTATATACAATGTATATTTTGTATGTTTTATTGTTTAGGTTTTTGTGGTCGCCTGGCCGCCCAATAATTTATGTACTTTAACAAAAAAGCAGATATCACTATAGAAAATTGTAATAAATATGTACAAGATAAAAATGGACTTCAAGGGTTCTTGACCTTTTCTACTTCAAGGCCCACCCTATTCATACTTGTAACCGCCAGAGCCCATTAAAACATAAATTATGATTATAATAATAATAATGCAAATGATTTTGGCTAATCTATTCTATTCTAATGACCTAATATAATGTATATAGGTCCTGGCAGTCAAAGAAGGTTGCCGCAAATGTGCCTGTTCAATATACTAAAACGAAACCTTCATAATGACGTAATATCTGGAACATGTGTTTTTCATATATTGAATGAATTGTATTACGTGAACACAGAATTAGAACAAAACAGAAGCATGTCTTTTTCCCCCTGTTTTTAATTAGAAGTAAAGTCCAGATTATCCGATGACAAACAGACCGAACTAATACATTTCAAATGATTAAAAACAATTTTGTTATCTTGAGTGCGAGTGGCACTGTTTTATGATCAGTCAGTCACGTCACAATTCACTCAACAGGCACATGTGCAGGAGCCTTCGCTGACTGCCAAGACTTATTTGGCACGTGGGCAGAGAATGGAACTAGGCAGCCGGTACGGATCGGGCGCTGACATTTGCCACGCCACAACCTACCGGTTAGCTTACCTGTCAACAAAATCACGGCCCACTAGAGGGCGCTCACGGCCCACTCATGGGCCCCCGCACAATGCTTGAGATGCTATGCTCTACATTGTTTAACTCCTGGGCTGAAAGTCCTGTGATATGTGCAGGGAGGGACCTTCTACATAACCCAGTTAACATTGGTTTGTGAAAATAACATAAAATGTACTTTTCAGCAACACTTTAACTGTGCACTCTCCACAGCAAACCATACCTAAACATCTTAAGCATATACATTATGTTTGTATGTGTGTCTTCCAGTTTCTCTTCAAGTTCTTGTCCAGTGCTAACTCTTTGTCTCATCTGGACCTCAGTGATACCAACTGCCCTCTGGACACGGTCAGTGAGAGACAGTTTATACAAACATTGTATCCCCTGGTTGCTTGATTTCACCTAAAGCAATTGTCAGCCATTTTGGAAAAATCAGCTGTTTGCTACTGTCCGAGCTCTACAAACCGTTCAGTATTCAGCCAGCCATCAGCCCTCAATCTGGGCTGAGACATTGAAAGAGAACACTTCCTGTCACCCCCTCATGTTCTCAGAATAACGTGCAAAGATGGCTAACAGAACAAAATTACTTTTCCCTTTTATGCAGCATAATTTGGCAAGATGATGATAAATGAAGATAAATAGTGGTGTATTAAATGGAGTTAGTAGTAAGTACAACATTTTCAACGATGACTCCCACTGTGTCAGATTTAAGATTTAACAAATAAGTCATCATTTAATCTAGTCTCAATTTATTACATATTAATCAGAGGAATAGTAGTGGGGGGGGGGGAGTGAAACTAAGTACCCGGGGCCAAAACATGGGGAGGGCCCTCAAAAGGCCTGGAAATTGCCTGTGGAAATTTAAGAGTTTTTGTTGTTAATAAATTATTAATGTTGGTTGAATATGTTGTTTAACAGACTATTTATTGTATCTGCTAACCCCCACAGTGCCTGGAAATTGAACAGAAATATGCAGCGTCTAAATACTTGGCTATACTAAACGCATTTTCAAGCATTAATGTCCTGCAGTTTACGCTGAAATTAGATTTGTAACACTAATATCAAGTAGTCTGTTTTATATACTGTATATATCATAAGTATTATCCCTGTATTAAGACCAGTCAGTCAGGTAGAGAGTGTTAGCATCTTTCTGCTGGGGCTAGATTTTTGTACATATTTAGACTGTGCCTTTAAGTTTATATGGTTTTATTATACCTCTTCTATGTTGTAAAAGACTGACCCAGCACTTGTTGGACACTAATTCACCTTCATTCTGCAAACAAAACATAATTTCAGTAAAGTCTTATTTGGTCTCCCTTTATTTTAAAATACAGTAATGGAGTAATCCATTCACAGTGTAGGGACCATGGCTTTGAAGACCTGAAACCTGTGATGAAAATAATGTTCTATAATGTGCTGTTCTAATGTAAAACCTCACAGTGGATGGTTCACACAGTAAATTACGGTATGTTGAGAAAAAGTTGTGCAG
Source organism: Coreoperca whiteheadi (assembly GCA_011952105.1). Classification (NCBI taxonomy): domain Eukaryota; kingdom Metazoa; phylum Chordata; class Actinopteri; order Centrarchiformes; family Sinipercidae; genus Coreoperca; species Coreoperca whiteheadi. The sequence goes on from CM022474.1 coordinate 30,976,709, forward strand.
ACTTTCGGAAACACATTTTATTACTAATTACCCTAATAACCACTACAGCCATATTTTATTTACTTGTTGATTCAGTTATTTGTAAAGGCATGACAATGGATGTATTAAAAAGGGAAAGGGGGTCCACTGAGGGCATATGTACAGGGTCCAGATTTTTGTGCTACGCCACTGTTTTTAATTGCGTATTGAACCTCTTTGCCTGTCATTCTGTACATAACACTCATTCTAACTGTCTCTTACAGTTATTTGTGTCCCTGTCTGCTGGATGTTGTTACAAACTGATGCACCTGAACCTGGCCAGGAATCCTTTCAGCCACAGGTCAGCTCCACTGTTCCAGTCCAGTAATGTCAGTGGTCCTCAGTTTGTTCGTTTTTGAGACGTAAGACCTGGGAACTTGGCATGCTCTCCGCATTATTGAGACACATGGAATTCAGTAGTGTTGCACTAATAGACTAATTATTTCTGCACATTATATATTTACACAAGTATCATGGATCATGTATCATCACAATACTAATGCCATCCTAAGAATTATCTACATTATTATCTACAGTACCAACTACACTAGTTTTTAAGTGCATTGTGGGATAATTCACTATATAGGGCATTGTAATTCTGACAACACTGCAAAAACACAAAACACTAGTATTTAGTAACAATTTCAAACACGGTCAAGACCTTTTTCCCAGCAGACATTTTGACTTGTTATAGCAGGAAAAGCACAGGTGGATAGCACAGACTATATAGCTTTAGTGTCTCAGTAAGCCATGCCAATGAGCCTGCGTGCACAATACAAGAGCCCTGGGATGGACACACCTAAATTCAATTAAGCCTTAATAAACCTTATTGGTTACATTGGTGCTTTTCCTGCTGTGACATGTCAAATGGTCTGCAGTGAAAAGGGCAGGCTGGCAAAGCAGCACAAAGACTGGAATGTTAAGGCAACATAGAAAGTCTGGCAAGGAGTGCCTAGAGTACTGAGACTAACAGCCCAGGTGCTGGGCAGGTGTGCAGACAGGTGTCAGGTGACAAGCTGAGTCGGGAACATACTGAGGATGACTAGTGGCAGGATTGGAATAGCAGTCTGATATGACCAGAAATCTTAATGAATCAGCTGATGGAAGATGCTATAATCCACTCTAGGACAATTTCATGGTGCAGTTGATACATTTACGTTCAACGAAAACACGCCCTATGACTGTGTTTGTGTGTGTGTGTGTGTGTGTGTGCATAGAAAAGTGCGAGAGGTGACCAGGAGCATTCGAGAGTTCTTCAGCCAGAGCTGTGAGCTAAAATATGTGGGCCTCTCTGCAACCAAACTACCTCCACAAGCTCTCAGGTGTGTTTGCTCCCAACAAATGCAATAATATAACAATCTCTTTTTTTTAACGTGAAAGTTCATTCTTCATCATAGGAATTGTAGTTTGCCAAACTAATCTTAACTCAAGGTCCACTTGCAAGCTGCGATGCGTGTGAAGCGTTGGAACGGGCCAGTGAGTGGACCTTCACTTAAAGTCCAACGGAAATTAAACTGCAAGTTGTTTTGTCTGCTACAGCATACATATCTGCTCTGTCTGTTCTGTTTTCTGTTCCAGAAGGAAAACCACATTCAAAATCCCATTGATATTTATTTAACAACAAAAAATCCAGCCTTGTGACAAGCACCTTTCTCAGCATTATACCACTTCATATGTTTCAATAAGGACGTTAGTTTTTGACATCACTGTTTATTAAATTTTTATGTATTTTAATGCCCTTTGAGAACATATAAGCCCTCGACATGCGTGGACTAAATGGCACGACTCGACAGAGCGAGTCTAGACGTGTCTGCAATAACAGCAGGACAGAGAGGAGCGAATGCTGTAGAAGTTTTTAGACAGCATTGATTATAACTAGAAAGTGGCTTTAGAATAGAGCATTGGTGAGCTAGTGGAACAGAGGCTAGCCTGGACGTGACGTCATGACCTCGGCTCTCTATACAGTTCTTCTCTGTCTACATTGATGGAGAACTTGTTTCTATGCAGACAATGACATCACTTCATTTTAAACATATTTGGATGAAGCAGCAATAGAGCTAAACAGTAAGGTTCTGGAAGTGAAATTCCCATTCATATTCTGAATAAAGGATTTTGATTATTAGCCATAATGTCGTAACCATCCCAGGTAGGTTGGAAGTTTTTGGAAAGGTATAACTTCCAATGGTTTATGGGATAGTTCCTTCACTCTATAAATAGTCACAAAAATAATTATGTCAGTACAGTCTTGAACCTATGCCTTTTTTTGTGTTTTTGCTCTAAATCAAATGTTTTATGGTCACGATTTAGGTCGTAGTTGGTTCCAGGCTTAAAACTCTTTGTATAAGTATTTTCTGAAATGTCATTGGAATGAACGAATGGGAAATTCACTTCCGGAACTGCAGCCGTGAAAAAATGCGTGCTATCACTGTTTGAGCTCTATGTCAGCATTCTATCGTAGGCATCAGGTCACACTGACTTACAGCCAGACAGCAGCCTGCTACACAATACAGAAAACCATGGAATTTGAACAACAGCCCACATTAGCTTTCCTGCTAAAGTCTCCTTATCTAAATTACAAATATGATCACGTGTCTTGTCCGGCAAACAAACATTCACTGGGTACAAGCGCACTGCTAGTGTCGGTTTGCAGGCTAGCAGGCTAATTAGCCGGTCAACTTCAGCGCATTAATGTTTATGTATGTGAAGATACAAGCCGAGGGCGAATTAAAATTCTCCCGAGGGTCTCCAGTAATGCTACTCTATTATTTAAATTACCACCATAGACATAGATTTGATGAGCATCTGTGATATCATTCATAGGCTTCTTAATCAGAATCAGAATCAGCTTTATTGCCAAGTAGGTTTACACATACAAGGAATTTGGTCTGGTATTTTGGTGCAAAACAATAAACATAGTCCAAATATAAAGAAAGATAAAGCAAGTACTGCAGGTCAAGAATCATAAATATAAAACCAGATCAACTTGTGGATCTTGGATTCATTTGTCTGTTTAAAGGGTGACCAAAGCAGCTCTGCTATAACATATAACTTGTATATTTCATAGACATGTTTTGTTTTGCAACTAGGTTATTACTACAGGGTCTGGCAACCAACACTCATCTCTTTGGGCTAGAGTTGGACCTCAGTAGCTGTGAGGTATAGTACACACTCAGACACAAATGCAATAAACACCTTTTGTGATAAGCAACAATAGCCAAAGTAAACAAATGTATACCTCTGTGTGTGTGTGTGTGTGTGTGTATAGCTCCGTTCAGCAGGGGCCCAGGTAATACAGGAGCACATCTCTGAAGCTACAGCTATCAGAAGTCTGGACATGTCTGACAATGGTATGCAAAATCACACCCATACACATACCGAGGAAAACCGAAAAAGCAATATTCCATCATACCATATGCACAATAAGCCTCCAATGTCAACACTCATCTCAGCACGTCATCCAGAATATGCTTACATGGAACCAGGGCCACAGGTTTCACAGTGGTAGACTGCAGTGATTGGCCAATGACCATGTTCACAATCTGAATATGTTAAACATACCCCTGTGCTGGGTGTAGCAAACTTGACGTAGGTGTTAATGGCTGAATGTTTTGCTGATATTTGGCTGTGAAAGTTCGACCAATGGATTACCACCTATTACAGCCAATTAGATTTTAAAACAAGTACATTACATAAAGAACTAGACATGCAGACATATCAGACATTCCAATAAGAATGTTCCCTTAACATTAGAAATTAGATACAAGAACATAGAATATACTAAGGCCTCTGCAAAGCCACTACACTCTGTCAGGTACAGATAGTTTGACATTTTGGGAAATACACTCATCCACTTTCTTGCCAAGGGTTAGATGAGAAGTTTGATACCTCTCTCGTATTTGTCTACTAAATATGAAGTTACCGCCACCAGACAGTTAGCTTAGTTTAGCACAAAATAGGGAGAAACAGCTAGCCTGGCTCCGTCCAAAGGTAACAACATCTAAGAGCACTGTGCAATCGAATGTAAAAGCACCTCTGAAGTAGTAAACATGTCTTTTGGTTTTGTGAGGGGTTATGTGCTGGACTATTTCTTGGACAGGTGCAGTGACTTCCTGGAGCCTTGTCATCATTATGAGGTTGCCAGGCAACCAGCAGAGACTCATGATAATGAAAGGCCTTTAACATGGTGCTCACTGTAATGCTACAGGTTACTGAGGGAAAGCCAGTTTACATTTTACATTAATTCTTGCTGACTTGTAGAACAGCATGCCTCCTTCATAACACATAACACCACAAGTTGTTTCTTGCTTAGCAGATGAAAGAATGTATTAAATTATTTAATGAATGATTGTTAATGGCCGATTGGAGTGTCAGAAGTGAATTGTATGGCACTAAACCTTTATTTTCTGGAATAACTGTTTGCTATGCAGCTGCCCACCATCCATTCTTACTTCCTCCCTCCATTTTTGTCTTAATGTTGACATAATAATTTCAATCCTCTGTGTCGCTCCCTCTCTCCCGGTGTCTGGCTGTAGGTTTCGAGAATGACATGGTGACTCTGGTTCTGTCCGTCGGTCGATGTCGCTCTCTTCAACACCTCGCACTTGGGAGAAACTTTGCCATGAAGTCAAGGTCTGGGGAACATAATACAAAGCCATGCTGTACAGGCGTCATTGTGCATTATCCATTTGCTCTACAACCACGTCTTCTCCTAGCATCAGCTCATTACGTGGATGTATATGCATAAACCTTTGCACATAGACAGCTGGAGACAAATGAAGTCATGGTGGCCATGAAGCAACTATCCAAAGATTAAAACTTTAAAATTCACTCGAAATGAGTCATTTGGGCTGCATGTGTGACAACCACTTTGGATGTACACTAGGCACAAGTGATACAAAGCTTCTGTAAACTGACAACCTAATGAAGTAACAATTCTTTTTGTATGTGGGAGCAAAGATTGATTCCAAAAATGGTCAGTATCTGCAAACCAGACTGAGCTCTCTGCATGTAAATACATTCATGTAAAATACTCAAGGGAATTTCACTTTTTAAAATCCTATTTTTCAGTTTCTGTTTGATCCTTCAAAATATTCACTAAATCTCTAAACAGTGTCCAGCTGCCAAAATGTGATGAAAATGTTGATACGTCCATGAAGGTCTCAGTATGCTTCAAACAAAGTGCTTTGACACTGTTTGAAAGGATACACTATTATCCCCATTTGTATGATTCATTGGATCAAGGCTACAAAGAGACACAAAAGACCCAGTTCCTGGAGAGAGATCCGGGACACAGTGGGGTGCAGCCAGAAGGAGGCGATGACAGCAGGCTTTTCATCCTGCCTGTCAGTGTGGCCATTTACTTTAGACATGGTCAGATAAGATAACACATTGTACAAACCTTTAAAGTTGTGTTTAAAGCATGAGCAGTGGCGAGTGTTTTGTGGTCTTTTTCACCCTGGGTTTTGCCTCTCAGGACACAAACAGGTTGCCCCAACCATCTATTTGATGGAAGTTGTTTGGGCCACATGCAACATACTCAGGGCTGAAATAACTACAGCAAGCCTATTTGCAACTGCATATTTAGCTAACGTTAGTTATATTACTTGCTGTGTCATTGTTTACTCTATTTTATAAGGTATTTGTTATGGTATTTGAATCCTCCAGAATCGCATATCCCACCTTTAATAATATGGAAAATTAGGCAACATTTTTTACTTTTCCTTAGATTTTTGGAAGGACCTCTTTGATTATAATGTGATATTGGGTGAGATACTGTAAATGCATGTAAATAAATAGCATTCTTTTTTTGTCTGGTTACAGACCAGGGACCCGATGCATAAAACTTGTGCGCAAAAAGACAGAAATATGCATACGCATTCTTTTCGTCAGATTTATAAAGCCACACTTACGTATGGTTCGATTTTATAAATCTCAGTCATTGTGAAACTGGGCGCACATGCACAGGCCACTCCCACAGTTTGCCATAAATGGACATGGACACGCCCTTAAACATCCGTATTTATATCGATACTTCTGACCCATGCGTACTCACATAAACGGGCACATAAACTGAAGAAATGAGAAGCTGCGACACTGATGACAGAAGGACGAAACTCAAGAAACGTATAAAATAAGTTGAAATATTACCTCTCACGTATATTTAATGAGTTCAAAACCAGAAAAGCCATTCTTAAAATTAATAAGGAAACACCAGTTTTATTTTTGATAATAAAGAGCATGATTTAGGATGATAAATACAAATGGAGATATCTGTTTTTGCAAAAGAACCCGCTGTACAGTTTAAGCGGGAATCATATTTAATTGGATGTGTAATTACTTGCATGTTATGAAATGCATTCTCATGAATTACAAGTTGATCAGTGGTATAAATTACGTTTAAACTGATGCATTTTTGGTGCCACAGTTTGGCAGATACAAGTGCATAGTTATCTTATCACATGTTCGTTGCACAGAACTGTCACCGAGATAATGGCCCTTTCATTGTTATTAAAATCAGTTACAAATCAGGGTTGTTTACCTTTCAATGTACAGCTTAAGTAACATTAAAACAAGTCGTATTTCTTTTAACTCCTTAGCAACCTCGTTTATTGAGTCGATGGTGTCTCTTTGCGTTTGTAGGACTGCATCTGCAATGACACGGCTGCTACACGGGGTGTAGTTGAGACGCCGGGTCATATTATTCTTTTAGAAATACTAGTTTATGTGCGGGAAATGGTGTATGCAGGGTTTATGTGCACAGGCGTCGTTTATACATCTGGCCCCTGGCTCTGACTTCATTGTGTCCTGTCCACTTGTTAAACCAAACCTATACTCTTGAAAATACTGCACACATCTGCTGAGTCCAGTTTTCCTTAAATCTAACTGGCACATTCAGTTTATAATTGTTGGTTTACCTATATGTTTCAAAGCATATTTTTGACAAAATGATGCTGACCTATTTTTCCCTTTCTTCCGTCCTTCTTTCCTTCATTCCACGCTTTCTTCCTTTCTTGTCTGTCATATTTCTTTCTTGTGTTGTTATATTGCTTCCATTGTCTTCCTCAAATGTAAGTCGCTTTGGATAAAAGCGTCTGCTAAATGACTAAATGTAAATGTAAATTTCTTGTTCACTTGGTTTGATATGTCCTATCTCTGTCTACCAGAGCTCTCACTGATGTTCTTCATCGTATAGCTCAGCTCATTCAGGATGACGAGTGTGTGAGTGGCCCTTCATTTCATTTCATTCACTCTCAGTCATTAATATTAGCTCCCAATTTCAGGAATTTATACATATACATTGTGTTAGCTAAAGTTCATGATTGACTTGTGGATCACTTCTATAATTATGTACAACTTGATGATTATCAAAACAACAATCAGCAGGCTATATTTCAATTAATTTTCCCAATGTAAATGTTTTTTTCCAATATTCAGAAGAATAGAATGCCAAAGTTTCATATATATTTGTGTGTGTGTGTGTGTGTGTTTCTGCAGCCCTTGCAGTCTCTATCTGTGTGTGACTCCAAGCTGAAAACAGGGATGCACATCCTGCTGAGCGCTCTGGGTGGCCACACTGCTCTTGCTGAAGTAGACATCAGTGGAAACAACATTGGCGACACTGGAGCCAAAATGCTGGCCAAAGCCCTGATGAGTAACACCAGCCTGAGGTGCATACACATACACCCACTAGCCAGGGTATTGGACACAATGATTAGGGGCACAGTAACCAAATTTCTTATAATCTCATTTTATAATATTGTGTGAATTACAGAATAATGCCAGCCTCATCTTTTAATAAGCAGAGGAAGTAGGTTGCATCTGTTTCTAGAACACATCGTCGTGGACATTTTTCCACTTTACGTCAACACAGCATTTCACAGGAACACACAGCCCAACCATTGTTTATCACCTCTTATTAAATGTTTACTTTAAGATGTGAGTCTCCTGTTTGCCACTAGATGTCATCATTTCATTATTTGAAACCAACATTCAGTATTTGATTGGCCTGCAAGAGTGTTTTGTGTGTAATGTGTTCACGTTGTCATTCTCGTTGCATGGGGTACCTGTCAATCAACCACTACATTTTGACCCAGACTATGGCCATCTTCAACCACATTTAGAGTGATCTCTCTCTCTTTCTTTCAAGGACTCTAGCATGGGACAGAAACAATGTAACTGCCAGAGGTTTCCAGGATGTGGCTGATGCCTTGGAGAGGTCTTACATACACACGCGCAGACACACACGCACAAAATACACTATAAGTCACACAACAGTAAAAGTTGATTAATCCAATAAACAACTAGGGTAACACTTTAGTTGATGGTGAGTGCATAAGACTGACATGACAAGACAGAAATGTCTTTGTTGTGACAACTTGACATTAACCAAGAAAACCTGTCATAAGCATGCAATAGCAGACCTAATTATCAAACTTAAAGAAACTATTTAGCTTTATGTGTTAACATTACATTATACTGTCATATGTGCTTGGTTTTGACACCAGCTGTCATGAGACCATTATAATTGTGTCATGAATAATTTCCTTGACTTCAAGTAAACTGGAACCATTTGGATGGGACATAAAGATGTCATTAAGTTTTATAAGGCCAGTTTGACGACAGAGTACTGTACCAAGGTGATTTATGGAGTTTCCTGATAGACAGATAGCTTTACTTGTTGCTAAAGTAACGTTAGCTAACCTGACCACATTGGTGGTGGTCGAAGTGCGTTTCCCCTCTTCACTGTGACGCACTAGGGGTATGAAGATGAAATGCAAACGTCTTATAAATGTAATCCATTAGAGCAGGTTAGAAATCTCCCTGTTTCTCCCTCCCTCTGTAAAATTCTGGTCTCAGTTAACATGGACGTCTATGCTGCAGCTGGCTGGCACTGCCGTCACTTTGAAGCTGACTGTACAAACTGTGTAAGTCTGTTTGATTCCATAGTGACATGCCTGCAACCAGCACAAGTTTTTCTACATTTTGATGTAGAAAGTATGTATAAAGAGTGAAAATTGTAAAAATCAGAATAGAGGAACAAATTAATGAAGGATTAATCAGTTAATCAGGATCACCTGTATCTTTGTAGTGCTATGAAAGTGCTCAGACACAGAAAGAGCCCTGTTAAAGTTCCCTTCTAAGAAGACTGCAACAGCTCAATGTAAGGACAGAGGTATTAAATGCCAAAAATCAACCTCAGGTGTGTGTGTAACAGACAGAGAAATACCTCTCAAAGGACCACTTGAACAAGACTCCATCATTAAAAAAGTGTAGGTCTATACATACACTTATTGTAAACTTAACTCAATGAATTTTGAACTGCAATTGTGTAAAAGGTATGAAAGATAAAAAACATGATTTAATGGGAGAAAGTCCCATGGATTGTGAACGTTTTACATTTTTAAAGTATGAAAGGTGTGAATGAGAAAAGGAATAGCTGGCATTTCCTAATTGAGCTGAACATCTTGATGTTTAAATTAAGTTTCTACATTGAAAAATGTGGAAGCAGAGTGCCAAAAAACAGGACTGAGGAATTTTTTCTTTTTTCTCTTTTCTCTATGACATCTTTATGACAATTCCTAATGGGAACGCTACTTGAGGTCAAAGGAATTATTCAACACACAATTATAATGGTCTCATGACATTTAAAACCAACCACATATGACAGTATAACATAATGTTAACACATGAAGTTATATTGTTTCTTTAAGTTTTATTAAAAGTGACATATCTGACCGAATGACACTTAATGACAACAGTCATAAACCTTCATAAAGACTCCTTCATGTTCAAGACAGGTGCCATGTCAGTCTTATGCACCCACCTTCAAATAAAGTGCTACCAAGATTAGCTTAGCGCTAGTTGAAGTTGTTGACTATCATGCTGTTCAGGTTAAAATCGTGTCAGTACAGCCTTTACTGGCTTCAGTCATAAATGAACATCTTTAAGAATCACCAACGAGTGCTAACTATCCGAATTTGACGATAACATTTTTACTAACAAAACATGCAAGGCTTGCTGTGCTGATTAAATGGATCAATCACACAATGTATCCACTAAGAAATCAGTCAATTACAGAGCCCCTGGAAGTCTTAAAAGATATTTTTTATTTTGTGCGCATAAGATATAAAATTATCTTTCAGGACTTTGGGGGCTCCGTAGTTAAAAACATCTTAATGTAAACTGCAATCTTCAGTGGAATAAGACCATGCGTCTACAGTCGTGCTAGCGGCTCTGAGGCTGCAACTAGGTGCACGGTGCTTTGAGCTAAATGCCAACCACATCATGCTGACATGCTCACAGCGACAATGCTAACAAGCTGATGTTTAGCAATATAATGTTTACCATGTTAACCATCTTAGTTTAACGTGTTAGCATGCTAACATTTGTTAAATAGCACTGAACACATAGTACAGCTGAGGCTGATTAGAGTGTCATTAGTTTTGCAGGTATCTGGTCATAAAGCAAAGTACGGGACAAACTGAAATTTTGGCCTGATAATGGCACAAGACGAAAAGGCAAAGGGTCACCAAAGTTGTTACAATTTATCCTGAGCGTGGCATGAATATGTGAACATTCAATTCAGTTTTCATTCCGTTTTGTGACATTTCACTAGAAACCACAAACCTCAACCTCACGGTGGCACAAGTGGCTTGGTGGGATAGCGGGTCGTCCACCAATCGGAAGGTCGGCGGTTCGATCCCGGCTTCCCCCAGCCATCTGTCGAAGTATCTTTGAGCAAGATACTGAACCCCAAATTGCTCCCGAAACTGTGTGTGAATGATTAGTTACTGTACTGATGGGCAGTGTATGAATGTGTGTGAACAGGGGGAATGTGAAATGTAGTGTGAAAGTGCTTTGAGTAGTAGAAAGGTGCTATACAAGTACAGTCCATTTACCATTTACCATTTACAAGTCAGGGAATCACCTGTGTGTACAAAATTTTAAGGCAACCCATCCAGTAGTTGGTAAGAGATTTGAGTCTAGACCAAAGTGGTCGGCCGACCAACCGACATTGCCATCCCATAAGCCACTCGCTATCATGAGTAAAAGTCTAACATGAAGTCTGCTGTACTGAACAGTATGCATGGCGGATTACCCCCGTTTGGATCGATGACGTTTGACGGTGGGGTTCTATGTTGTGCAGGAACTTCACTCTGCAGCAGGTGTTTCTCCCCCTCGCTGATATCACACAGAGTTACCGCGGCAACCCTGACAGAACAAAAGAGGCCCTGCACAAGGTCAGTGTTTATTTGACTGTACATTTAGCAGTTTATGAGTGTGTTGGAAAATGTGACTAAAAAACCGATGCAAAATATTTAATGTTGATAGCACTTTCTAATGATTTAATATGGAAAATATTAAAAAATTGTGAATAATATACTCTATTTACAATGCATGAGCTACTGTCAGTGTGTTCTGATCAGCCACTGTGTTGTACCTTTTGTTATTATTTGTGTATTTCACTGATATTCCGTGTACTCTGTGTGTGTGTGTGTGTGTGTGTGTGTGTGTGTGTATGTGCAGATTCAGCAGTGTTTAGACAGAAACAACCAGAGACAGTCTGACAAAGTGGAACTAAAGCAAGTGTTTAGAGCTCAACAATCTGAAAAGGTGAGAAGTATAATAGAAATATAACACATGTAGCTGGAGTTCAGTTAACAAAAACAGAAAAAATACTGCTAATTAACTTTAATACAGTATAATAAAGGATAAAGTTGTAAAAACACCATTATATTTGATTGTGACTGTCAGTAAAAGACATGTTGTTCAAATATTTTAACAACTAGATGTGACTTAAATTTGAGTTTAATATAACTTTCCTAAATTGTATTCAGTGTTTCCACTGAATTTTATTTATTTCAGAGTCAAAGAAAAGCATAAGGTACTAAACCCCCCAAGAATTGAAACAGAGAATAGTAATAACTGCTTATAAGTTTGTTAAAAATGTCTGGGTTTGACCTAATTTTGAAAATTACATTTGCGTTTGCAGTTTGGCTTGACAGTATGGTTCTACACTTTCACATGCTTTCATGCTGTGGGAATACTGTACATCCTAACAGCATGGAATATAGTGGAGCATTACACACAGTGGCCCCACGACTGGGAACGAATGAGCTAAAGCTGCACACAAACAGAGCAGAAAGAAAGCAGGTAGAGAGTGGTTTGGAGGACACTCTTTGCACAAGCAGCAGCAGTATCAATGACCAACAGTACTCCAGAAAGAGTGTAGTGTTCATGGCATGTTACCAAGAAATGTTAGAGTGCCTTGCAGAAACCTGTTTATTAGGTAATTATTAACAAGAATTATTATGCTAGTTAAGGTTTGCATGACAGGACCTGCATCATGACTGATTTATATTCTCAGTTGCTTTCCTCTGTCAACCCGCAAATAAAGCAGAGATTCCAAGAAATAACATCTAAAGTAGTTATACTTGTTATGCACGCAAAACGGAGGCTTCATCTTGGCACAGTGTAGTATTGATTCATTTTACAATAAATTTGAGATCAATCAAACTGAATACTTTCATATCAAAGGTGGAGCTCTCTGACTGAAGCAGATCCAGTGATTAATTAAAAACTGTACTGTACATATGCCAGTTTCTACTTAGGTCCGTATCTTCAGCTCTTTCTGTCTCGGTTGTCCTTCATTTTAGCTGGTCCAGGGTATGTGTCAGCAGTTGGAGGACAGCCTTCAACGTTTAAACCACTGCAACATTCAGGAGGTCCAGGCTGACATCCTGACAGCACACGAGGTGCTGCACAGTTCCAGGGAGTCCTTGAAGGTACCGGCTGCTCAGATGGCTTTGGAAAACCACTCCTTATTATGTCCTTTTGGGCCAAAATAAGCACCACTTTATCGCAATTTTATTAGGTACACCTGTAAAATCGAATGCAATCCAATGCGACAGCTCAGCCCTAAATTCTACCTTTACAAATAATGTTTGGTTTTAATGTAATTAATTAATTAATGTAACTATATGTTATACTATAACTATATTGAAGTTGTAGTTTGCTGAGGTGTTGAACTGAGTGCATTATATTGAGAGGTGTTTCTAATGTTCTGTCCACCCCATGTACATAACATGAGGGGGAAACAATATTAGAAACACATTTCAATATAAAGCATCTCATTACAACAGCACCACTGACTGCAACCTCAGTAATAAACATTTAGTTGAATTGACACAATTTAGAGTTTAAACAAACTGTAAAGGTAGAATACAGGGCAGAGCTGGTGTACTGGAATGCATTAGATTAGATAGGTGTACCTAAAAAAGTGGCCAGGGAGTGTAAATGATGCTTTATGCCACTAATGTTTTTGTTGGCGCTCCCTGTACAGCTGCTTCCCTCCCTGTATGAGGCAGGCAGGAAGTGTGCCCCTGATGGAGACCTGGTGAACTGCATCCTCACTGACAGTGCTACTGCACTGACTTATGAGTTCAATAGAAGCCTACAGGTAAACATTTAAATACACTCACTGTACACCTTATCACACAGGCCAAATGACTGTCCAGTGATTAAAAAAAAAGGTTTCAATCATGTGTAAGCTAGCTTTACTGTTTTAGAAATTATAGTGTGGTGGATTAAAGCCATTCCACAGACAGTGCTGACAGATATTAATACTTTAGTAACACTGAACATGTGTTACTGTCTTTGCTTTAAAATATAGTAATCAGTTAATTGTAATTATGCACTCTCCTTCCATTCTTAGATACAAAAATACAAATGTTGGTGTACTTCTGAAGGTTATGGGGGATTTCATTTCATTTCATGTGACGGCAAAATGCAGTGCACAAAGTATGTCACTTCAGTGTCACCCAGAGATGACAAAATAGTGTCTGATGGTGACCCTGAGAAAGCAACGCCTTCAACTACAGTAGAGGCTGTATAACCATTAGGTAGTAAGCAACTTTTAACGGTTTCAGCATAACAGAAAATATACCTTATATATACTTAATATACCTTAGTTCATTCAATTCAACTTAAAGGTAGGCTACTGGAATGTAACAGTACATCATGAATGGAGAATGATCACATTTGAACGTCATTAACATATCCCCAAAGAAACGTTTTTGCAGCAACATTTTCTTCAGTTGACAATCTATCAATTACTCTGATTTGGGTGACGATAGTAAATGGTAAATGTAATTGTATAGCGCCTTTCACACTACATATCACATTCACCGCATTCAAACGCATACATACACTGATGGCAGGAGCGGACTGCCCATCAGTACAAAGGAAACTAACCATTCACACACTTTCACAGACCGAAGGCACAGCCCTTGGGAGCAATTTGGGGTTCAGTATCTTGCTCAAGGAAACTTGCCAGGACACGGCTCTGCCACAAAGCCACAATAGTATTGCAGCTTTAGTGGCTCCAAATGAGTTTACCTGTGATTACATCTGATTCATGGGAATGCATGGTTTATGCACAAAACATCACATGAGGTCACAGTGATATATAAACTAGCAGCAGTGATTTCCATGTTCCAGTTACACCTTACTATCCAATAGAAAGGCTTGAGTGAATCTCTAGAATAACAAAATAAAAAATGTTTCAATAAATGCTGGTTAGATCCCATTTCAAGCTCAGTGTTAGGAGAGGCCTCTTTCTTGTCGGTGTCAGCCTTGACTCGGTCTTGACTCAGACTTTTAACAATGTTTAAACGTGTTGGCCATGCTCAAGTCCCAGTATGTGTTCCAGGAGTTGGCTGAAGGCCTGATGAGGTGCGCAGAGGCAGTGTGTCCACGGCTGGTCCAGCGGTCTAGCGTATGCGAGTGTCTGTCAGAGGGTGTGTCCAAAAGATGCAGACAGACACACACATTCCTGAGAAGCACCCTGGTGGAGAACACAGGGCAGATCATCAGCAACAGACTGCGGTAATAACATTTATGTAAGATAGTGTCATTTCAGTCAGTGTAATTAACCCTAATTTACACTGTATAATCAGATACTGTATGAGCTGACCGATTGTTCTGACTGATAAAAAGGTTGTAAATAAGAGGTACCCAGGATGTCTTCAGTAGAAATTCTGCATGTGTACAAAAGTTTCTATGGTTGAACTGGGAACAATGAAATAATGTTCATCACAACAGTATAATAATTATTTGTCATTATATTCACTTCCATGGAGGTTCCTTGCTCACTGTAAACCTAAAACAAAAAAGCTTCAAACTGAATTGGTTTGCCTTTCCCTGTCCTGACTTAAAGGCAGCTCTACATGAAATGTGTTGCTAATATTTAGTGCACCTCGTTTACATAAAAGTAGCAGGAAATATGATCGACACTGAACAATATAATGCAGTCCAACGAACCTCCAGGACAGACACTTCATCTCTAATGGCCTGTCCTCATAGGTTGAGTTGATTCTTGTCGGCATCATTGACTAGTTTCCGAACTAACAAGATGCAATTTAGCTAGGCAAAGCTAAATACGTCTTGGATGTGACAGACAGACAGATAGATGTGTGACGAATATATATTAGAATGCTCTGAATTATGTTTGGACTACAGCAAATGTGTTCAGGTCCAGATAAGAAATGCATGCCGTAGTGAAACACAATCACATGGATATTTATGATCCAATATTGTCTTTTTATTACTGTAAATAACTGATTGGTTCATTAGAACTATTGTCTTCACTTTCCAAACTGACGCAGTCAAACTTGTGTATTTCCTCCTTTTTTCTCTTTGATCCATGCATCCAGTGAACTGAGACAAACACTGAGTGTCTCTCTGGCTGAAAGCATCAGAGAACAGGTTCTACAAGACCTGACAGTGGCACAGGACAAAATGGTAAATGTGTGTGTAGTGTGTTTTATTTATATATGTGTGCGCGCGTCTGTGTGTGATGAAGTATTACTGTACTTTATTTTATTATACAGTATATTATAGCAAAATATACACTAGCATCTCTGCGCATCCAGTAGAGAGATGAGTCCGGGATGTGTTTAGCCTAGCTTAGCACAAAGACTGGAAGCAGGGGGAAACAGCTAGCGCCATCAAAAGTGAAATATCACACCTTCCAAAAATCAAACGCTTCTTCACAAGAATATCTCCTTAAATACCAGTAAGTATTACTACTACTATCAATGTAATTACACAGCACTATTATTGACATTATTTTGCTTATTATTAGAAAACATGATCGCATATTATTTTTGTTCACACACTGTGTGTAAATATGTTCAAGATGTTGCACTCAAAGTTGGCGATGTTTTTCTTTGTTTACTGTTTAGGATTGCCTTATAAAAGAAAATCCATGCATTATCAACATCCCAAAGGTCCGACTGGTTGTCAGCGACTTCCCAACTGATGACGTAAGGGACACACACCCGTCTCTCCATCCATTCATTCTGTTATTAACTCATTCGTTAATGCATTCACTAATGAAATGCAAGGAATTAGTATTTATGATTCCACTTTGCACAGTCAGCAGAACTGTTGAAAAATGTGATATGTTTTGGGTTTTGGAAATGGGCGGGGCAAAATGCCTCTATAGCGTCCCCTTGAAATTTCAATAATTCAACCCCTACTTTTGGTTTCACCCACATGTACGAAATGGGAGGCACATGTAAAATGCCGAGGCGAACAAAAAAAGTCTCTTAGTGCTATGACCTAAACCCAGCAGGATGTTGGCCATTTTTATTTAATTTTCATTGATCTGGTTTGATTTCATGTTTGGCGATTTACAGGGGTCGAACTCATCCTAGACCGTCAATCTGATCCATTTCAAATTTGAGTCTTTATAAAACACCTTCACGGTGAAAAGTTGCTCAAAGCTTTTTTTGTCGGGAAAAGGTGTGGCCGTTATGGGGCGGCATATTCCGATGTTTCGCCATGAAACAGGAAGTGGTTTGTAACACGACTGCATGTGGTCCAATCACATCCAAACTTCATATATATGATAAGGGTCCCGCCACATATAAATGACAATATTCAATTATTGTCACAGCGCTACCTACTGGCAATAGGAAATGGCATGTTTGACACATTCATTTATTCCAGCCAACAGGTTGCATTCATCCACTTCAAATGTCACCAGAAATGAACTTTAGACCTTCGTGGTGGTTAATTGTAAAGACTTTGAGTTTTCAGCAAACTGCCTTGGCGTGACACAGAAAGCTGTTGCACAGTCACTGTTGTAACTTAATTTGGACGTTTCGCCATGAAACAGGATGTGGTTGTAACTTTACTGTACATGGTCCCATCTGAACCAAACTTCACGTGTATGATACGAGTCCCGCCCTGAACACATCCATATGACAATATTTAGTTATTGTCATAGCACCACATACTAGCAACAGGAAGTCACCCTTCTGTGATAAACATCATCCGATGTACGTTGAATTAACATGGTGTGGCGTGTGATATCCATAGACTGTATATAAAGATGGATGACATGACAGCTCCCCAAAGCCGAAGCCATCACATCTTGATCGCCCCCTGGTGGCTGGCTGCAGTACAGGTCATAAACCCCACCCCTTCCATGTTAGTAGATGGGCCAAACTAAACATTTTTAACAAAGCTGGTTTCTATCAGTTTAGGTAGTTTTTGGGTAGTTCTTATCACGATGACATATGTTCAAGAGTTCATTTTTCAGAGAAGTTTGGTTTAAATTAGTTATCTGATGCTATAAAAAGGTGGTTTCACGTCATGATTGACAGCTGAGGCCAGTTCGCAATTGAGTTGGCCGGGTGTGTGGGCAGGACCTCGATACCGTGGCTCCTACTCCGGTCACTACTGGGCAGACTTGGTGTTGCAAATTATGTCATAAGCGCAACATGGCAGCTCCCGTACCCGGGATATATTGGCTTCACTTTTGTACAGTGGGAGGAAGTAGAGATCCTTCGTCCATCTTTATTTTCAGTCTATGGTGATATCCAGCAAGCGTTATTGGTGTGTGTTCCCTAGCGCCACATGGTGGACACAGAAAGTATTTTTTAAACAGGAAGTTGCTGTAACTTCAGTTTACACTGCCCAGTCTGCCTCTAATTTCACACCCACCCTGAACACATCTACAGGCCAATAATGACATAAAGTCATAGTGCCACCTAGTGGCAACAGGAAGTGAGTCTTCCATTGCAAAGATGATCCAATTTGCACGAAATGTTCGTGGTGTGTTCTATTCATGATGTCCTTCCTCCATAAAGTGTGTTGTCAAGCGCCACATAGTGGACAAAGGAAGTGACATTTAACTCCTATGTGCAGTGACCAAAACACATCACAATTCAGAGCTGTGTCGAACAGGAACACCGTGGCTGACGCACGCCGCAGCATCTATGGAGGTGCAAGGGCCCAATAGTCGCTGCTTGCAGCTTTAATTTGTGTTGGATTTTCCATTTTCTTATTCCTCTTACTTTTTCTCTTTCCGTCACCAGTACAGTCCAGCATTTTGGAGAAATAGTTTCCACTCCAAGAGCCTGAGGCCTGCCCCTTCAATTAAGAGTAAGATACAAGCACTATTTCTATGTGATCCAATGATGTCTCTGTGTGTCTCTCCCTCTCTCTGAATCTCTGCATGTGTGGCTGATTGCCTTTGTGAAGGCGTGACAAGTATACTATGACTAAACAAGAATAAAGATACAATAAGTGTAAAGTTCAATCCTGTAGACGCCACACACAAAACAATGGAGCCTGGCAGCTGTCATGGTGGAAAAAGTAACACAGTTGTGCACAGGATTGCTTCTTTTGTGCTCTCGGATTACCTAATTCTTGCTCTCAAATAATTTTTATGCTCAAATTAACAGAACATGTCATTAACCAATATTTTTTTAAAGGATGCCAAAGATAACATCAATTTATGTTGATATGATGAACGGGTTAGCAAACAGTTGCCTATTTACACATCCAACAGACACAGAGTAATATTAACATGAATTTGAAGCCATGTTCTCATGATGAATGTAAATCCAATATTCTCTCTCTTTTTAGCAGTGGTTTAGTCTCCACCAACTCCTGAGAAAAGTATGTGGCACTTCAGCAGCTAAATGCTCCACTATGTTCCCCAGGTAGTCTCTAACTTTGTCCATCTGCTGTTTGGTGCTGAGCAGGTAATGTACAGTGGGATAGTCAGCGATTTAGATTTTTTTACACTTCTATTATTGCATTTTCTTATTCACATAACAAAACATTTAACAACAAAAAAAATGTCTATCCACTTACATTTTTGCTATTGGTGGCATTTGTTTGGGATCTGTACATTGATCTGTAAATCACTGAAAGTCTTTGAA
The DNA here is from genome assembly GCA_011952105.1 of Coreoperca whiteheadi. Classification (NCBI taxonomy): domain Eukaryota; kingdom Metazoa; phylum Chordata; class Actinopteri; order Centrarchiformes; family Sinipercidae; genus Coreoperca; species Coreoperca whiteheadi. Next base: position 30,995,965 of record CM022474.1, read on the forward strand.
ACGGGTAAAGTAGCTTTGGTATTATGTTAATTTTAACTATTTCTATCCTAGTGCTAAAGACTGGTGGGAGAGTGGATCATCTCTCCATGTCATTAAGGATTTCTTGATTGATAAGGCTGTAATTTGCTATGTAGAGTTTTGACATTTCTTTGGTGATAATAACCCCCAGATACTTAAACAATTTTAAATCCCACTTGAGATTGTACATTTCTTGGATTTTCTTAGAGGGAGAATAGCTCAGGTAAAGAATCTGTGTTTTCAAAACATTGAGTTTATTGAGTATTAGGCAAGCCTATATCAGGTTCCTCTAAGTAGGCAATTACAAACTGCAAGAATTCCTATGATTGTTGTCCGTCAAGCAGGAAACACAAGGGTTTGGACCCAAATGCAGACAACAGAGGCAGGCTGGTACAGTTTAATTATTTAATTATGAACAAAAGGCTTACACAGGAACTAATCAGGCAGGCAGTTGTCAAAACTCAGTCGACAGAAGGCAAACAAATCCGACATGGTGCAGGCCAAGTCCAAAATCCAGGCGAGGTCAAGAGAAACAGAATAAATCCTAAACACTAAGGAATACAGGAAACGAAGGCCGGGACGCTTGACATGAAGACAAACTGACCAAGAAAAAAGGGAAGCACACAGACTATATACACTCAGGTGAGGCGAGATAACAAGTCAGGCGAAACTAATCAGGCCTGTGCAGACAATCAAAACTGGAGGGAAAAGACACACTGGTAAGAAGTAAAGCGCAAAACACAAGATGAGAGGTGAGTATAACAAAATAAAACAGGAAATGACTAAACTCAACACCAAAAATATCGACAATGATATGCTCCATGTCCCCCACCTCTACACCCCTAAGTTCTTTGTCGAATTGCTTGAGCTAGGGGTTCGATAAAGACGACAAAGACAGTAGGGGACAAACAACACCCATGCCTAGTTATTCTGTCCTCGCCATGAGTTACATGGATTTTATAGCTAGACAGGTAGCTAACAGTGTGACGTCCTCCAATAAACACAAGGTGTAACTTTTCTTACTTATTTATTGAAGCACTGTAAAACTGTAGCAAACAAAGCACAAATGACAAACAGACATCGGCACACAACCAACACACATAGGCACAATGTAAACAAAACCTTTATAAACTGAAAACGTTGAGTCGTAGTGCTAACTACCAACCCACAGCCATGCTAGCTATCAATTAATCACTCTATTTACATTTATATGTTCAGCAAAACAAAAGCACAGCAACTATATTTTGCATATACAATCTAAAAATGATAAACAACATACTTACGGACAACTAGTGTCCAAGGCAACAATGTCACAAGACAAACTGCAGCAAGAGAAGGCAGCTGGCTCGTTTCTCCACCATGCTCAATTAACACTGAGGAAATCCCCTAATCTAGCACTACTGCTGTTGAACAACCAGCACATTTCTGCAGAACAGTTTTACAGAGGGCAGAACACTAGTACATCTCTCTAGGCTAATCCTGTTGGTCAGATTTGCATCCATCTTAACTCTGGCAGTTGGGTCTTGATTGACTCTTTGTCCAAACCAAATCTTTCTAGTACTTTGGATAAAAGCGTCTGCTAAATGACTAAATGTACATTCACAGTATGAATGTGTGTAAATGGGGTGAATGTGAAATGTAGGGTGAAAGCGCTTTGAGTAGTCGGAAGACTAGAAAGGCGCTATACAAGTCCAGTCCGTTTACCATTTACCATCTGTAGTTCGATTCAGTTGGTCGGGACCAAGGGCAAAAAATATATACATTGTAGTATTTTTAAGCCGTTTCGGTTCCTTTTCACACCACACTGTTTGCTCTGGTCCAAATCAGTTGATGAGTTGGTGAAACGAACCAAAATGCAGCAACACAAGTCACGTGACAACATCCACATCATCCATTGGCCAGATGTGTCTTTTAACATATTTCCTAAACTGCTCAGAATTAACGTGTGGGGAAATTTCAACAGAACTCCCCGAAGTAAACAAAGAGAGGAGGAAAAGCCAGCAGACAGCCCGTCGCTTTTTCAAGTCCTGCTATGGAGAGACAACTGCACGGGTTGACTGTAGTCCTGGTCATCATACATGACATTGTTTGGAAACACCACTTTGGGCAAATTATACATTTCGAGAATGAGTGCGGATGCGTCTGGAAAATGATGTTTTGAATGCACAGCAAAAGGCCATGGGGCTATGTTGCTAAAGTGCAAACTGTCAACAAACACTTGTCCTCATCCCCTAATGCACAGCGCAGCTGACTATGGCAGCTGGTTTAGGTCTGTTCATGGTCGGCTCATGTTCTAACCACAAACAAACCGTTCCAGAGTTCATTTGAAAGCATACCGAGACCACCTCTTCAAGGAGGTTTGGTGCGCACCCGAGTGTGATTGCTGCATTCACACCTGCCCAAAAGAACCACACCGAGGGGGAAAACAAGCTCGAGTGCGATTCAACTCAACTAAATGAGGCAGGTGTGAAAGTCCCCTAAGTTAAGATTCTGGTGCTGGTGTTACCAGCACATATCAGTATTCCTTCGGCCTCCAGCGCAATAATGTCCAGTTGTCATGTTTTAAAGAAGTATTTGTCACTCTTCTGGTCAGAGCATAAACTATTATTATAACTACTAATTATTTGTGTTACCACGTCATTTTCTAGTTTTCCTTTTACTATAATGTATCTCCCCTCCTTGTCACCTATTTCCTTCTGGCTTTCAAAGTGCGATGAGTTTGGGATTAAGATTTCCACCCCCCTTTTATGGCTGTTTGAAAGAGCTGTAAAATGAGTTTCAAATTTCTTAAATTGTTCATCTTCTTGTTTGGTCAGATGCGTCTCTTGCAAAAAATATACCTGTGCTTTTTCTCTTTTCAATTTGCTTCTGGCCTTTGTTTTTTTTAATGGGATTATTCATCCCATTTACATTTAATGGCAGCAATGCAAGCCAATTAAGTCTTTCATATCTTAAAGGGATGCTTGTTATTCAGTTCATTATGCTTTGCTCGATTTGTTCCAATTCATATTTTCAACACAGCATTAAGGAAATTAATTCCTCCAGCTTTTTGTAAACAAAATACCACCAATGGTGGATTAAAAAACAGGAAGAAAGAGATTCCCGTATGTGTTTTATAGATACAATAAAATGTATAGGTGTTCAAGGGGTTTCTGGGTTGGCTCTATGTTTGTGTCTATATGAATACTCCTCATATAGGTTATTGTCGTGTTAAGGCCCAATACTAGCCTGCCATCATATGACCTGTGCAATAATTCTGTGCACTCCTTTGGAAAACCCGTAGCCTTCCTCTTGCTGTTTGCGATGTCTCACTGTCTCCACCTTGCCCTGTTACGCGATTCCATGGCATTGCTCCTTGTAGCTGCTCGTCCACTGTGGGGCCTTTGGGTATCTCAACCTCATATGGTCTCCTGTGCTGACTCCTCCGCGCTGTCATACGTCTACGGTCCTGGGGCCCGTTCTTCGTACGTCGCTAACTCAGTTAGCTGGATTTGATTGTTGACGATTTGGCACGATCTCGGATTGTTTGGTTCTTCGACGCTCATCTTGGACTTGCTGTCATAGCAACAGGTCCGTAAGCTTGAACCTGCTCGGGAGCAGGCTTATTTCTTGTAAACGGGATTAGATTGCGGCTTTATAAGCGGAGGAGGTAGGTTAGTCTGTGGCAGCCGCGTCTTGACAGCAAACTGTTGCGGAAGGTTCAAGAATAATTCGCAGCGCTTTTCGAATGAATCGCGTATTGCGGGGTAGACATGAACCATGACACGATAGCGTAATTGTTGAGAGATATGGTTTTCCTCGTGAGGGTGTTATTTGCTTGGGAACAGGTAAAAGTGTTGGTGTATTATCTAATACTGCACAAAATAGGGGAAGAAATGAATTACAATGAACTACACTGTAAAAAAATTATGTGATAAATAACTCATGGCAACATATTTTATATTAACTAAAAGTTTAGAAGTTTTCACTTTCACAAACGTCTGAAATGACTGTACCAGCCATTTGGATTATACTTAATTTAATGCAGCGACAAATCATTTTACATTTGCTTTTAAAAAGAGGAGAAAAGTGGCTTTTTAAAATAAGGACAGTATAAGAAGTAAAGGCTACCATTTTGTAGAATATTCTTGTACTTCACTTTTACTTGTTCCCATGTTCAGGTGGGTCCCATGGTGGCTCTGACATAAAAGAACAAAGTAAATATGAAATTATTAAAACGCAAAAATACATTCTGTAGAAAGTGATAGAAACCTCTAACATGGACACCACTTACGCATTTAATTTGCATGAGACTTTTTGCCAGCCTTATCTCCTGGCTTTTGCAGACTTTGAGGTGTTCCCTGGCGTTATAATTAAACTTTCAAATTCGGCATACCCTTCCATTAAAAGCGCTTGTTCTGCTTGGGAGAAAAACTGGGAGCGTTCTTTAGCCATGCTGAACAGCCAATAACAGCGTTGCTGACCCTTGTTTCTACTATCGATTCATATCCCCTTTTAAACCAATGCATGAACGCGCAGTTATCTCAGATAACTCAATCCAGCGATACTAATCATAAACAACAGGTGGGTTCGAGGAACCCAATTAGCCGGCTCATGATTAGCACGATGATATGATCTTGGATGTGTCATTTGATCTCGGATGTAATAAGCGACGTACGAAGAACGGACCCCAGTATCCCAGTCGATTCAGATCAACATTTCATTCAATGTTTTCTTGACTGCTATTTATGCTTTGCGTTTCTGAAGCAGTTCAGTTTTGTAGTCGTGGTCGAATTACAACAGTTTGTTTCCCATGTGTATTTTCTTATGCCGGGCCATCCGGAGAATAATTTCTTTGTCCAGCCAATGCCTCCAAATCTGCAATGCGAGTCTGTGCCTCCTCCATGTGTCTGTTTCTCTGCTGTTTCTGTTGCCACCTAGCTTCTTGCTTTTGAGGGACATGCAACTTGAAATGGTTGTATTTTGTTTATATTTTATATAGGTTTTTGCTTTTCAAAATACGTGTTTTGCCACTATACTTGGTATACCTACCTTAACCTCATTGGACCTCATGCCTCACCTTAACCGCCCATTGGACGCATGCATGACAATAGTGAGTCCTGTATGGTGACTCCTGAACTCTGTCAGTGTTCTGAGAGTGACACCTGCCCATGAATGTAAAGAGAACTGGCTACAGCATTGGAGGCAGGGCCCTGTGAAAGTTACTCAGTGGCGCATGAAACCAAAAATGTTTGACTTCCAGGTAAAAAATTACCCAAATCTTTAACATTTTGCAGCCTCCATAGAGAACGCACACTAGAGACTTTTGCCGCCAAACGGCTAACTTCCAGTTTAGCCCTCCGCTAACTTTAATGGGGATCAAATGATTTCATCGTGCGGCTCTTCTAGACTTTCCAAATATTATTGGACCTTTGACAATGTAAGTCTATGGAAATAACTCTTGGGGCCAGTGTGCATCACATGACAGACCCAAAAGTTGTAATTCCACTGTTTGGCCACTATGTCAAACTGGAATGAAAGCCCAGAGCACTTCCTGGGGGCTTGCACCTGCCCCTCCAAATTCCATGTTTATCTTTCAATGCGTTTCAGATTCTCAGTGGATACGCGGTGCACGTGCCATGCCAACTGATATTATTCTGGCCACTGCTGCCACAGTTGGCTCTGTGCAGGCTGTGATGTGTAGGCTTATTAAATTTAGTTGGTTTTGTGTGGTAGATGGGGTGGCTGTCATGCACCCATATTCTGCTGAAGTACACACACAGCTTGTGTAATGATGCGATTATTTATAAGATGAATTTGCATTTTGCTTAAAAAAATTAGCTGTTTGTTTTGGTGTTAACTCCAACTTCCTCCGTGATAGGTAACTTTTGCAGTTTGCGTTTTCCTAATGAAGAAAGGGGGGTCAGTGGGCCAAGGTTGAAGAGTCACAGTTCGCTGTTAAACTAAAGGGTTGCAAGGTCAGCCTTTGCTTTTTTTTATCTTCAATACTACCTACCTTTTGGTGTGACTGTAATAAAATGTAAAAAAAATAAAATAAAAATGTATGTTGGAGGGAGGGTAAAATTCTGTTGGTAAAAGTAATAATTTAATAGAGCAGCTTAAGTATATTTGCATATCTTCATCTAAAGTCAAAACATATCAGACTATTAGATTAGATTAGATTGCCTATGGGTTTGACAACTGTCACTGTATATTTTGCAATAAATTACGTTACACAGTCGTGTATTATAGTGTATTATATTTTTTGCTTTTTGCTTTTTGCTTAGTACTTCCATTCTTGTGTGCACTGACGTGATAGTGTGGTGCTGTTACAAAGAGTTTCCCCTCGGGGATTAATAAAGTATTTCTGATTCTGATTCTGATTCTGATATGTGCAGCTAAGCGGGAACAACCAAAGATAGCTAGGGTTGCTGAAACTACGTCCAATGTCATGGCAATTGTATAAATGCCATTCTGCTGACAACACTCTTTGTTTTCCTCCCTAACTGACCAGAGTAGGCACCTGTAACTTCAATTTCTGCTGTTACAGTATCTTGAATGTTACCAGCAGCTGCGTTTTGGTTTGGAGATGCCTACAAATACTAAATTCATCCCTTTGTTATCAGTCAATAGCATAAATTAAGAAATTCAAGAGCACAAATTAGAAAGTGGAGAGCATGAATTGGTAATTTGAGAGTACAAAGTAAGTAATTTGAAAGTACGAATTAAGCTATTTGAGACCATGTTATGTAATTCGACAGCAAGAATTAATTTCAAAGAACAGAAGTTAAATAATTTGACATCACAAATTATTTATTTAATAGTAGCTATTGGAGAGCACTGAGAGCAGTAATTTAAGATGACTAATTGGCATGGGCATTGGGCCATGAGCTTATTCAAATTGAACAACATTGCATCCTTGCACTTAAAAGGAGCAGTGTGTGATTTAGTGGCATCTAGCAGTGAAATTGCCGATTGTAACCATTTGAATACTGCTTGCCTCATCTTCCCTTTCCAATCATGTAGGAGAAACTACAGTGGCTCCAAAAATAAAACTCGCCAAAGACTCTATCTAGAGCCAGTTTTTGGTTTGTCTGCTCTGGGCTACTGTAGATACATGGCGGTGCAACATGGCCACCTCCATGGAAGGGGACCCGCTTTCTCTGTAGATATAAATGGCTTATTCTAAGGTAACAAAAACACAAAGATTCTTATTTTCAGGTGATTATACACTGTTGAAAACATACTTATATTATATTCCATTTCTGCCAATAGCTCCTTCTAAATGTTACACACTGGACCTTTAATAAGAGGTATGTAATGGTGTGAAAGATTACATTATTTATGGCATCCTTTAAAAAAGCTTATGAAATAATTATTAGGATTTCTTTCAATAATTTGATGCTATTGTCAGCAACATTTAAATCTGGTTTGCTACTACAGCAATCCAGTATGACATCGGAGCTCAGGTATAAATCTTGGCCTTCTATCATGTATTTCATCTTCTCCTGTTGTATTCTTCATATGTGGTGTGCCATACGAAACCATTCTATGGCAGACACACAGCACTGTTTGGCTAAGTGGAGCATGGCCTGTTAACTTTCACACCAGTGACTTTCACCATGGGCGAGATGAGATGCGGAGAAGATGGAGGGCGAGATGAGGGAAGAGGAGGAAACGGCGGGGGGAGATTTGGGGAGCTCTGACTCACAAACACCCCCACCGCCTGCTCCGATTGTTTGATTGGGGGGATAGCTTTAAAAGAAGCAGTTGTAAAACATAGCATAATTTTGTGTTTCTGTATACTTGCGTTTGACAGATGTAGGTCATAAAAAGAATGAGGTCATTTTATGAAGTATCTTTACAAAGAATCTAAATTTGAGCATTTTGTTTCTAAAAATGCATTCATCAAGTTGCATTCCAAAGGCATCTAACATGTTTTGACCAGCAAGGGACCCAACAATGTAGGTTTGACCCTACCATATTTAACCTTGTCTTGTGTATTTGACTGTGTTAGCTTTGTGTGTAACTGTGTTCCTGTGTGCAGTACAGTGTGACTGCAGCATCCATCTGCTGCTCTGCTTCCTCTCTTTTTTTCACTCAGCATGTCTATGCTTAACTGGTTATTTCTCTCTGGTATTCTCTGCCCTTCCCCCCTTTGTCCCCCCTCTTTCCTTGCTTAGTTTCTCCTCCCCCTCTATCCTAGTGTCCTGACGTCTCCTTTTCCCCATTTTCTTGTTTCGCTATTCTTCCCATGTCTTCCCTGTAGAGTTCTGCCTGCCCTAGAGATACATACATACATTTCAGCAAAAGCATGCTTGCTGCATGGGCTGGATTGCCCATCTTTCCCCCCTTCCTCCCTCCCTCCATCCTTATCTCTTTCCACATCTTTCCTTGTGCCTCTCCTCTCATCAGTCATACTGCTTCACTCTCAGGTCTCCTGGATGCAGACTGGGAGCAGCATACCAGGGAGAGAGGAACAGAGAGAGAGAGGGGTGGAGGTGCTGGAGAGGAAGGAGGAGGAGGACGGTGTGGCCTCCCTCTGTTGCCAACAGCAACCCCCCTGACAGTGACGGCCTCAAGTCCCTCCCATTCCACTTCCCCGTCCCCCTCCCCCCCAGGACGGAAGGGGAGGAGGTGGAGAGAGGGGGAGGTGGCGGCATTGGATGCTGCAGCAGTAATACCAGGAGCGAGTGGAGCATCGTTCATTCCTCCTCCCGGTCTCCCCCTCCATTACTCCATCGCCGCTCGAGCTCTAGAGGAGGAGGCTGCCGGCTGCGGAGGCTTACCCAGACGAGAGGCTCCCTTCCCTGGCAGCGGCCCCAGCCCAGGCCCCCTCCCAGGCTCTGGATCCACCGTTTCTCTCATGGAGCCTCTACCCACCCAGGGACAGACTCTAAGGCACTACACTGCCTCCCGACCACGGCCACGACGCACAAACACACAGCCCCCCTCCTCCAGGCCTCAGGTAAGAACATACATACCCATAAACATTTACCAATGACCACACACACACACATACATATATCTAATCATGCAGTAATTATTTGAATTTATACATACACACAATAATACATACAAAACGTGCTTTATACAGGCACAGGAAAAGGTAGAAAGCAGGATGCAGGGACGGAAAGATGAGCGATAGGAGGAGAGGAGAGATGGATGAAGGATAGAGGGGAGGCTTGAAGTAGGAAGCTAACTGCACGACTACAGAGGGATTCCCAAGGAGAAAATGATGGGATTGTAGAACATTAAAACAACATGATACAGAAAAAGGGAAAAAGAGGAAGAGAGAGTAGGAATGGAGGGATAAAAGGTATTCTGTTCATATGATTGCAGTCCTTAGTTTAATGCAGCAAAACACCCACTATCTATCTATCTATCTATCTATCTATCTATCTATCTATCTATCTATCTATCTATCTATCTATCTATCTATCTATCTATCTATCTATCTAGTGCTTTCATTTCTATAATGCTGTAGTAATAATGGTAGCCATCTTTAGCTTTGCATTCTCCTGCTCCATGTAGTCATGGTTAGCGTGTGTGTATGTGTGAGTGCGTGTGTTAGAATAGGCACATGCATTTTGGGAGTGGTGTTTCCTGGGTTGTTCCCAGTGCTGATCTCTCTCTCTCTCTCTCTCTCTCTTTCTCTCTTTCTCTCGCTCGCTGTCTCTCCCTCTTTCTCTCCTGGGGAAGCTTTCACTAACTCAATTATTCATGTTTTCACATTAATGGGGGTCTCTTTCTCTGTGCTGTCACTGTGTCAATGGAAGAAGAGGGTTTCTCATCATTTGTGGTGACCTTGTGTGTGTGAATCAATCACAATCACACATTGTTTTTGACATTCTGTTTTGACAAAATAAGAAAACACTGGATTTAGAGAAGAAAAACAGCCAAGCAGCGTAAAAAACAGTGTGAAGTCTGCATAAACGCACCTGGGGTGTCCCTTTTTTCCATAGAGTCTGTTTTTTAGTTGGTTTTGGACAATTTAAAGTAAAGAAATATTCAATTTTATGTTATTTTCTACACCATTCATTTGCTATGGCCAGTTAGTTAAGCAGCTCCTCAAAACCTTTAGCTGAAGTGACGGCACACAGTCATGCCAGGATACTGAGGTTTGTGCTTAAATAATACCCAAATTTTCATACTTGAACCACAACAGAGTAATGCATCCACAAGCACTTGCTTGCTAGTATTCCCACTGTGTTTCTTGCTGGTCTGCAGGGGCTTGCATGTTTTATAGATCCGATCATTTTACAGTTACACTATCACCAAACCGCTGATGTTGGGAAACATTTCGTCAACATTTCACTTGACGTTTGACACAACAGAGTCCAGGGTTCGCATCTTGTCATAACCATGTGATTACCGAGTTAAAAGTCTAGATATGGGATCATTCTTAGCTATTTCTCTACGAACTGTTGACTCCAGTAAGAGCCAGAAGAGGAGCTGCGTCCATAGAAAGCTGATTCATGGGCACTTTTGCCATATTACAAGGAAAATGCAAAAAAAAGATTTTCGTCATCTTTTCCTCCAGACTTGAAGGGGATGTAATGTGCTGTTCTCTGATGAAAATGAAGCCTGTTTCATTAACACACCAGAAAACACACCGGTCCTACCCCCAAATGGTTTTATGTTAGAGTAGTGGTTTTGAAATACTGTGTGCATAGAACATAATTAACTGACTGACTAAACAGGAGACGAGTTTTTTTTTAGGCTTGTATCATAGCAGACCCTTTTGCACTGCTAAAAGCAACCCTTTTACAAAGGTTATCTATAGCATCATGCTCAAATGATTCATTTATGAAATTAGTTATATAAATGAAACATTTATGGTGCCCTGAAGAACACTGTTTCACAATGACACAATTTCATGACCTTGTTAAGAAAAGGTCTTTTTTGTATTTTTACAAGACAGGGGCTTTATCGAATCATTACTGTTTTGTTGTATATAGCAGCTGATCCTGAACAATATTCCAAGTACAGCCAATATTGACAGCATTATTTTTGCCCACAATTTAGATCCCACCCAGTACTGACTGGTTCAGCAGCCTTGTAGCCATAAAGATGGGGGTCAGTTCCTGGTCCTTCCTGTGTGGTATTTTCCTTTCTACTACTGGAAAACACACTTTTATCACTGTGATGGACTGGCGATCGATCATGAGTTCCAAGTGTGAATTGTACCCATGTACACTTGGAAGGACCCCAGTCCTCTGTCACCCTGAAAAAAAAAGAATTTAGGAATGTTGTTCCATTTTAATATCTTATTACAAAAGGGACACATTAGTTCAGGCAAGACATGGAAGTCATTTGCTGATCCATCAGCGATCACTATGCACACCAATCACATAACAAGGGGTCAAATTATTGTAATGGAGATGACAATGGTTGTTTTATTAGTATTTCAAAAGAATGGGTAGGTTAGCAGTATTCATGCAAATTAATACTGGCAAATGCATGAGGAAGCCTTTCAACTTTACTGTATACAAAGGCAGTGTTTTTCAACCTTTTTTGAGCCAAGGTACATTTTTTCATTGAAAAAATCACAAGGCACACCACCAACCGAAAATGTTAAAAAATGAAACTCTGTAGCCAATGTTAACAATATACAGTCAATCTTGTCAAAGTGTCTTGAATAGGAATCAAATAAACCCAAAGAAAAAAGTATTTTATGATCTTTCATATTTCTTCTTTCTCGCCAGCCACAATGCCACTGTCACTGCCACCTGTCACGTCCAGGCATCACTAATTTTCTTGTCTCAAAATACAAGGCAATGAGCTACCTGCTGCCACCTACTGATATGGAAGAGTATGACATGATCACTCTGCCGGTCACTAGACAGCACAGTCACTCGACAATGGCATATTATGTGCAGACAATAATTAATTAGTTTTCAAAAAATGTTGTTTAGACCAATTAGGTGAAATTGAATAATTTCCCACGGCACACCTGATGATCTCTCATGGCAAACTAGTGTACCGCGGCACAGTGTTTGAAAAACACTGTACTAAGGAACTATAAGCAAAGGAGCAGGAGTCATAAGATCTGTGATTACAAGGGCGACTGTCAGGTGATTCACAGAGGCGGGAAACACAGTGAGGGCAGGTGTGGTACATCCAGGTGTGAAAATTACATACAAAGGAGGACAGAAAAAGAAGGGGGTGGCAGGAAATGATGCAGATGTTGCCATCATAGGCATATCATAAGATGCATATCATATCATACGTTTATCAACTGAAAAGTCCTGCATCTAAGTGAATGATAATAAGGTGTAGAAGTCCGTAGGATATTTTCATAACAAGGTGGTCTGTTCTAAAGGCCTCTACTTCCCCGATTTCCTGCAACACCAACTTCTCCAGCCCATCTGCTGCCTGGTAAAGCTTTACTTACGGATAAAGCGCTTAAGATTGTAAAGTGCTATATAAATGCAGTCCATCTACCATTTTACTTCTCCCCTGCTTTAGTCAGGCCTGTGGGATGTGTAGTGTGCTGCTGCCCTGGCTTGTCCGTCTGTGTACCCATGGAGGAGTTGTGTTTGCTCCCCTGCTGTTCTTTCAGCATGCTTGTTGGGTAAGCAGAGGGCAGCTTAATGCAGAGCCATAGATGCCAACTATATTATAATTATATAATTATAATATTATATCAACAACTGTTGCTGTAAACAGGAAAAATGGTAAAAACCACTGACAAAGGTTGATGTACACAGTTTAAATTGTGTAGATGTCTTTTCAACCTATTGTATGTATGACTATCCACATCCACAACATGGGTGTGTGGGTGTGCAGATTGCTGTGTGGAGACAGCTCTGTTGCCCCTTGGTAACAAGTGTATGTTTATGTGTGTGCGTGTGTGTCTGTGTGTGTGTGTGTGAGTAGCAAAAACCAGGAGTCCAATATAGTTGTGGGGTCCCGACAGCTTTGTGGGGCCAAAATGCTGGACCCCTTAGTTGTGATGGTTAAGGTTAGGGTAAGGGGCTAGGGAATGCATTATGTCAATGATGGGTCCCCACGAAGATAGTGCAACAAACCTGTGTGTGTGTTTGTGTGTGTGTGTGAGAGAGAGAGAGAGAGAGAGAGAGAGAGAGATGTCTGTATGCCAACAATTGTGTGACAAAGTGCCATGTTGGCATGTAGCACACAGAGACAGGTGGCTGTAAAGGAGGAGGCAGAGAAGGAAAGAGAGGCACATTATTTTCATTGGATGATGGCGAGAGATGGAAAGAGCTGAAAGATGGAGACAAAATGCATTTATGAACACGATCATTGAAAACATCCCATTTTTATGACTGTAGATTTCATGTATGACTCCAAGCATTAAGTTTGGCGAAAAGTAAATTAGTTTTTGTCAAACTTGAGTCATTTGGTTGTTGTTAGTGTTATTCAACAAAAGCAGTTTTCATCTGTGAAATGTTAGTCTTGTGCATTTTTCATTTTTGTGTCTCTAAGCATTTTGACGCTACAGATGTGTACAGGTTTTTTCATATATATAATTGGGGCCTTTAATGCCTTTATTAGAGACTTTATTAGAGCATAAAGAGATGACAGGAGAGGAGGTGATGTTGTGGTTCATTGCTGGCACTGGCACCTTAACCCCTATGCCACAGTGGTGCCCCTTGATGTGTACAGTTACCATGGTTATCGGTGTTGTTCTCGTCTATGGCGAGGTTAGTGAAAATTCCACTGTATACCTATTTCTACCAGACTGTAAAGGTTGTAACACACGGTGTCATGTCACTGCGCTCTATAGTAATATCAACACACTGAGTAAACACCTCAGTAAATCAAGTTGCCATTAGAAACTCTGCTGTTTGAACAGAGCCGCTCACTCACTGTCGTTCTTGCTCACCTGGCATTACTGCAAGTATGTGTTCTGCAAAGCAGCGTGATCATTCAGAAGCTGGATTCATTCACCTGTTCACTAGAAGACTGTTTACTATTGTTTGGGTTTAGCTTGAGATGAGCAGCTAAAACATTAACATCAATGCAGTAATATTCCTTTAGAGAACATCTAGAGGAAGATTTAGAGAGTTGACAGCCTGCATTAATTCTGCACTCATTCCTACTGATAGCCTTTAAACAAGAAAGTACCATTAGCTTTATGTCCACATCCACAGCCCTTGATAATGTGGCGGTAATTTGATTTGACCTTTATATAAAAGCATGCTGGCCTTCATTGTTTCAGCATTTTTCCCAGCCCTTTTGTTGGTGCTTCTTGTCTAATTTTCAGTAGGATTGTGGAAGAATTGTATCCATAAATCTGTTACTAATTTGCTGGCAGAGACTGTAATGTTACTGTAAAACAAGATGCAAGAACAGATGAAGCAGTTTCTGAAGAAGAGCTATTTTATGGCAGCAGAGGATCCATTTTACCATCACGACCTACAATATGTGATTCTGCAGATGAATGTGGGACGTTAAGTTAGACTTTGCATTGAAACATAATAAAGTAAGTAGTTCATTTTCTTTTTATGTAGCTCTTGTCTTGTGTTTGTTGTAAAAGGTCGCCAACAGGTTTTCGTGACAAAGATGGTTACCCCCCACCTCTAGCCCTGTAGTTGCACCAGATAAGTTGAAATTAGCATCATATTTGTAGCAGTTACTTGAGAAGATAAACAAACTAGTGCTGCAACAAACAACTATTTTCATTATTGATTAATTTGAAGTGGGGATATATTAGGTACTTATCCATAGTCAGTGTACAAAACAGAAAAAATCAGTAAATCCTCTTATTTGAGAAGCAGAAATCAGCAAATATTTAGCGTTTTTCCTTAAAAAGTGACTAAATTTATGAATTGATTATCATATTATTATAGATAGATAGTTAGATATAAATTATATTAATAGTTGCTGATACATTTTCTGTCAATTAATTAATCTACTAAAACAAATGTGTAAGCTATATAGCTCACAAAACACAACATTTCACACGACTATTCATATAAGAGCTGTCAAGTCCCTAGAAACTTTCAAGTCCCTGCTAAAGACCCACCTCTTCTCGTTGGCATTCAATTCTAGTTGAATTCATAAGGATGGACTTCTTCCTCCTGCCGGAGGGA
The DNA here is from genome assembly GCA_011952105.1 of Coreoperca whiteheadi. NCBI lineage: Eukaryota > Metazoa > Chordata > Actinopteri > Centrarchiformes > Sinipercidae > Coreoperca > Coreoperca whiteheadi. The sequence continues at coordinate 31,011,024 of CM022474.1, forward strand.
AGTGTCTGAAACAGTTTGTGTCCAGAGTGGGAGGGGTCATCTTTCCTGCACGCCTCCAGGACCCTGGACCCTGGAGGCGTGCAGGCCCTGGAGGGAAGGTAGATTGCAGCCAATCACCTTCTCAGCGGAGCGAATGATATGCAGTCTGCCCTGCCCGGCTTCTTTGTGGGGGTACTGCCTCCTGAACAGTCTGTTGACGTCCACGACTGCTGAGGTGGGGGAAGTGGAGCTGGTGGGCTGGAGCTGGTGGATGGAGTCACAGGAGATGGTCTCAGGACCATATTATTGTCTTTCAAAGCGACAGTAGAACTCATTTAGTTGGTTGACCAGGAGGAAATTCATTAATGGAGTGGGGGCCTTTAGATCTGTAGTTGGTGATCTGTCTGAGCCCCCTCCAGACAGAAGCAGAGTCGTTGGCTGAGAATTTGTATAGTCTCTGTGAGTACAGTTGTTTAGCTTCTCTCACCGCCTTGCTAAACCTGTACTTTGACTCTCTAAACGTGTTCCTGTGTCGACTCCTGAATGCTCCTTTCTTTTCAAACCTTAGCTGTCTGAGTTTAGCTGTGAGCCAGTGTTTATCATTTTTATAACTCACGCTAGTGCGTGATGGTACACAGCAATTCAATTTTATTTTATTTATATATCCCAATATCACAGATCACATTTGCCTTAAAGGGCTTCACAATCTGTAACATACGACCCCCTCTGTCCTTAGACCCTCGATTCGATTAAGGAAACACTACCCAAAAAAACACCTTTTAACAGGGAAAAAATGATAGAAACCTCAGGAAGAGCAACAGAGGAGGGATCCCTCTCCCAGGACGCACAGACATGCAATAGATCTCGTAAGTACAGAATAGATTCATAGCATCAAAATCATAACATATACAATTATGATGACAATGGCAAAATTGTAGTATATATATATATAATTATGATGAAAAGTGTGGGATGTAAAACATAAGGGAAGATGATGGGTCCAGACGGACAACCGAGCAGCTCCAGGTGGAGCCCAACGAGCAGGACCCGAGCCACTCGTCCCCTGCACCATAGACACAGCAACACTGCCCCAGCAGGTCGCCATAGTCACAGATCCAGATACATCTCCGGACACTGAGATACCTGCTGAAAGTGACAGTAAGAAAGAAGAGACGGACGAGAAAGCACAAAATTCCGAGAGAGGAAAGAAGTCAAGTTAGTAACATGCATTTATGGGATGAGAATGCATACGGATGGAGAGGAGGACAGAGGTGAAGAGAGAGGTGCATCATGGGAAGTCCCCCGACAGTCTAGGCCTATAGCAGTATAACTAAGGGATGGTTCAGGTTCACCTGAGCCAGCCCTAACTATAAGCTTTATCAAAGAGAAAAGTCTTTAGCCTACTCTTAAATGTGGAGATGGTGTCTGCCTCCCGAACCCAAACTGGGATCTGATTCCACAGGAGAGGAGCTTGATAGCTAAAGGCTCTGGCTCCCATTCTACTTTTGGAGACTCTAGGAACCACAAGTAACCCTGCATTCTGAGAGCGCAGTGTTCTAGTGGGGTAATAAGGTACTATGAGCTCTGTAAGATACGACGGTGCCTGATCATTAAGAGCTTTGTAGGTGAGGAGAAGGATTTTAAATTCTACTCTGGATTTTAGCAGTCCTCACAGAAGCTGATGTATGAGATCACAGCCTCTGTGAACTCCAGACTGTTGGAAGCAGTCTCTGTACAATCCATGCATACCCGAAGGTCCTCCATAGCTTCACTGGTCCACAGCTTTGAAAACAGAGCTTTAAAACAACAACATTTCATAAAACACAACGACAATTCAGTGTTATGTTGTGGGGTCTTCGGTGTATATGTCGGGGTTTTTGGAGTGTGTGTTTTTTTTCTTCTGTTCCTAGGTTGCCTTAGTTCTGTGTGTCATGTCTTATTTTGAAATTGTCTGTTTAGTTATGTTTTTGCCTGGTTCTTCCTGTTTTATCTTGGTAGGTGTCTGTTTCCCTCGGTCTTGGTCAACTTTACTTCCTGCCGCTGATTTCCTGAGTGTGTGCACCTGTGTCTCGTTGGGCACCTTTGTCCCGTTGTTTCCCTGTCCCTGAGTGTATTTAGCCAGTGTGTTCTCCCTTTGTCTTTGTCAGTTCGTCGTTGTATGTCCTGGATGTTCATCTCCCGTTGTCTTACCTCCCGTGTTCCCTGTGTTAGGTCTCCCCGTGTAAGTCACTACTGTTTGGATTTATGTTGGTGGCTTTTTGGACTCGCGCCTTGTTTTCTGGACTTTTGCCTGCCGGTTGTTCCATTTGGATTTCACTTGCGCTCTAAGGACACCCAATAAAACCTCCTTCCCTCACTGCTAACAGTCTGCATTTGGGTCCTAGCTTTTTCAGTAAAGCCAAAGACCTAAACAGTTGGCCAGTTAGCCATGTAAGGGACTGTGTATCTATCGAGGACTAAAAGTGCCAAAATGAAATAAATAAATACACCATTAAATAATTACTTAAATGTGTCATTAAATAATTAAAATGCCAATTATTTCAATATTTACATTTACATTTCACGATTTCCATTTCCATTTCATGATTTACATTTACATTTCAAGGTCCTGTGTTGCAGTGCTTCATGAATTGTCAAACTGTCAAACTCGCCCATCAAAGTTGGTAGGCGGATCCTGACACCTGATTGGTTACCCTGCGCATCAATTTAAGAAAAATCAATTCCAGATAATGGATCGATGCAGAGCTACTTCCAATACACTGGGTGGCGCTCTTTACCTCTAATGTTGGTTTAGATAACTATTAAACCAAACTTTACCGCCAAGTCGAACCTGCTAACCCCTAACGTTGAGAACGCCAGGACAAAATGTCTAAAAGTTGCCCGGAGCTGCTGCAAGAAGCAGCTAATTTAATAGAAGAAGCTCTGAGCAAAACTCCTCCAGCTCCGGCAGCTCAGTCACAACAGAACCCTGCCGCTTCAGCGTCAACTAGTAGTGGCACTTCCCGGTGAGTCTGCCAGGCAACTGTTGCTGTTATCGACGAGGATGGACAGGATCAGGAACGAGCACATCAGAGGGACAGCTCATGTTAGATGTTTCAGAGATAAAGCCAGAGAGGCCAGATTGAGGTGGTTTGGACATGTTCAGAGGAGAGACTGTGAATATATTGGTAGAAGGATGCTGAGGTTGGAGCTGCCAGGCAGGAGGTCTAGAGGAAGACCAAAGAGGAGATTTATGGATGCAGTGAGAGAGGACATGAAGTTAATTGGTGTGAGTGAAGAGGATGCAGAGGACAGGGTTAGATGGAGGCGCATGATTCGCTGTGGCGAACCCTGAAAGGGAACATCCCAAAGCAATGGATCAGACTAGATTAGCGTTAGCCCCACCCACTGACTTTGATGTGTGAGTTTGACAGTTTGACAATTTGTGAAGCACTGCACCACAGGGCCATGAAATGTAAATGTAAATCATTAAATGTAAATGTAAATCATTAAATCATGAAATGTAAATGTAAATCGTGAAATGTAAATGTAAATCATGAAATGTAAATGTAAATATTGAAATAATTGGTATTTTAATTATTTAATGACACATTTAAGTAATTATTTAATGATATATTTATTTATTTCATCCTGGCACTTTCAGTCCTCCATACTTACCTAGGTACTGCGTTGGGTACTCCCAACAAAGATCAAATAGAAGTGGGATGTCTCACTTGGTTGCTAGACCCAGAGTGAAAAGAGGTACTGCAACTATGTGCAGTATGAGAAAAAATATGCTTGTTTAAAATTAAACCTTGTAAACCTACAACCCCAAAATACAATTATGAACCTGAAAATGAGCATAATGTGACCACTTTAAATAAATGAAACAGCTCTAAAGTTAGGATATAAGGGGAGTTCAGTACTCAACTTTTTTACATGATGAAAAACTTACATCAGGACTGGTTTATTCTAAAATGTTAAACAATTTCATTACAAAAGGTTGCTCTGACAGACACCTTCTATAGTTATGGTCTCATATTATGCGACACAATAGGTTAGCACCATGTTATCTTTATAGAAGCAACCCAGTTTGGGGTGGTTTTCTAAACAATACAGCGAACATCAAAGTGGGAGGAACCGCAGCAGAGTCTGACAAAATTAAATTAATTCATTTTTCATGATAAAACTGTTGTGAAAAAGGAGTTCTGAATAACGATGTCGGCCATTGGGTGATGTCTTTCACTAATTTTCTCTCTGTGTTTCTCTGTGAGGGAGAAATAATTAAAACAAAAGATTGGCAGAAAATGGTGAGAAAAATTTTAAATATCTTTGTGAACCATAAGGGAGAATTTTTATACAAATTTATTGTATAAAGAATACAATCCTTGAGATGCCTGATCTGTTTTTTAAGTTGTTCCTGACTAATCATTAAATTTCACAATATATTCTGCAAAAAAGCATATACAAGAACGCGGAGAAAAGAAGTGAAAAGAACAAAAACAATAGCAAAGTAATTTTTATGACACTAATTCAAGTATAAAATATAAAGCAGGCTAGTTTTAATTAAAATAAATAAAATAATCAGAATGTTGTTATGGATTCAATGTATGACAGTTAATTCTTCAATCAAAGAGAGCATTATAAAACTACAGCACATACTGTATATGAAGGTTGAAAGAGAGCTGTGAATCAATAAGATATTTTATACCAAGATATTTTATAGAGTCAAGTATAAATGTGTACATAGGACATATGTAATTATACTATGTTTTGATTTGCTGTTTAGTTCCAAGAGGCATACTGTAAGAGGCAACTTGTTGGTGTGAAGCCAGCTCTTTACAGTTTCCCAATCATGCTAAAGTTAATACTGAATTTCATCATTAAGAGATTTTGATAGGTAAATAATTGTCATCTGCACACAGTTGAGTACGAAGAGACTGATCCTTGAGGAATACCTTTGCAGTTGACGAGATTCTGGGTCAGAGCCAAAGCTCAGATGAAGTTTTCCTCACTCTGATGAAGTTCCCTCTCCTCCAGCTCTCTCTGTAGAGTTAAAAGTCCCCGTCCACATCTCTCCAGCCACCATGTCATCTAAATTTAGTGTTATTCCTGTTTCTTTGCCTTTTCTATGCAAATTACAGCAAACATTAGCAAGACTATCTGATTTTGATGAATGTCTGTTTCTGTTGTATTTCAGCAATTTGGGAATTGCCTTGTGACATGAGTCTAGTCATATAATCAACCTGTGTGTTCCCTCTTACTATTCAGTTGGTAAATATGTGCTTCTTTCTGACTGTCGACATATTTTGCTGTAAGATGGAAGCAGTGGAATGTTAATTGAATATCTCTGGACTGAAACAAACATGAATGGACCAGTTTCACACCAACGCTAAATGTCAAGTCAGGATCTAAAACACTTTGCAGTTTTTTTACATTTGAACACAGAATATCTCATGCAAGTCAATGAAGCACTTCAAAGAAAAAAACAGGCCTAGTGGATGTTTGTGTGAATTTTTTTTCTCCTCCAGAAGGCAAACAAACATGCAGAGACACACACACAAACACACACACACAATGCAAAGGGTCCATACTGTACGTTATGTTATATTGTGCTTTTATTTTACAGGAGCCAGATTCAAAGGTAGACAATGAGGCCAGTGAGGGGATGGGCAGAGTGGATGAAGGAGTAGAGGAGTTCTTCACCAAGAAAATCATCCCTGACTATGCACTGTGAGTTGAACTAACATATGCATGCACGCACATGTGCACAAACACACACATCCTTTTTCGTTTTGCCAAATATCCACTTACGGCAGGGCAATGAAACCTTTGATATCTACTAAGAACAGGGCTTGATTAATTATAGACATATTGATATCAGTATGGAATTTGAATAATGGCTGAAAGCCACGATTGACTGACACTTCACACACCCCGTTCCTCTACTCACCTGTGTCAAATAATGATTGACAGAAATTATATTAAGCAGAAATTATCCTGTTGCTTTTTTTACAAATTTGAAAAACACAGGAGCTTGGATCTACATGTTTCAACAAAATTAGTTTTTCCAATGCTCAGCACTTATAGTGACAGTCAGAGCAGTGATGGAAACACAGTAAATAGAGCTCAAAGAAAAGCTGATACATCTCAGCCCCCAGCACAGTCTCAGATGACTGAATCTGAGCCACCAACCAAACTCAAATTAGACTCAACACTACCTGGCTAATCGCTTAACAGCTTGTGGAAGATGGATATCCATCATGATCAGAGTCAAAGTGGTGACGCGCGACATCATATACTTTATGTGTGATGTGGCTCTCTCATACCTGGAATACATGAAAATAAGATAGGAGACTCCCTGTCAGTGGAGTCAGACCTGCGGGCCGTGCTCTCTCTCCACAGATCAATAGGAGGTTTACATGTCGCATTCAAATGCCAGCAATCCTTCTTTGGTTAAGCTTACTGAGAAACATTTCAGGTGATGGTCGCAGTTTGGTTAAGTTTAGGCCCCAAAATTACATGGTTAGGTTAAGATCATGGTTTGGGTTAGAATAAAGAGGCTGTTTCTTTAAAACAATCAACATTGACTATTGGTTTCACAAGGGGAAAAAACCCTGAATCTCGTGTTAAAATCCTGTGTTTGATGCCACCCTCCCCCCTACACAGACTTTGTCGTGCTATAAATTGCGTTCGTCCCTATAAGTTTAAAAGTTGTGCTGAGTTCCATGGAAAAATGGAAAATTCATGTCCATGTACATTTAATTTTGGGACATGTCGCCGCTTCTAATGCTCACAACAAAACTCCAGCTATCCAGCAAACAAACTCCAGCTATCCTGTGATTATACTTCTACTACTTCAAGCTGCTTCTACATTGGAAAGGCTACTTTATCAATTTGGACTTCTCACTACTGATTCCCAAACTGCTAACAGCAGACATCTCTGACAATAGCAATGATTTACCTCTGGTTATGGCTTGATCCCCCACAGTGTTCTCTGTTGAGGCTTGGACGTGTGTGGACGTGTTTCTCGTTCTCTGCTGAGGATCGGACGTGCTTTTTCTGTTGGATGGTCTGTGGCTTGTAAACTAATGCTAGCAGCTAGCTAGCGGTCTCCTTGGGCATCATGGCTTTCCTCAGATACTGCGCTGTGGAACTCAAGAATCTCAACGCTCACATCGTACCGAGTGCCGCTAGCTTTGAGGCGATTAAATCTCTCCATCTCTTACGCCGCCCCCGCTATGTGCACAGGGCTGCTTGACACAAGTTTGTTTACATGGAGACATCCCAGGCTATTCCTGTTCTTCGGTCTCTCACTACTCAGCGACGACGTCATCAGAACGAGACGCGCCCACACCTTTTCAACCTACGGCCCATAGAACGGGCTGTTGATGACGTCATCCCTCATTTCAATATTTCTGTTCTAAAGTCTGTTTCATTTATGCTTCAGAACACTCGCTCACTAAATAATAAAGCCCCACTTATTCATGACATTATAACTGACAGGAAACTGGATTTTCTGTGTCTAACTGAGACCTGGCAGAACCAAATGGATTTCCTTGCACTTAACCAAGCTACCCCCCAAGGCTATAGATACATTTAAAGGTCTCGTAATTCTGGACGTGGCGGAGGGCTGGCTGTCATCCATAATGCAGATTTCAAAATAAAAGTATTTCCAGTACATGCCACTTCATTTGAATGCATTCACCTTGCTCTGTCTGGGCCTCTGCAGCTACAAGTGGTCCTTATCTATCGCCCGCCTAAGGCATCTGCTAGCTTCCTGCATGAGCTTTCTGACCTTCTTGCTCTGATCTGCCCAACATCTTCAGCTACCATCCTACTTGGTGACTTTAACATTCATGTTGACTCCAGTAATGTTTACGCTACAGATTTCTTGTCATTATTGGACTGCTTTAATTTTACACAAAATGTCAGCGGCCCCACACATGCTAAAGGTCATACACTGGACCTGGTATGCTCCTTAGGTATTACCCCAACCTATCTACAAACTATTGACCTGGCCGTTTCTGATCACCTTGCGGTCATGTTCTCTGTTACTGTTACACAGGAAGTTTGAGAAAAGGACCATTGTATATCGAAACATTAAACAAGTATCCATAGAAAGCTTGTCAAACACTCTTGAAGGCCATTTGATCAGCTATTCTCCAAACTGTACTGTCGATGACTTGGTTAATGACTATAACCTGGCCTTGTCGCGTAGTCTGGACTCTGTTGCCCCCCTAATAACTCGATCTGTCTCCTTCACCTGTTCTGCTCCCTTGTTTACTGCTGAACTCCGTCTCATGAAGGCCACAGGACGGAGGTTGGAGAGGTATTACAAAAAAACTGGTCATATTGAAGCCTATAACGACCATGTTAGGAGCTATAAAGATGCACTGTCCAAGGCCAAAAATAACTACTACTCTACACTCATTGGCAACCAACAACATCAACCTAAACAGCTCTTTTCCACTATCAATCGTCTACTCCGCCCACTTGACAACCCTTTGCCATCTGAAATTCCGGGATTATGTTCCAGTTTTCAGGATTACTTCCAGGAAAAGGTGGAATCTATCCACCAACAACTACAGCAGTCCAGCTCCTCTCATTCAACATCCCTCCCGCTGCTTGACACAAATTTCACAACTGTCTTCAAACCGGAGGACTCCTTTTCCTGTTTTTCTATGCTCAACACAGCAGAAGTTCTGGAGCTAGTGTCAAAGGCAAAGGCTACAACCTGCAAACAGGATCCAATGCCAACTGTACTGGTTAAGGCTTGCCTTCCAACTCTGGCTCCTACCCTTGTCAACATCATCAACACCTCATTGTCTTCTGGGGTGGTCCCCATCAGCTTTAAAATTGCTGTGGTGATCCCTACACTTAAAAAGCCTGGTTTGAACCACGAAGATACATGTCATTACCACCCTATCTCCAACTTTCATTCATTGCCAAGCTATTGGAAAGAGCTGTGGCTTCCTAACTCAACCATCATATGCTACAGCACAACCTCTATGAGCCATTCCAATCTGGTTTCAGGACACAGCACAGTACTGAAACTGCCCTAATCAAAATCACGAATGATCTTCTCATGGCAGCTGATTCTGGGCATGTCTAATACTTCTTGACCTCTCTGCTGCCTTTGATACGGTATCACAATCCATTCTTCTCACTCGCCTCTCAAATCTCATTGGCCTCACTGGCACTGTGTACTCCTGGTTTAAATCCTATCTTACCAACAGGCAACAATACATCACCCTTTAGGACATTTGCTCTGGATTGGCGCCGGTCTTATATGGTGTGCCACAAGGATCGGTACTTGGCCCTCTGTTGTTTAACATCTATTTGTTGCCTCTTGGGATGATCATCCGTAAACATGGTTTACATTTCCATTGCTATGCTGATGATACCCAGCTCTACATCAGTACTAAGCCTTCCACTCCTCTTCCACCACTGACACTCATCAACTGCCTGAAGGACATAAAGCTCTGGCTGGACAGTAACCGTCTTAAACTCAATAAAGACAAAACAGAACTCTTAGTGTTTGCTCTACAGTCACTTCTTAAGAAAGTTGATGACTTCAGACTTGATGTGGATGGCTGTTCAATATCAGCATCTCCTCAAGTACGCAATCTAGGCGTCATCATGGATTCTACTCTATCCTTCCAGCAACACATTAAACACACTACTAAAACGGCATTTTACCATCTCAAGAACATCTCTAGACTCCGGCACTGCCTCTCTGACTCTGTAGCCAAGACCCTAATCCACTCCTTCATCACGTCTCGACTTGATTACTGTAATGGTATCCTGTTTGGTCTACCTAGCAAAGCTACTGACAGACTACAGTATGTACAGAACTCTGCGGCTAGGATGCTTACTCACACAAAACTTGGATCTCATATTACTCCAATCCTCAAAAAA